>PKML01063679.1:264422-362179 GCA_002933935.1 Eutrema yunnanense | reverse complement strand
ATTGCAATATTTGCAACGATATTTCGTCGATAATAGTTGCAACTTGTTGCAACAGATTGTTGAAAGGAGGTTGTTGCTAATTTGCAACATATTTTTTCAAAGAGATTGGTCATTGCAATATTTGCAACGAAATATCGTAGATATTTGTTGCAATTGTTCCAATAGATTGATGATGTTACTAATATTTGCAACGGAATTTTTGCAACTTGGTAGCAATGGTTCTTCATTACAGTATTTGCAACTAAATGTTGTGGAGTATCGCTGAAATTGTTTGCAACGAATTGTTGCAATGGTTATTTTGTAACGTTATTTCAAATGTTATTTTAGAAAGTTGTGAAAGTCATATGAGAGAGTACGTATGTATTCATCTTTACTCATCCTTAAGATGAATATTGCACTCTTACATATTTTTTACATGAATAATTATTGTTGTTGTGTCTTATTTACATAACGTATTAAATTTACATTGTAGGACATATCATGCACAACTTGGATAGTAATTGGATGAGTAAGAGGATTGACACTTGTTTTTTTTTAGAAAGAGCCATTTAGCAACAAAATTGCAAGGAAGCTCAAGAAATCCAATGCAAAACCAAGAAATCTGTTGCAACACCGTTGCTATTCCGTTGCAAGATGTAAAACCACAAATTTCTGAAGTATAAAACCACAAATGGCTAACTATATGCCAACGAGTATCATTTTAGTTCATATTCTTGTTTTTCCTTAACATTAATGTTTTATTTGCTCATATTTTATTAGAAAATATATGGTATTTCAAAAATATGATTTAAGATCATTTGAGTGAGTAAATATATTTTCATCTTCACTCATCCTTAAGATTAATGTTTCACTCTTACATATTTTTGACATTAATGATGATTGTTGTGATGTTTTCTTTCAGTGAAGGTATTAAACTTACATTCTACAATATAGCATGCACAACTTGGGTAGTAGTTACATGAGTAATAGGATTGACACTTGGTTTTTTTTTGGAATGACGGAATTGAAAGGAATCTCAAGAAATCCGTTGCAAAACCAAGAAATCCATTGCAAAATCAAGAAATCAGTTGATATTCCGTTGCAAGGCGTAAAACCACAAATATCTTAAGTGTGAAATCAGAATTGGATAATTATATGTTAACAACAATTCATTTAGTTGTTATTCTTGTTTTCCATCACGTTTAATGATTTCTTTGCTCATACTCGAGTAGAAAATCTATGGTATGTCAAAAATATGGTTTAAGATCATATAAGTGAGTAAATGTGTATTCATCTTTACTCGTCCTTAAGCTGAATGTTGCACTCTTATATATTTTTGACATGAATGATTATTGTTATGGTATTTTCTTTTACTGGATGTATTAAATTTATATTCTACAATATAAAATGCACAACATGGGTAGAAGATACATGAGTAATATGATTGACACATGATTTTTTCCGAAATAAGCCATTTAGCAACGAAATTGAAAGGAAACTCATGAATCCGTTACAAAAAAAAGAAATCCGTTGCAAAATCAATCAGTTGCTATTCAGTTGCAAGGCGTAAAACCACAAATATCTTAAGTGTGAAATCAGAATTGGATAACTATATGTTAACAATGATTCATGTAGTTGTTATTCTTGTTTTCCATCACATTTAATGTTTTCTTTGCTCATACTCAAGTAGAAAATCTATGGTATGTCAAAAATATGACTTAAGTTCATATAAGTGAGTAAATGTGTATTCATCTTTACTCATACTTAAGATGAATATTGCACTCTTACATAATTTTGACATGAATAAATTTTGTTGTGGTGTTTTCTTTCACTGAATGTATTAAATTTATATTCTACAATATAACATGCACAACATGGATAGTAGTTACCTGAGTAATATGATTGACACATGATTTTTTTCCAAAATAAAGCATTTAGCAACGAAATTGAAAAGAAGTTCAAGAAATCCGTTACAAAACTTAGAAAATGTTACAAAATCAAGAAATCAGTTGTTATTCCGTTGCAAGGCGTCAAACCACAAATATCTTAAGTGTGAAATCAGAATTGGATAACTATATGTTAACAATGATTCATGTAGTTGTTATTCTTGTTTTCCATCACATTTAATGTTTTGTTTTCTCATACTCAAGTAGAAAATATGTAGTATGTCAAAAATATGACTTAAGTTCATATAAGTGAGTAAATGTGTATTCATCTTTAATATGAATGTTGCACTCCTAAATATTTTTGACATGAATGATGATTGTTGTAGTGTTTTCTTTCACTGATGGTATAAAATTTACAATCTACAATATAGCATGCACAACTCGGGTAGTAGTTACATGAGTAATATGATTGACACTTAGTTTTTTTAGAAAGAGTCACTTAGCAACAGAATTGAAAGGGAGCTCAAGAAATTCGTTGCAAAACCAAGAAATTTGTTGCAAAATCAAGAACTAAGTTGATATTCCGTTGCAAGCCGTCAAACCACAAACTTCGTAAGTCTGAAACCACAATTGGATAACTATATGTTAACAACGATTCTTTTAGTTGTTATTTTTGTTTTTCATCACATTTAATAATTTCTTTTCTCATACTCGAGTAGAAAATCTATGGTATGTCAAAATTATGACTTAAGGTCATATACGTGAGTAAGTGTGTATTCATCTTTACTCATCCTTAAGATGAATGTTGCACTCTTAAATATTTTTGACATGAAGATTATTGTTGTGGTGTTTTCTTTCACTGAATGCATTAAATTTATATTATACAATATAACATTCACATCATGGTTGTACATAAGTAATAGGATTGACACATGATTTTTTCCGGAGTTAGCCATTTAGCAACAAAATTGAAAAGAATCTCAAGAAATTTGTTGTAAAACCAAGAAGTCCGTTGCAAAATCAAGAAATCCATTGCAAAATAAGGAAATCAGTTGCTATTCTGTTGCAAGCCGTCAAACCAAAAATATCTTAAGTGTAAAATCAGAATTGGATAACTATATGTTAACAATGATTCATGTAGTTGTTATTTTTGTTTTCAATCAAATTTAATGTTTTATTTGCTCATAATCAAGTAGAAAATCTATGGTATGTCAAAAATTGATTTAAGTTCATATAAGTGAATAAATGTGTATTTATTTTAACCATCATTTATATGAATGTTGCACTCTTTCATATTTTTGACATGAATGTTGATTGTTGTGGTATTTTTTTTCACTAAAGGTATTAAATTTTCATTTTACAATATATCATACGCAATTCGGGTAGTAGTTATATGAGTAATATGATTGACACTTGGTTTTTTCGAAATGAACCATTTAGCAACGAAATTGAAAGGAACCTCAAGAAATCCTCTTGCAAAACCAAGAAATCCGTTGCAAAATCAAGAAATCATATGTTATTCCGTTGCAAGCCATCAACCCACAAATTTCTTAAGTCTGGAACCACAATTGGATAACTATATTTTAACAATGGTTCTTTTAGTTGTTATTTTTATTTTCCATCACGTTTAATTAATTTTGTTGCTCATACTCGAGTAAAAAATCTTTGGTATGTCAAAAATATGCATTAATGTCATATAAGTGAGTAAGTGTGTATTCATCTTTACATCATCATTAGTATCCATAAAATATCCATGAAAAACATTAAATTTCAACAACTATATACCGATCATATTGAGTGAGGGAAAATGTGACTTCCCAAAAACGTAATCACGACTTCATATCTGCAAAATATGTATAATTGAACAAGACATATCCCATTACTCGTCGTCCAAGCGGAGTCGTACTATGTTGCAGTACATCGAAGATATTCAAGGGAATACATAAGTTAAGAACCAATTAGTTATGGACAGGTTGTCTGGGAACACAATTTGAAGTACCTAATTAACCAATCAAACCGTGAAAGCTAACCACGTGTACAATCCATTGATTTTTCACAACGGTTACCCACAAGTACCATCCATTTATTTTGCCCCCCCCATTCACCTGTCCACAAACCCTTAAGAATGTTGCATTCTTATATATTTTTGACATGAAGATTATTATTGTGGTGTTTCTTTCATTGAAGATATTAAATTTATATTCTACAATATAACATGCACAACATGGGTAGTAGTTACATAAGCAATATGATTGACACATGATTTTTTCCGGAATGAGTCATTTAGCAACGAAATTGAAAAGAAGCTCAAGAAATCGGTTGCAAAACCAAGAAATCCGTTGCAAAATCAAGAAATTTGTTGATATTCCGTTGCAAGCCTTCAAACCATAAATTTCTTGTGAAACCACAATTGGATAACTATATGTTAACAACAATTTATTTAGTTGTTATTCTTGGTTTTTATCACATTTAATGTTTTCTTTGCTCATACTCGGGTAGAAAATCTATGAAATATCAAACATTTGGCTTAAGATCATATAAGTGAGTAAGTGTATGTTCATCTTTACTCATCCTTAACATGAATGTTGCATTCTTACATATTTTTTACTTGAGTGATTATTGTTGTTGTGTTTTCTTTCATTGAATGTATTAATTTTAAATTCTAAAATATATCATGCACAACTTGGGTAGTAGTTATATAAGTAAGAGGATTGACACATGATTATTTTTTTGGAATGAGCCATTTAGCAACGAAATTACAAAGAAGCTCAAGAAATCTGTTGCAACACTGTTGCTTGCAAGATGTAAAACCACAAATTTCTTAAGTATGAAACCACAAATGACTAACTATATGCCAACAAGTATCGTTTTAGTTCATATTCTTGTTTTTTCTTCAAGATTACTGTTTTATTTGCTCATATTTCATTAGAAAATATATGGTATTTCANGAATGTTGCACTATTACATATTTCTGACATGAATGATGATTGTTGTATTGTTTTTTTTTAGTGATGGTATAAAATTTACATTCTACAATATAGCATGCACAACTCGGGTAGTAGTTACATGAGTAATATGATTGACATTTGGTTTTTTCAGAATGAGCCATTTAGCAACGAAAATGAAAGAAATCTCAAAACATTCGTTGCAAAACCAAGAAATTTGTTGCAAAATCAAGAAATCAATTGCTATTCCGTTGAAAGCCGCCAAACCACAAATTTTGTACGTCTGAAATCATAATTAGATAACTATATGTTAACACCTATTTCTTTAGTTGTTATTTTTATTTTCCATCACGTTTAATAATTTATTTGCTCATACTCGAGTAGAAAATCTATGGTATGTCAAAAATATGGCTTAAGATCAGATATGTGAGTAAGTGTGTATTCATCTTTACTCATCCTTAAGATGAATGTTTCACTCTTACATATTTTTGATATGAAAATTATTGTTGTGGTGTTTTCTTTCACTGAATGTATTAAATTTATACTCTACAATATAACATTCACATCATGGGTTGTAGTTACATGAGTGATATGATTGACACATGATTTTTTTTCGTAATTAGCCATTTAGCAACGAAATTGAAAGGAAGCTCAAGAAATCCATTGTAAAACCAAGAAGTCCGTTGCAAAACCAAGAAATCTGTTGCAAAATCAAGAAACCAGTTGCTATTCTGTTTCAAGACATCAAACCAAAAATATCTTAAATGTAAAATCAGAATTGAATAACTATATGTTAACAATGATTCATGTAATTGTTATTCTTGTTTTCCATCAAATTTAATGTTTTATTTGCTCATAATAATGTATAAAATCTATGGTATGTCAAAATTTGATTTAAGTTCATATAAGTGAATAAATATGTATTTATTGTTACTCATCATTTATATGAATGTTGTACTCTTATATATTCTTAACATGAATGATGATTTTTGTGGTGTTTTTTTTCACTGAAGGTATTAAATGTTCATTTTACAATATAGCATACACAATACGGGTATTAGTTACATGAGTAATAGGATTGACACTTGGTTTTTTCGAAATGAACCATTTAGCAGCGAAATTGAAAAGAACCATAAGAAATCCTCTTGCAAAACCAATAAATCCGTTGCAAAATCAAGAAATCAGATGCTATTTCGTTGCAAGTCGTCAACCCACAAATTTCTTAAGTCTGGAACCACAATTGGATAACTATATCTTAAGAACGATTCCTTTAGTTGTTATTTTTGTTTTTCATCACATTTAATTTTTTTTTTGCTCATACTCGAGTAAAAAATCTATGGTATATCAAAAATATGGCTTAAGGTCATATAAGTGAGTAAGTGTATATTCATCTTTACAACATCATTAGTATCCAGAAAATGTCCATGAAGAACATTAAATTTAAACAACCATACACCGATCATATTGAGTGAGGGAAAATATGACTTCCCAAAAACATAATCACGTATACATATCTGCAAAATATGTATAGTTGAACAAGACATATCCCATTACTCGTCGTCCAAACGGAGTCGTACTATATTGCAGTACATCGAAGAGATTCAAGGGAATACATAAGTTAAGTGACGATTAGTTATGCACATGTTGTTTGGGAGGAAAATTTGACGTACCTAATCAACTAATCTAATCGCGAAAACTAACCACGTATACAATCCATTGATTTTCCACAACGGTTACCCACAAGTACCATCTAATTTTGCCCCCCCCCCATTAACCTGTCCACAAACCCTTAAGAATGTTACATTTTTACATATTTTGACATGAATATTATTGTTGTGGTGTTTTCTTTCATTGAATATATTAAATTTATATTCTACAATATAACATGCACAACATGGGTAGTAGTTACATGAGTAATAGGATTAACACATGATTTTTTACGGAATGAGCCATTTAGCAACGAAATTGAAAAGAAGCTCAAGAAATCGGTTGCAAAACCAAGAAATTTGTTGATATTCCGTTGCAAGCCGTCAAACCATAAATTTCTTAAGTTTGAAACCACAATTGGATATCTATATGTTAACAACAATTTATTTAGTTGTTATTCTTGGTTTCTATCACGTTTAATATTTTCTTTGCTCATACTCGATTAGAAAATCTATGATATATAAAAAATATGTCTTAAGATCATATAAGTGAGTTAGTGTGTATTCGTCTTTACTCATCCTTAACATGAATGTTGCATTCATACATATTTTTTACTTGAGTGATTATTGTTGTGGTGTTTTCTTTCACTGAATGTATTAATTTTAAATTCTAAATTATATCATGCACAACTTGAGTAGTAGTTATATGAGTAAGAGGATTGACACATATTTTTTTTTGTAATAAGCCATTTAGCAACGAAATTGCAAAGAAGCTCAAGAAATCCGTTGCAACACCGTTGCTATTCCGTTGCAAGATGTAAAACCACAAATTTCTTAAGTATGAAACCACAAATGGCTAACTATATACCAACAAGTATCGTTTTAGTTCATATTCTTGTTTTTTCTTCAAGATTAATGTTTTATTTGCTCATATTTCATTAGAAAATTTCAAAAATATGACTTAAGATCATTTGAGTGAGTAAATGTGTTTTAATGTTGCACTCTTACATATTTTTGACATTAATGATGATTGTTGTGGTGTTTTCTTTCACTGAAGGTATTAAAATATATTCTACAATATAACATGCACAACTTGGATTGTAGTTAAATGAGTAATAGGATTGACACTTGGTTTTTTTGGAATGAGCCATTTTGCAACGGAATTGAAGGGAATCTCAAGAAATCTGTTGCAAAATCAAGAAATTTGTTGCTATTCTGTTGCAAGCTGTCAAACAACAAATTTCTTTGGTCTGAAACCATAATTGGATAACTATATGTTAACAACAATTCCATTAGTTGATATTCTTGTTTTCCATCATGCTTAATGATTTCTTTGCTCATACTCGAGTAGAAAATCTAAGGTATGTCAAAAATATGGCTTAAAATCGTATAAGTGAGTAAGTTTGTGTTCATCTTTACTCATCCTTAAGATGAATTTTTCACTCTTACATATTTTTAACATGAATGATTATTGTTATGGTGTTTTCTTTCACTGAATGTATTAAATTTATATAATACAATATAACATGCACAACATGGGTAGTAATTACATGAGTAATAGGATTTACACATTATTTTTATCGGCATAAGCCATTTAGCAACAAAATTGAAATAAAGCTCAAGAAATCCGTTACAAAACCAAAAAATCCGTTGCAAAATCAATAAATCCGTTGCAAAATCAAGAAATCAGTTGCTATTCCGTTGCAAGCCGTCAAACCACAAATATCTTAAGTGTGAAATCAGAATTGGATAACTATATGTTAACAATGATTCATGTAGTTGTTATTCTTGTTTTCCATCACATTTAATGTTTTCTTTGCTCATACTCAGGTAGAAAATCTTTGGTATATTAAACATATAGCTTAAGATCATATAAGTGAGTAAGTGTGTATTCATATTTACTCATCCTTAACATGAATGTTGCACTCTTACATATTTTTTACTTAAGTGATTATTGTTGTGGTGTTTCCTTTCACTGAAGGTATTAAATTTACATTCTAAAATATACCATGCACAACTTGGGTAGTAGTTATATGAGTAAGAGGATTGACACATGATTTTTTTTTGGAATGAGGTATTTAGCAACGAAATTGCAAGGAAGGTCAAGAAATTCGTTGCAGAACCAGGAAATCCGTTACAAAATGAAGAAATTTGTTGCTATTCTGTTGCAAGCCGTCAAACCACAAATTTCTTAGGTCTAAAAGAACAATTGGATAACTATATATGAAAACGATTCCTTTAGTTGCTATTTTTGTTTTCCATCACGTTTAATAATTTCTTTGCTCATATTCGAGTAGAAAATATATGGTATGTCAAAAATATAGCTTAAGATCATATAAAGGAGTAAATGTGTATTCATCTTTACTCATCCTTAAGATAAATGTTGCATTCTTACATATTTTTGACATAAATGATTATTGTTGTGTTGTTTTCTTTCACTTAAGGTATTAAATTTACATTCTAAAATATACCATGCACAACTTGGGTAGTAGTTATATGAGTAAGAGGATTGACACATAATTTTTTTTCGGAATGAGCCATTTAGCAACGAAATTGCAAGGAAGCTAAAGAAATCTGTTGCAAAACCAAGAAATTCGTTGCAAAATCAAGAAAATTGTTGCTATTCCGTTGCAAGCCGTCAAACCACAAATTTCTTATGTCTAAAACCACAATTGGATAACTATATGTTAACAATGATTCCTTTAGTTGTTAGTTTTATTTTCCATCACGTTTAATGATTTCTTTACTCATACTCGAGTAGAAAATCAATGGTATGTGAAAAATATGGCTTAAGATCATATAAGTGAGTAAATATGTATTCATATTTAAGATGAATGTTGCACTCTTACGTATTACATGAATGATTATTGTTGTAGTATTTTCTTTCACTTAATGTATTAAATTTATATTCTACAATATAACATGCACACCATGGATAGTAGTTACAAGAGTAATAGAATTGACACATGATTTTTTTCGGAATTGCTAGGGTCGGTTTTCACGCACTCGAGGTTAACATAAAGCATACCGACCTAAATGAATATGTGAGATCCGAGCCGAAGCATGACAGCCCTAAAAATAGCATGCTTTACTCTTCTCATCGTCCAGAAGAACATAACCGAGCCGAGCCGAAGTAAGACGGCCTCACATGGTCTCCCCAGAGGTCTCACCTCGGTGATCTTATTTTGAGAGGACCAAAGCCAAGCTAAGGCCGAAGCAACAAAATCTTTCAGCCAAACCGAGATCAAGCCCGAATAAGCCAATTCATCCCGCCTTGAATTAGAAGTAAAACCGAGCTTCCCAGATTACAAGCGGTTCAAGACGAGTGTTCTGTGGGCCAAAACGGAGTCCATCCACCAAACTCTCTTGGGCTGAGCTAAAGGCCCAACTCGGCGATTACCTTAGTCTAGCTGGTGGCTGCGCGGAGTAAAAGGGAAATATTCATTCTAGCTCCAAGAATCTCGCACACGAACTTATATAAGTAGCATTCACAATCATATTGTGAGGCATCATAAAAAAAACCCTAGCACTAGCTCTTAGCAACTAGACTCTGTACTCATACGCTTACAAAACAGCAATAAAACAACCATCTTTGGATCTTTTACTGTGTTTTCACCCCAGAAACTTATGTTCCCTTAAAAATCTCTTACAAGAATCGATTGTGTGGATTTCGGCTCACAAAGTTTGGCGCCGTCTGTGGGAACATAGAAGTTTTCTTACTCATGAAAAACACCAGAAAAGAGATCAGAGGAGATGGCCGGAGAGAAGCAGAGAACCATCGATGACAACAAGAGTGACACTCCCTCTGCAATCGTGGAGACGACCTCATCGCCTTTAGTTGAATTGAAGAACATGCTCACCACGTTGTTGAAGAAAGTGGACAAGCAAGATAAGACAAGCAAAACCCTATCACACAGGGTCGAGACGCTGGCATCGGAAGGACGAACTAGAGACCTGCAATCGGGATACCTCGGCTCGGGAATACCCTGTCCAAGGATGTTCACAAGGAGGCTCGGTCTCAACCCAACACCACTTAACTTCCTAACGCCCCATGCAACTTCGGCAAACGGAAGACTACCGCCATTGCATCTATCTAACGAAATGAGACATGTAACGACAAGGCCACTCTTGTTCGACCCTTTTGGTCAGATCAAAGGACGGAGCAGCAAACCGCCGAGCCCATTGGATCTCACCTCGGAACAACTGAACCTGCCAATGACGGAGCCATCCGAAATGAAGGAACCAACACTTCGGGTCGTATCACTAGCAATGAGCTCACCTCGGCATTAGAAGGGACAAGGCCAGCAGAGGATATTCCTAGTTTAAGTCAGCTCGGACACAACCTGACGGAAGAAGAGGAGAACCTCCTCTGGGAGGAACATGTGCAACGCGCTGACGAGCTGAGAAGGGCGAGACAAACTCAACACGAGCCAACTGGGCCGAACCGTGCCCAAATACCGGAACTAACCGAGATCAAAGCCTCACTAGCCAAAACAACGCCGAGATGCGAACTATTCGTTCGAAGGTACACCACGCGATCAGTGCGGCACCCAAAATAGATCAGATGTTAGAAAAAACGCAACGGACCCCTTTCAAGCCTCATATCACTGACGCAATTGTGTCCAACCCCAGTAAAATTAGGATTCCATTTTATGATGAAACAATCAACCCAAAGGCTCACATAACTGCTTTCTGAATTACGATGGCCCGATCAAAATTCAAAGATAGCAAAAAAGATGCCGGTTTCTTCCTCATGTTCATGGAACATCTAAAGGCAGGAGAAAAATTCAATCAACGAGCTCAGCAACTCTTCGCCGAGTTCCAGTAACTTCGACGAGAAATTCAATCAACGAGCTCACCATGGAATATATGGACTAGAAATTCCAGTAACTTCGACGAGAAGACATATTGCAAACATCACCAGTGCTACAGACACCTCACATCAAACTGTCGAAGCCTAGGGGCGAAGTTGGCGGCTAAGTTCATGGCAGGAGAGCTCGGCAATACGGTGACCCTCTAAGATTTCGAACGAGAATACGAAAACTAGAATAAGCCAAACCGAGGTATCCTGGCGGAACAAAATCAAGGAGATATCCCTAAGCGAGGCAGAAGAAACGAAGATGAAGCACCACCAGCGCCTCGGAAAAGGATAAACATGATAATAGGAGGATCGCGTTATTGCGCTGACATGATGTCATCAATCAAGGCTTTTCAGCACCGAGCCGAAATCAATGTTAGCTGGTCTGAACCACCTAACCTCTCGAACGTCATCATCTCTTTCACCGAACACGACACCATCGGCATCGACAAACCGCATAACGATCCTCTCGTCATTTAGCTGACTATTCGAGACTACGATGTGGCAAGAATATAGATCGACACAGGAAGCTCGGTGGACGTCATTTTCTGAGGCAGCCTCAGACAAATGAACATCAAGTTGACGGTAATAATGGCCGACCCGAGACCTCTCACCGGATTCAACGGTGATACAACGATGACCCTAGGAACGGTCAGGCTCCCGGTCTATGCGAAAGGTGTAACAAAGGTCGTGGAATTCTCCGTAGCAGATCATCCAGCAATATACAACGTTATCATGGACACCCTATGGATAAACTCCATGCGAGCCATTCTGTCTACTTACCATCTTTGCATCATGTTCCTGACCCCCGATGGAATCAAAACTATATGGGGCAACCAAAAGGAAACTCGGGTCTGCTTCCTCGCCGAGCACAAACTTCGTAACCCGGTAACAAATGCGAAAGCAAACCCAAAGAAGCCAAAGAAAGATCAGGAGTCCGAGAAGGACCTGTCTAAGCTCTTATAGCAATTATATATCACGGAAGCTCGCGACGAGGAAGCTGAGCCACCCTGCGAACCCGTGACCTCGGTTTGCATCGACGATAACTATCCGGACCGATGCGTCAAAATCGGAGCCACATTGAACAAAGCAATCCACACCGAATTAATATCATTCCTAAAAGAGAACATACAGACGTTCGCCTGGACCGCGAAAGATATGATGGGCATCAGCGTAGACATTGTTTGTCACGAACTCAACGTAGATCCCATCTTCAAACCCGTAAAGCCGAAGAGACGAAAGTTGGGGCCAGAACGAGCTAAAGCCGTTAATGACAAGGTGGAGAGGTTATTGAAGGTCGGTTCGATTGCCGAAGCAAAGTACCTCCTCGGTTGGCTCGCCAACCCCGTAGTCATAAAAAAGAAGAATGGCAAGAAGCGAGTATGCGTGGATTTCACCGATCTCAACAAGGTATGCCCAACGGATAGTTTCACATTGCCACACATTGACCGACTTGTTGAAGCAACGGCGGGCAATAAACTTCTATCATTCATGGATGCTTTATCAAATCCTTATGAATCCCGACGACAGGGAGAAGACAGCATTCATAACAGATCGGAGGATTTACTGTTATAAGGTGATGCCTTTGAGACTCAAGAACGCCAGAGCCACTTACCAGAGACTGTTCAATAAGATGTTTGCAAAACTGCTCGAAAAACGATGGAAGTCTACATAGACGACATGCTGGTTAAGTCACTTAACGAAGAGAACCATGTGGAACACCTCCGAGATGGTTTCAAGCAACTTAACATGCATAACATGAAGCTAAACTCGACGAAGTGTAGATTCGCAGTCACATCTGGCAGATTCCTCAGGTATCTAGTGACCCACCGAAGCATATAGGCAAATTCAAAGCAGACGAACGCCGTAATCGAAATGGCATTGCCGAAAACGAAGCGCGAAGTACAAAGATTAACATGACGCATCGCCACACTGAAGAGATTCATCCCAAGATCTACCGACAAATACCTGCCTTTCTATGAATCCCTTCGAGGCAACAAGAAGTTCGCATGGACATATCGATGCAAAGAAGCCTTCCAAGAATTGAAGAAATATTTGGCGAGCCCCCCAATACTCGCCAAGCCGGTCTAAGAAGAGCCGATGTTCCTCTACATTGTCGTCTCCACCACAGCCGTCAACGGAGTACTCGTCAGAGAGGAGCGAAGTGAGCAGAAACTTATTTTTTACTTCAGTCATACCATGGCAGACGCAGAAACTCGATACCCGTAGATGGAGAAATTGGCTCTCGCGGTAGTCATGTTTGCTCGGAAGCTGATGCCGTACTTTCAATCACACTCCATCGTAATACACCCCTTGTCCACAGGATCTCTCAAATGGAGCGGTAATGTTGGGATAATCCTTGAATCGGTGATTCAAGGCGGTGAAACCGCAGCTTCAAATTGTGGAACCGACTCGAAGGCGTGAGACTCCTCTCAAAGATCCTTCCAACTCGCAGCTCGGTTGCGGACACTTCTTGACGACGATCGGTAGAACGGTATCCACAAACGAGGATGGAAATTCCTTTGATAAGACCACTTAACGAACCCTTAGAATCCACCAAGGAGATCGAAAAGAAATTCACGAAAACAAAGAGAAATCCACTCTAAGCAAATCGTAAAAGAAAGAGAGTTTTTATTGAATAATTGTTGAGAGATCAACAATGATCTTTCACGAAATATAAAGGCAAAAGGGGAGTCCGAGGGACTAAAACCCTTCTCGAAAATGATACAACAATTAAAGAGAGTTTGAATAAAAATTGTTGACTTTGACTAAAGATAAGCGAAAATGACCCTTGGTCTTCTTGAGGGATTTTCGTGGGGGAAATTTGGGCTTTGGTAATACACTCCTAGAAAGGAGTAACCCTTGATCTACACTCTCTGGACTGAAATAGCACGGATGGATCTTCGCACACGATCGGATCTCTTACAAACAGATGGAAACGAATGGTCACACAAGAGATTGCGGATAGTCTCTTGATTCACCGGTTGATTCAATAGATATAACACACTAAGGAATCGATTTGCTTGTGAGATATGACACACTAACAAGCTAAGATGTTCGAAGAACAAATGATCTTTACTTAGAAAAGTTTTTGATTGAAAAGAAAGATGAGAAACTCGACAAGGTCTACGAGAGTATATGAAGAGCACAACACGCTCTTAGTCAAAGTGTTACTCTCGAAACTAGAAAAATAATTAAGACAGAAATAAACAAGTTTGAATTCGAATGATAGAAGATAATTTTGCCCATCCTTAGTCGCATTCTTCTTCAAGTATATTTGGGCCTCGCCATAGCTTAGTGGACTAGATGTGGTGATTTAACCTTGCCTCATTAAAAACCTATCTCAAGAAAACCCAATGGGACAAAACTTGAGATAGGGAAAAAGAGTGCAAAGTTGAATCACAAGTCCACTTAGCTATCTTGGACTTGGATTACAACTAGTGTAGAAGTAACCATCTCTTTTCCCTCTTGACTTGGATATTGTTGCTTGAGAAGTACTCCTATTGCTTCCTTGAACTTCTTAGATCTTGAACGAGTCATTGGACCACTCGGAACAAGCAATGCATCTTCATAATTGTCTTGAACTTCTTCATGGTCCTCGGCTACAAGCTTTCCATCCTCAGGTTCAAGCACCATGCTATCCATGCTCACATCATTTGGGAAGAAGTGCCAAGGCCTCGTTAAAAACCTTGTCACGTAAAACCCAATGGATAAAACCGCGACTAAGGAAAAGAGCACACTTGGGCTTGAATCAAAACCGATGCGGTTTGAAACACCTCTTCCTTAGCACCCAAATATAGTGAATGGTCTTGTACTCGGTGAATGAGTCTTCCTAATGCTTCCTCGAGCTTCCTCGCCTTAGCTCTCGTCATAGGTCCTTCCGGAACATGCAAAGCTTCCTCGGGTTCAAGTTCCTCCTCGGCAAAGGTTTCCCCGGCAAGTTCCCTCGGCAAAGGTTTCCCCCGAGAAAGTGATTAACCTCCGTTGAGTCGTCTAGGATCATATCATGCCCCTCCTCTTCAAAATGACTTGTCCTCAAATCTGGACTATCTACAACAAAAGGGATTAAGTCAGAAACATTGAAACTCGAACTAATAGCGTACTTACCTTGCAAATCAATGACGTAGGAATTGTTGTTGATCCGTTTGATGACACGGAAATGACCATCCGTCCGTGGCATGAGCTTAGACTTCTGTTCGTCCGGAAAACCTTCTTTCCGCAAATGAACCCAAACGAGATCTCCCGGTTCGAAAATTTGCTCACGCCGGCCTTTGTTAGCTTGCTTGCGGTATTGTTCGGTCCTCTTTTATATGTTCAATCGCGCTTGTTCATGCATCTGTTTCACGAGCTCAGCCTTCTTTTTCCCAACAAAACTCAAACGCTCATTGGAAGGTAACTCGGTTAGATCCAAAGGAGTAATAGGATTAAAGCCATAAACCAATTGAAATGGTGAAAATTTAGTAGCGGAGTGAACAGCATGGTTATAAGCAAACTCGACATGTGGTAAACAATCTTCCCATGTCCTAATATTCTTTTTAATAACAGCACGCAAGAGAGTGGACAAAGTTCTATTCACTACTTCCGTTTTTCCGTCAGTTTGCGGGTGACAAGTAGTCGAAAACAAAAGTTTAGTGCCTAACTTAGACCACAACGTTTTCCAAAAATAACTTAAGAACTTAGTGTCACGGTCGGAAACTATCGTCCTAGGCATGCCATGCAAACGAATTACTTCCTTAAAGAACAATTCCGCAACTAGTGATGCATCATCCGTTTTATGACAAGGAATAAAGTGAGCCATCTTAGAAAATCTATCAACTACGACAAAGATGGAATCTCGACCCTTCCTAGTTCTAGGCAATCCAAGAACGAAATCCATAGACACATCAACCCATGGCACAGTAGGAATAGGTAAGGGAGAGTACAAACCTTGCGACTGTACCTTAGAATTGGCTTGTTTGCAAATGACACACCTACCGCAAATTCTTTCCACGTCTCTCTTCATATGCGGCCAATAGAAATGTGCTTGTAAAGTGCTTAATGTTTTGGCGACTCCAAAGTGTCCCATAAGTCCTCCTGCATGTGATTCCCTAACAAACATTTCTCGCAAAGAACAGTGAGGCACACAAAGACGGTTTTCAAAAACAAAGAAATCCATCAGTTCGAAAAAATTTACCGAAGGTAAATTTTTCGGTTGCGTGATAAGCTTCTTTAAAGTCTGAATCGGTTGCATAATAATTCTTAATTTGTTCAAAACCCAGCAACTTAGTTTCAAGAGTAGAAACTAGAACATACCTCCTTGACAATGCATCGTCAACTACATTGTCCTTACCTTGTTTATACCGAATGGCGTATGGAAAGGTTTCTATGAATTCAACCCACCGTGCGTGACGTTTGTTCAGCTTTTGTTATCCTTTGAGATGTTTGAGAGACTCATGATCAGTGTGGATCACGAACTCTTTAGGCCAGAGATAGTGTTGCCACGTTTGCAAAACTCGTACCAACGCGTAGAGCTCCTTATCGTACGTCGGGTAATTCAAGGTGGCTCCTCCAAGTTTTTCGCTAAAGTAAGCGATTGGTCTCTTCTCCTGCATAAGAACAGCACCGATACCTATACCAGAGGCATCACATTCAATTTCAAAAGTTTTCGAAAAATCAGGTAAAGAAAGAAGTGGCGCGTTTGTGAGCTTGTCTTTCAAAGCTTGGAAGGCGGTTTCTTGTGCTTCCTCCCACTTGAATCCAACGTTTTTCTTGATAACTTCGGTTAGAGGTGCGGCCAAGGTACTGAAATCCTTCACAAAACGTCGGTAAAATCCCGCAAGTCCATGGAAACTCCTCACTTCGCCAACGGACTTTGGACTAGGCCAATCGCGGATCGCCTTCACCTTCTCTTCGTCGACTTTGATTCCATGGGCACTTACAACAAAACCTAGAAAAACCAAGTTATCTGTGCAAAAGGTGCACTTCTTCAAATTCGCAAAAAGTTTTTCTTTCCTAAGAATATCCAAAACGGCCCTAACATGCGTAACATGCTCGTCTATGTTTTTGCTATATACTAGGATATCATCAAAGTATACAACGACAAAGACTCCTATAAATGATCGCAAGATATGGTTCATTAGCCTCATGAACGTACTAGGTGCATTAGTTAATCCGAAAGGCATCACTAACCATTCATACAACCCATGCTTAGTTTTAAATGCCGTATTCCACTCATCCCCCTCTTTCATCCTAATTTGATGATATCCACTTTTAAGATCGATTTTAGAAAATATGCAAGACCCATAAAGTTCATCTAGCATGTCATCTAAACGAGGAATAGGATGGCGATACTTTACAGTGATATTATTTATGGCGCGGCAATCGACACACATACGCCACGTTCCGTCCTTCTTCGGAACAAGCAAAACCGGCACCGCACAAGGACTCATGCTCTCGCGGATATGTCCCTTCTCCATAAGCTCTGTGACCTGACGTTGAATTTCCTTAGTCTCCACGGGATTAGTCCTATATGCTGGTCGGTTCGGAAGAGCAGCCCCGGGCACAAAATCGATTTGATGTTCAATTCCCCGGACAGGCGGTAAACCGTGCGGATTGTCATCGGGAAAAACATCTTCGAAATCCTGTAAAACTGAAATCATCTTGCTCGGGAGCTCCGGCTCAAGGTCAGTATAACTCATAAGAGTTTCTCTAAACATAAGAACAATGAAAGACTTTTTTTGTAAACAAAGCTTGCTTGATCTCACTAGATCTCGCAAAAAGAGTAGAGTTTCTTACGGTTTTTGGCTCCACGGTTTTCTTTGGAATCGTGCTCAAACTCATACCTTCTTTAGCATGTGGATTGGTGGAATTTGTGTTGCCTTTAAGCTCAGATTCCTTCTTCTTATCACGGATTTTCTGGTCTTGGTAAATTTCGAGAGGTGACATAGGAACTAAGACCACGTTTTTACCCTTGTATGCGAAATAGTGCTTATTCGTGAGGCCGTCATGAGTAACCTTGCGGTCAAATTGCCAAGGTCGTCGCAATAGTATATGCCCAGCCTCCATAGGTAGCACGTCGCAAAGAACTTCATCCACGTAGCTTCCTATAGACAAAGGAACCAAAACTTGTTTCGTTACCTTTAAGNCCCTAACATGCGTAACATGCTCGTCTATGTTTTTGCTATATACTAGGATATCATCAAAGTATACAACGACAAAGACTCCTATAAATGATCGCAAGATATGGTTCATTAGCCTCATGAACGTACTAGGTGCATTAGTTAACCCGAAAGGCATCACTAACCATTCATACAACCCATGCTTAGTTTTAAATGCCGTATTCCACTCATCCCCCTCTTTCATCCTAATTTGATGATATCCACTTTTAAGATCGATTTTAGAAAATATGCAAGACCCATAAAGTTCATCTAGCATGTCATCTAAACGAGGAATAGGATGGCGATACTTTACAGTGATATTATTTATGGCGCGGCAATCGACACACATACGCCACGTTCCGTCCTTCTTCGGAACAAGCAAAACCGGCACCGCACAAGGACTCATGCTCTCGCGGATATGTCCTTTCTCCATAAGCTCCGTGACCTGACGTTGAAGTTCCTTAGTCTCCACGGGATTAGTCCTATATGCTGGTCGGTTCGGAAGAGCAGCCCCGGGCACAAAATCGATTTGATGTTCAATTCCCCGGACAGGCGGTAAACCGTGCGGATTGTCATCGGGAAAAACATCTTCGAAATCCTGTAAAACTGAAATCATCTTGCTCGGGAGCTCCGGCTCAAGGTCAGTATAACTCATAAGAGTTTCTCTAAACATAAGAACAATGAAAGACTTTTTTTGTAAACAAAGCTTGCTTGATCTCACTAGATCTCGCAAAAAGAGTAGAGTTTCTTACGGTTTTTGGTTCCACGGTTTTCATTGAAATCGTGCTCAAACTCATACCTTCTTTAGCATGTGGATTGCTGGAATTTGTGTTGCCTTTAAGCTCAGATTCCTTTTTCTTATCACGGATTTTCTGGTCTTGGTAAATTTCGAGAGGTGACATAGGAACTAAGACCACGTTTTTCCCCTTGTATGCGAAATAGTGCTTATTCGTGAGGCCGTCATGAGTAACCTTGCGGTTAAATTGCCAAGGTCGTCGCAATAGTATATGCCCAGCCTCCATAGGTAGCACGTCGCAAAGAACTTCATCCACGTTGCTTCCTATAGACAAAGGAACCAAAACTTGTTTCGTTTCCTTTAAGTGCCCCTCGTTGTTCAACCATTGAAGATAATATGCCTTTGGATGCTTTGTCACTTCCAAACCCAGCTTCTCCACAAGTGTAGTGCTCGCCACATTCGTGCAACTGCCCCCATCGATGATAAGACTGCACACTTTCCCCTTGACGCGGCATCTAGTATGAAACAGATTTTCCCGTTGCTCCTCCTCTTTAGGTCGGTCTTGTATAAGCAAAGTTCATCTTGCCACTAGTAAATCCACATACTCAGCTTCTTCTGCGGCCTCTTCAAAAACTTGTGAGGCGTCACAAACTTCTTCCACATCCGATTCTATCTCACCGTCGCCTCTAAGTATCATCGTCCTTTTGTTCGGACAATCCTTTGCCATATGCCCTCGGCCTTGGCATATGAAACATCGAAGATCGGTAATCTTAGCTTGAGAACTCTCTGCTTTCTCATTGGGATTTCGGACATATGTAGGAGTGAATGGTTTGGAATCCGTTCCCGTCCTCACATCCGTTCTCGGCCGAAATGCGGACCTATCGTTGACCGGATTAGGTCGGATGTTAGAACCGTATGAAGTCTTGGCGGCATTTTCCTCTTGAGTTGTCTTTCGATGATGTTTGCCTTTCGTAGCATCTCCTCGAGATCCCCATAGTACTGAAGTTCCAGCGAGTCTTGAATCTCACGGTTAAGACCTCCTAAGAATCGTGACATAGTAACTTCACTATCTTCCTCCAAACGTGCGCGGGTCATAAGCATTTCAAGTTCTTGGTAATATTCCTCGACACTCCGTGCTCCTTGAATAAGTCTCCTCAATCGGTTGTGTAGATCACGTTGGTGATGACTAGGAACGAACCGCTTGCGCATGACAGCTTTCAATTGTCTCCAAGTTTCAATCGGGTCCTCGTCATTACGTCTCCGCGACGTCACCAATTGTTCCCACCAACTAAGGGCGTAGTCATAAAACTCTGTTACCGCAATACGCACTCTTTGAGCCTCCGTAGACTCATTACAATCGAACACCAACTCAACCTTAATTTCCCACGCCAAATACTCATCCGGATCATTCTTTGCGATAACGCCTGTAGCGTTTTCTCGTCTCGGTCTACTTTGATTATTACTGGATGAATGACCCTCGGATTCATGCTGTCTCCTTGCATTTCTAACTCGGCGCGGCCTACCTTGCTCGTCATCATGTGAAAAGTCACCATAATACTCATCGTTGTTCAAAGGTCGGTTTAACTCTTCCCCTACGGGCGCATTTAGGGGCTGCCTTTGTGCTTATAAGGCACGATTCAGCTTGGCATTCATGTCTTACATTTCCGTAACCATCATACGTCTCATGCTGTCCATGATTGCTTGTATTTGAGCGGTATTCAAATCGGCTTGGGTAAGAGGATCGTTTGGATCTAGTTGATTATTTCCTTGAGTATGATTAGATCCGTCTTGTGCCATGATTCCCTGAAACAAACAAGAACAAGTGAATACAAAATTTTTTTAAAAACGTGAATTCAAAACAAGCAAAGGGAAAGAAATCGATTAGTCGGTTTTGTTGAATTTTCTCGGCGGTTTTGAATTTTCCCAAATAAATCCCTCGGATTTATGTTTTCCCCGGAAAGAAGATCCCACAGATTGGAATTCCCCGAAAAATTTTTCCCACGGACTAAAAGAAAAATTCCGAAAATTTCCCTCGGTCTTGATTTTCCCCCGGAAAGTCCTTCGGACTTGTTTTCCCCCGGGAAGTCCCTCGGATTTGATTTTCCCCGGAAAGTCCCTCGGACTTTTGAACTTCCGAAATTGCTGACTTTTGAATTCCTTGCAAAAATTTAAACCCACACAAACAAGAGCTTAGGTAGTGCAAGGAATCAAACACAATCAAACCAATATGTTTTTTTTTATTTTAAGATGAACGATTTTTTAAAAAAATGATGTATAATTTTTTTTTTTTTGATTTACGATGGACTACAATAACCTAACAATGATCTAAATACAATAATTAAATTAAAATAAAATTAGATTCAACCCAGAAAAATGATGAACTACTCGATGAACACAAAGGAAGATGAACGGTCAAAATGAAAATTATGCAATAGAAATTAAATGATATGATCGAAATGATAAAAGGATAGATGAAACGATATTACCGGATCCTTGAGTTGCTCTGATACCACTTAATACACCCCTTGTCCACGGGATCTCTCAAATGGAGCGGTAATGTTGGGATAATCCTTGAATCGGCGATTCAAGGCGGTGAAACCATAGCTTCGAAGTGTGGATCCGGCTCGAAGGCGTGAGACTCCTCTCAAAGATCCTTCCAACTCGCAGCTCGCTTGCCGACACTTCTTGACGACGATCGGTAGAACGGTATCCACAAAGGAGGATGGAAATTCCTTTCATAAGACCACTTAACGAACCCTTAGAATCCACCAAGGAGATCGAAAAAAATTCACGAAAACAAAGAGAAATCCACTCTAAGCAAATCGTAAAAGAAAGAGAGTTTTTATTGAATAATTGTTGAGAGATCAACAATGATCTCACACGAAATAAAAAGGCAAAAGGGGAGTCCAAGGGACTAAAACCCTTCTCGAAAGAGATACAACAATTAAAGAGAGTTTGAATAAAAATTGTTAAATTTGACTAAAGATAAGCGAAAATGACCCTTGGTCTTCTTGAGGGATTTTCGTGGAGGAAATTTGGGCTTCGGGAAGAAGTGCCAAGGCCTCGTTAAAAACCTTGTCACGTAAAACCCAACGGGTAAAACCGCGACTAAGGAAAAGAGCACACTTGGGCTTGAATCAAAACCGATGCGGTTTGAAACACCTCTTCCTTAGCACCCAAATATAGTGAATGGTCTTGTACTCGGTGAATGAGTCTTCCTAATGCTTCCTCGAGCTTTCTCGCCTTAGCTCTCGTCATAGGTCCTTCCGGAACATGCAAAGCTTCCTCGGGTTCAAGTTCCTCCTCGGCAAAGGTTTCCCCGGCAAGTTCCCCGGTAAGTTCCCCGGTAAGTTTCCCCTCGTCAAGCTTTCCCCCGGGAAAGTGATTAACCTCCGTTGAGTCGTCTAGGATCATATCACATCGTGGTGCTGGCCACTTTCCCTCTACGTACTATCCTGCATAGCACAATCCAATCAGGAAGACTGACCAAATGGGTTTTAGAACTCAGCGAATACGATATCGCGTACCGAAGCAGAACATGCACAAAATCACAAGTACTAGGGGACTTTAGAATCGAATTCCTAACTGAAGGAGTGAAAGAACCAACACCAAGCTCTGTTTGGACACTTCACATAGACGGACCCTTCTCGAAGCAAGGATCCGGAGTTGGAATTCGTTTGACGTCAACAAACGACGACATCTTGGAACAATCATTCCGACTGGGACTTTCAGCATCCAACAATGAAGCGTATGAAGCGCTGATCGCCGGACTAAAACTCGCGCTCCGGATCAAAGTCTGGAACATTCACGCATTATGCGACTCGCAATTGGTGGTAAACCGATTAAACGGAGAATACGAAGCCAGAGACGAAAGAATGGAAGCTTACTTAAAAATCGTCCATGAGCTGGCCAAGCAATTCGCGAAGTTTAAGCTTACTCGAATCCCTCGGGGCGAGAATACTCAATCAGACGCACTGGCAGCTCTAGTATCGACCTCAAAACCGAGCGTGAGGAGAGTCATTCCAGTCTAGTTCATCAAACACCCAAGCATCAATGCAATATGAACGGTCAACTTAATCGACACACCCGACAACCCACCCATCGAAAACGAAGCAATCGCAGTGGAGGAATATGAGCAACAAGGAGAGTATGGCTGCGACAAAGAATGGATGTGACCTATTCACACTTACATCATGGACGAAGAGGTTCCATCAGACAAGTGGACCACCCGAAAACTCAAAGCTCAGGTAGCCCGGTATATCCTGCTCAACAGATATATTTTCAAATGGAGATTCTCTGGGCCACTGATGGTCTGCGTCGAAGGTTTGCAGGGACGTAAATTAATGGAGGAAGTCCATAACGGCTCATGTGGCAACCATTCCGGCGGAAGAGCCCAAGCAATCAAAATCAAACGACACGACTACTACTGGCCAACTATGGTGAAAGACTGTGAGAAATTCTCTTTGAAGTGCGAGAAATATCAACGACATGCCCCAACGATTCACCAACCAACCGAGTTGCTGTCATCAATCTCCTCGCCTTACCCATTAATGAGATGGTCAATGGACATCGTCGGCCCGCTCCACCAGTCTAAGCAAAAAAGATTTATGTTAGTCTTGACAAATTACTTCTCCAAATGGATCGAAGCAGACTCCTACGCTAACATCAAGGATGTCCAGGTAGAACACTTCGTCTGGAAGAATATCATATGCCGACACGGAGTTCCACACGAAATCGTCACAAACAACATCTCTCAATTTATCTCGACAAGGTTCGAGGCATTATGCGAGAAATGGAAGATACAACTAAGTAAATCAACACCACAGAACCCCCAAGGAAATAGACACGCCGAAGCAACTAACAAAACCATCCTCGATGGGCTAAAAAAACATCTCGACGAGAAAAAGGGCCGCTGGGCCGATGAACTAGAAGGCGTACTATGGTCCCATCGAACTACACTGCGCTGTGTGACAGGCGAGACACCCTTAGCCCTCATCTACGGAATGGACTGCGTAATCCCCCTAGGTCGAATTCCCCGTCATACGACGCAGACTCCTACCTGGAGAAGAGGGACTCAATCACCTGATGATCCTCGGCGAACTGGACTTGACGCGATCAAGCACTCATCCGTATACAGAACTACCAGCAAGCAACGGCCAAATACTATAACTCAAACGTTCGAAGCAGAAGGTTCAACGGGGAGACTTGGTCCTTCGCAAAGTTTTCCAGAACGCTACGCGGGTAAACTCGGATCTAATTGGGAAGGACCTTACAAAGTCACTAAGGTGGTTCGCCCAGGGGTATACGAACTTGCCAACATGTATGACGCCCCCATCCCCCCCAAGATCATGGAGTGCAATGTACCTCAAGAAGTACTATCACTAAAACCACCGTGTCTTAAACACGAACTACGAGATGGCTTGATCCTTGAAAAGGGTACGTAGGCAACCAATCTTTGGAAAGGTTCAGCTAACCCCCCCTCTCAAACGGGGGGGGAGGGGTATGTATATACATACTCCACCTTTTGCAAAACATGACCTTCGCACTCTACCAGCTTTTATCAATATATCGTATGCACTCATCATTTTCGTCTGTTGCTGGCCACAACAACTAGCCCACACATCCTTTTTGGATTCTAACCCCTATCATATACGGATCACGATTCTTTTACAATCCACCACGGATTAAAGCGCGCTATATAAATTTAAGGCGGGTATATTTGGACCAGAGGAAGGAAAAAATATGCCTCGGCCAAAACACTTATAATTTAACTATCGAAACGGGAACATAAGCCGAGACCACATCGCAAACCCTAAACCGAAGTAAAATCTTAATAAGAACCTCCCTAGAATCGACACAAGGAAGCTGGATTTCGGACTAGATAGAGACAGAAAGCTTGCGGAATAGCTTCTGTTTTGAGAGAGAGAGTCGGTGAAGATGTTGTAGACAACGAACCGCTCATAAGAGATAGACGAGAGATGATAAAGATGCAGCCCAAAGGCAACAAATCACTCTCAAGGAGACAAAGAGATTTTAGAGATTCTCAACTCAGATTTGATAAGAAAGTTTTATTTGATTAAAAGGTTTATGATCCAAATCCAGGATAAAAAACGAAAATGTGTTACAAAGAGACTAAATAGAACAGCACAAGCGCTGCATGAGGGAAAGAGAAAGAGTATTAACTCTTCTCGAAAATGACAGAAATTAAAAACAGAGTTTGAATTCAAAAACATGGCCTTTGATCTTCCATGGTCGAAATTCCTTTGTTGCTGGGCTTGGGCCATGAGTTTTGATCACAACAATTGGGCTGGACAGAATTGTGAATCACTTGCTCATTAAAAACCTTATCATGTAAACCCATTGGGAAAAACCATGACGAAGGGAAAAAGAGTGCAAGTGATCACAAGCCCAATTGTTGTTCTTCTTTCTTGCAATGCCTGTATCAAATATTGTTGTTGTTGTAGTTGTTGAGCTAATTCAATTCTCCTTAGCTCTCTTCGTCGCACACAAGTTTCCCTCGGCTCCCTCAGTTCCCTCGGATCTCTCGGTTCCCTTAGTTCTCTCGGTTACAAGCTTTGGTTCTGGTGGCTTATTCTTGATACTGCTCAGTTTCACATCATCCTCCCCAAGTTGAAAAGGATTTGTCCTCAAATCAGGACCATCTGCACGCCAACAAGCCAAGTTATAATTCTTAAAGATTAAAATGAAAGTATACTCACCTTGCAAGCTTGTCTTGTAGGTTTTGGAGGTGATATGTGCTGGAATCTGAGATGGTGTGTGCTTCCTGGTTTCTTCAAACACAGAACGGTCATGGTTCACAAGTTGAGAAGGTTCATCAGCTTCCGTTCTTCCTCCTCGTCCGTTTTGAGCTCCATCGGATCCGTTTTGTGATTTGTGCATCAAAACATAATCTGCTTTTCAAAACAACCAAAAAACACAATCATTAGTCATAAAATATGCACTTAGTTGAGGAATCTTACATGCCTGAAACGAGATCAGATGATTCTGTTGCTCCTCTAGCTCAACAGGCTTCATTCCGAAGGTAAGGCCATCGGATGGGACTTTCAAAGGAAGTATGTCAATCACTTGTCCAAATCGACTTATGCTTCGATCAGAATATCCACAAGGCTCACTTGGTCGATGAATGTTATTTCCCTCAGTGGAAATTCAAAGTTTTTGCTTATCCCTCAACCTTTGCAAGTAATTCACCATTTTGCACTTGGGGAGAAAGGATCGATCGGTCTGGCTAAGGATCGATCGGTCGTTTAGTCTTCTGCCTGGCCAAAATATTTTGATCGATCGATCGTTGAAAAGATCGATTGGTCCTTTTGTTTTCTCTTTGGCCGAACCAATTCGATCGATCGGTCGGGTATAAGATCGATCGATCGTTTCCTTTGAGCATGTTTTAAGTTGATTTTCTTCTTGATGGATGGGTGCTAGCTCCTTTGGATCATCTCCTATGTCTTTAGGATCCTGCAAAAGAGAAGAATCATCACTCGGAGATGACACCTCCGGTGCAACGTTAGTTAAACTCACAAGAGTTTCTTCATAAACAAATTTAGGCAAATGTGGTTTAGAAAATGAGGTTTGTTTGATCTCACCAGCCTTCACAACAGAGATAGAGTGAGTAGTCAAAATTTCTTTGCTTTGCACGCCTTTATTCTAAACCGTAAGACTCTAAGTTGAATTCTGTTTCAGTTCATCGCACATGTTAGGTTTCTTTATTTCAGAATACCTAGATCTCAAACTCGTTTTTTCTGCATCACGAGTAAACATATCAGATTTATAAAGTGACACAGAGTTTAAACACTTACCTTGCTCAGTGCTGCTTGTTTTAGAGTTGTTATGCGGCTCTGATTTTTCCTTTGCACGTGCTTGCTGTTGCATTTTTGCTTCAAACTGTTGGTTCCTGGCTTTTAATCTTTTACACATCGTGCGAGCATTCTCAGCTAGCTCAGCCTCAAGTTGCTCTTGTTGATTATTCATCCTCTGATAGCGTTCTTCGCTTTGTTGTTTCATCATCCGCTCTAGGTGAGCCACCATTGATTCCATAAACAGCTTGTCGATGTTGTTGTTGTTTCCTCCATCTTCAGCCATCTTGTACCTGCAAACAACACAGCAAACAAAACCAGTAACAAGTCCTCACAGAAAACAAAACACACACGAAATTGAAAAGACAAAAATTCTAAAAATAAATCGACAACAACTAAACTGAAACACCAACTGAGACATGACCAGAACTAGATCAAACCGAAACAAAAAATTGAAACACACACACACTGAAAATTGACCTAAGCCCTAGCAAGTCACGCAACACACTAAACATAAACTAGAACAATCTAAAACACACTCGAACAGAATATGAAGAGACTAAGAGCAGATCGACAAAGCTAAGAACCCTAATTTTTTTTTTTCTAGATAGATCTACTCGACAACAACAATTAAACAACAATCTAAAAACGAAAAACACAAATAAAAATTTAGGACATACTCGACACACATAAGAAGATGAACATACACGAAAAAATGAGAAAAGATAGAGACTACCAAGCTTCGATGTGTGCTATGATACCACTTAATAAGAACCTCCCTAAAATCGGCACAAGGAAGCTGAATTTCGGACTGGATAGAGACAGAAAGCTTGCGGAATAGCTTCTGTTTTGAGAGAGAGAGGCGGTGAAGATGTTGTAGACACAACGAACCGCTCATAAGAGATAGACGAGAGATGATAAAGATGCTGCCCAAAGGCAACAAATCACTCTCAAAGACACAAAGAGATTTTAGAGATTCTCAACTCAGATTTGATAAGAAAGTTTTATTTGATTAAAAGGTTTGTGATCCAAATCCAGGATAAAAAACGAAAATGTGTTACAAAGAGACTAAATAGAACAACACAAGCGCTGCATGAGGGAGAGAGAAGAGTATTAACTCTTCTCGAAAATGACATATATTAAAAACAAAGTTTGAATTCAAAAACATGGCCTTTGATCTTCCATGGTCGAAATTCCTTTGTTGATGGGCTGGGGCCATGAGTTTGGATCATAACAATTGGGCTGGACAAAATTGTGAATCACTTGGCTCATTAAAAATCTTGTCATGTAAACCTATTGGGAAAAACCATGACGAATGGAAAAAGAGTGCAAGTGATCAAAAGCCCAATTGTTGTTCTTCTTTCTTGCAATGCCTGGATCAAATATTATTGTTATTGTAGTTGTTGAGCTAATCCAATTCTCCTTAACTCTCTTCGTCACACACAAGTCTCCCTCGGCTAGAGTTCCCTCAGATCCCTTGGATCCCTCGGTTCCCTCAGTTTCCTCGGATCCCTCGGTTCCCTCAGTTCCCTCGGATCCCTCGGTTCCCTCGGTTACAAGCTTTGGTTCCGGTGGCTTCTTCTTGATACTGCTCAGTATCACATCAAATCTAAACCCATTAACCAATCGCTTCATAGCACACTGGTCTT
Source organism: Eutrema yunnanense (assembly GCA_002933935.1). Taxonomy (NCBI): domain Eukaryota; kingdom Viridiplantae; phylum Streptophyta; class Magnoliopsida; order Brassicales; family Brassicaceae; genus Eutrema; species Eutrema yunnanense. Next base: position 333,533 of record PKML01063679.1, on the reverse strand, counting down.
TAACGTCTCGACACAGTACTAAACGGATCGTTTCGAAACACGTCGTTTAGTATGAGGGTCGGACATGCCTCCGCAAATCTCTAGGGCTCATCGTCGAATTATCATAAGCGATTAATTACGATTTCAAAAGCGACTTTTGTCGTCTATTGGTTCTTGATGTGCCTGGGGTTGTTTCCTAGCTTCATGTTTTAAATTTGTAAACCCTAATGTCTGCAAGTGCACAAATGTGCGTTGTAGGACTTTAGGTATCGATCCACAGGGAGGAAAGCTTCTCTGTGAGACCATAGAAAATGAGTTAGTAAGGAAGTCTAAAACGAAAAAGGGTTTCTGTAGGGTTTTTGTGTCACAAATTGTAAAGTACGTAAAAGTAAAGGTTGCTTTAAATAATGAAATCGATGTCAATAAACTAAAAGAGAAAATCGGTTTGTAAACTATAATAAAATGATGTTGGGTCGATATGGATATCTTAGGGGAATGTTCGATTCAAACACGGTACCAAAGCTCTTAGTGAAATTGATTCTAGTAAACTCCATGAACTGGAATAGAATAATGTGCGTAGCCTACTCTCGTACATCCTACACACCAATAACTTATATATTCGACCAATAGCTTCGTCTCTGGCCGCGCAGAAAGTTATGATAACACAAACATGTTCTTTAACATTCACGGCACTCTAGAATTATACTTTTGAAATCTTATAGCGCGACACGCTCAATATAGATTAATAGTTCTGGTGGTTAGATTCAGCACTTATGGTCGTTCTTATAACAACTATTGATCAGCCTCTAGTTCATGACGCTAGATTCATGAATACTGCTAGGTTTACTTTGTGGAATCCTTATCGAACATGTGAATCCCCTTTGAAAACCCCTTTAAACCCAACGATAAAACTACTTGAACATAGTTGAAGAAAACAAAGAAATAATTAAATAAAGAATATGAGATTGAAGAATAAGTTTCTCGATTTTAAGAACTAAGTCCGGAGAAACTTATGTACCAATTGATAACACCATATTTTACACATTTTACTATCTATTTTAGAACACTTTAATAAGCGTTTCATTCGCTTTTATATGTTTTTATTACGGTTTTCGCATATTTGTAGTTTCAAGACTCTTTTCAGGTTACTTAGGCAAAAGCATTGCAAATTGAGAAAAACCAGATTTTCGGCTCAGAGTCAAACCGTCAGAAGTTCAACTGTGAAAGAGGTTATTCTCACCGTCTGATCCAGCCCAATTTTGGAGATATTCAAGAAGGACCAGCTACCTTTCTACTCCAATTTATTTGAGGACAATCCAACTGTTCAATCAAAAGATACATGAAGATCAAGAAGTCCCATTTCACCACGGGCAGAAGCTTCCCACCTGCGGCCAGGAGGCAGTTCACCGCGGGCAGAGGCTCTCCACCCGCGGCCAAAGTGTGTTTCTTCCCGGTAGCCCATTTGCATAGCCCGTTCAAATCCCGTCAACTCAAAACACTAAAGACCGACGAAATTAAGAGAGAATACCTATAAATATGTGTTTTAGAGACCTAATTTCGAAGCTCTAAACTTTGTATTACTTTTGTGCCTACTTTTTGCATTACTTTTCTTAAGCTTTGTTCTTTACCTTTGAGATTGGTGAAGAGGTTCTCTCCGGACTTAGTTCTTAAAATCGAGAGACTCCTTCATCAATCTCCTGCTATTTATTTAATCATGTCTTTACTTTCAATTATGTTCGAGTAGTTTAAACGTTGGGTTTAAAGGGAGTATCGAGGGAAATTTTATGTTCGATAAGGATTTCACAAGGTAAAACCCTATCCGAATTCTAGAGCTCTTTTTTATAGATCATTGTTAATGCATGAATCTAGTGTCATGAGCTAGAGTCTGATTCCTATGTGTTATAAGAACCACCAAAAGTGCTGAATCTAACCACCCGAATTGTTCATCTATAAGAGAGTGTCGTGTTGTAAGATACAAAAATATACTTACGGAATACCATGAACTAAGAAGAACCAGCGCGGACATCATGACTTTATGCGCGGCCATAGACGAAAGCTAATGGTCGAGTATATAGGTTATTGGTGCGTAAGATTTACGAAACTCGGTTACACCATTTATTATGTTCAGTTTGTGGAGTTAAAATCTAGAATCGTTGTTACTAAGAGCTTAGAGGCTGTGTTTGAATCGAACATACCCTAAGATATCCTTGTCGGCCCAACATCGTTTTATTATAGTTTACAAATCGCTTTTCCCCTTTTACTTTCAAGCCATATATTCCGTTTTTCGTTCTTTACAATTTTCCACTTTTATTTTTGTTTTAGACTTCTTTACTACTTATATGTCTAAGGTCTCAAAGAAAAGCGTTCCCTCCCTGTGGATAAATACCTTAAGTCCTACAACGCACATATGTGCACTTGCAGACTTTTAGGTTTACAAATTTAAAACCTGAAGTTTAGGAAACAATCCGATCACATCAAGTTTTTGGCGCCGTTGCCGGGGAGGCAATCGCTACTGTCTGTTCTGTCACACCTTAGAGGTTAGTCATTTGACTCTTGAACAAACTTTTTCTTTTTAATTTTCGTTTTTGTTTTTCATCGTTTCAGGCTTTGAAACATGAACTCGTCTCTTGAGCGAGATGACTACTACGAGCAGGGTTTCTATGATCCATCTTATGCTTACTACTCTCACGACTCACACACCAACTGTGACTCATTCTAAATGGATCGGAAACCGGCACCGACCAACTACTCTTGAGGACGCTACGAGCATCATTATTCCCGAGATGAGCCATGCGTCTCCGTTTATCAACACTCGACAAAACCTCTCACCATCAACGCCATCAATTCTCGGACCAGCACGATTTCAATTCAAAGATTAGCATGTGTTTGGAGCGACTCAACGTGATGCTAAATCAATACCTTGACTGTCAAGTGGTGACCGAAGCAGCCATGAATAAGAAGCTAGACACAATCTACCCCGAATTCAACAAAAATTTCGATGATCTTGCTGCCCACATCAAAGTTCTTGAAAAGAAGACCCTTAAAGACGGTGCAACACTCAACGAGAGGATGGAACTCGTTGAAGAAGAAAAAGGAAGACAAAAGTTTGATATCTGAAATGCCTTATTACAGGAACACCACCTACGACTATACCCTCGAGCTGTGGGAAGGAGTAGGAGAAGTTAAAGACAAGACAAGAGAGCTCGATCTTACACTAGATCGACTCATATATGCTATTGATGAAGTGGAAGAGAAAGTGGAGAAACTTTTTAAAAATCATGAGGAGCATGATACAACGCTTGATGTTCCTGCTCCTGAGCAAGAAGAGAAACTAAATGACTCCCTAAGACCAGAAAACACCAAAGGAGATGAAGAAGACGACGAACCGATCAAATTCTCAAATATTTCCCCCACCGCAGTCGCGAGACTCCTGCCCGCGGTCAGCTACCCTTCCACCGCGGGCGCATCCTCCTGACCCTCAACCAACCTGCCTTCCACCGCGGGTGCGCCTTCTCTGCCCGCAGCCAGCTCCTGCTCGCCTCTCTTTGGACCTCTTTTCTTTTTTTTTTTTTTTTTGAAAGGTGGAAACGTATTTTATCAAGATAGAATCTTAGGGGCACATAAATTAACCATGATTTTGAGTTTTTTCCAAGGCATAACCAAACTCTCATCTTTGTTGATTTCACCTCCACCAATCGCATAAAGTCCTCGTCTTTAGTGACTAAAAACCGTGTTATTCCTCCTTCTCCTGCGTTTTTGCACATATCTGCACATGAGACACAAAGAGAGAATGCATGAGGCTTGAAAATGGTTAAGGGTGGGGTACCAACCAAAGATGAGTTGCCCATTCAGGTACAATAAAGAGTGGTAAAAGGTAAAACAACGTCCTTAATGTGTGATTCAAGTTTTGATGAGAAAATTAAGTCAAGTTTAAGTCCAAGTATAATAGAGCTAGTATATTACATCCTAAAAAAATATCTACAGTCTAAATTCTTCTAGGGATTTCGCATTAACCGAAACTCTAGGTACCACCTAGTCTAGAACCTAATTACGAAAGAGCATGTTACTAGAAAATAGCGAATAAGCACATTGGTCGGTTATCGTCATGGATTTATGTCATCATTCCCTCAAAACGTATTCGTACTTATTGAAAAATTAAATGAAAGCGCAAAAAAATACAAAATGCAAAGACTCATGAAAGGAAAGATGGTTAGTAAAGGATGAAATCCTCCCCCAGACTTAAATCACACTGTCCCCAGTGTGAAATAAATCGAGCAACGATATCAAGAATCGTTGTAAATCCGATGTAAATGTAAAGTTACATCGATATTACGACGAATATGAGTTTCGTATATTACGTTGTAAAGTCGATGTAATTTTACATCGGATTTACAACGACCAATATTTGATGTAAATTAACGACGAATTTACATCGATCAACAATTTACGACGAATTTACATTGATCAACAATTTACATCGATGTTACATCGATCAACAATTTACGACGAATTTACATCGATAAATAATTTACGACGATTTCATATCGATTATTTCCAGTTTGGTAGAACACGTTTTTAGTAGGTTCACCTAATTATCTACATCGAATCTAGTCGTTGTAAATCCGTCGTATATTCGATGTAAAATCGTTGTAAATGTTATTTCGATGTAAATTTCTAATTTAAATCCGTTGGTAATTCTGAAAAAAATTTTATAAATACATCCTAAATTCAAACAAAAGTTTTTTTTAAGAAAAAACACTTATCCTAAAAACAAACAATATAAAATCTTTTTTTATAAAATGTCTATATACGATCTACGAAGATGGATGTATATGCAAAAGAATTCAAACAGGGGCTTGAAATATTCATGTATCAGGCCGGAAATATGCAAACAACCCTAGAAAGCAGTAAGATGTTCTGTCCTTGTCGTAAATGCAAGAATAAATATTTTTTTTATTGAGACGGTGTGAAAACATTTACTAAATAAGGGTTTATGCCGCAATATTAGATTTGGTATCAACATGGAGAGGGTTTTGAAAGGAGTACTCAATCTGATCATAGTAGTAATTATCAAGGTCATGTAGATTTTGATCAGAGTAATAGTTATCATCATGGTGAACATCAATTTGATCAGGGTCAAAATCATGATAGGATGCATGCCATGGTTACTGATGCATTTCATGAAACAAATGATGATAATAGTGTTGAGGAACCCAACGTATATGCGAAACGATTTTATGATATGCTAGACGCTGCAAATCAGCCACTCTACGATGGATGTAGAGAAGGTCAGTCTAAATTGTTGTTAGCAGCTAGGATGATGACAATTAAAACTGATCATAACTTAGCTGAGGTTTGCAAGGATGATTGGGCTGATCTTATTAAAGAGTATTTGCCAGATGATCATTTGGCAGCCGAACCATACTATGAGATACAGAAGTTGGTGTTTAGTATTGGGTTGCCTTCTGAGATGATAGATGTATGTGTTGACAATTGTATGTTTTTAGGAAAGATAATGATAAGCTGCAAGAATGTCGATTTTGCCAAAAACCAAGATTTATGCCGCAAACTTCTGGGCGTAGTAAGATACCATACCAACCGATGTGGTATCTTCCTATAACTGATAGGTTGAAACGATTGTATCAATCTGAAAGGACAGCTGCATCGATGAGGTGGCATGCAGAACATTCACAGAGAGAATGAGAAGTCATTCACCCGTCAGATGCAAAAGCTTGGAAACACTTTAACACGGTACACCCAAACTTTGCTAAATCTAACCAAAATGTGTATCTTGGTCTTTGCACTGATGGATTTAGTCCATTCCGTATGTCTGGTAGGCAATATTCTTTGTGGCCAATTATCGTAATGCCTTATCACCTTCCCCCAGATATGTGCATGCAAAAGGAATTTATATTCCTGAATATTTTAGTCCATGGTCCCAATCATCCAAAGAGGTCCCTTGATGTGTTTTTGCAGCCTCTCATACTGATTTGGGTATTTTACTAAGTCAGTTAATAACTAAAGTTCACACTACCGCAATCATAACGGTTGACAATGCAGTACTTTAGGATCGAATCCATAGAGACCAAGGTTACACTACAATTCTCACAATTATGAAACTAAGCTAAGACAAGAATATGGTTGGTTTTGGAATAGTAACAAAAGCAATTAAAACGATGTAAATTCAATAAAAGAAAAGCGCTAGGTCAAGGATTTATTCTCGGGAATCCAGAGATTACGAATCAGACAACTATTCAGGGAACAACTAAATACAAGTTTCAAACTCAAACATAACAATCTAACCAATCCACTGTCGTGGCATTGATTACTAAACCTAGTAATCTAAAATCCTAAATTTCGTTGGCATAGAATTCTAGATCAGCATTAATGAGTAGGTTCAATATGTTCATGAATCGCCTTAACATCAACTTCCACAGGCTAAGGACAATTCGCTCGCTTATGTTCTTTCTAGCAACCTACGACACTGTCGTGTGATAGATTAAGCGGTTAACTTAAGCCTAAGCAATAAACGCAACAATAAGCGAAAACCACAAAAGATAAATCTCTACCTATGTCTAATTCAATGTTTCATGGATCCCCTTGAAACACTAAACCTAACTATAAGACTACTCGGACATGACAATGGAGAACAAGCAAGAAGATAGATAGAAACTCATAATAATAATGAAAGATATAAAAGGGTATAGAAATCTTCTCAATAGTTGCAGAGATTCTTCTCCTTGCTTACAAGATCAAAAAGCCAAAATATGAGTAGAACAAAGAGCCGTAAATAAAGAGATGGCCTAAAAAGTGGCTGAAAAATAATGTATAAATAGGGTTCTGGGCGAATTAGGTCAGAATAGGCAATTTCCGGGCCAAAACTTCTGACGGTCCACAATTGTCCAAAATTTGGCTTTTCTCCAATTTGCGTCGTTTTGCCTAACGAACCTGAAAAGAGTCTTGAAACTACAAATATGCGAAAAATACGATAAAAATGTAAAAGAGAATGAATCACTTATTAAAGTGTTCTAAAATAAGCGGTAAAATGGGTAAAAAATACGGTGTTATCAGGAAGCTAAAATGTTTATCGAAATTACGCCATGTTATTTGGCAAGCCATATCAGGATGTCGATCGGTTTCAAGAAATTTGCGAGCAAGAAGAATCAATTGCGATACACAATGTACTCGATGCGAAACGAAAGAGGAAACAATAAGTCACGTCATGTTTGAGTTCCCTCCGGTTTACAAACTTGGACTATCTCTCAGATCCCATCGCCTCTGGAGTGGTTCCTAATTTCATTTGTTTTCTCGAATTTTGATTATCTTTTTTGGCATACACCGCAAAAAAAATCATATTATAATATTTTCTTGGCTAATTTGGTATATTTGGAAAGTTAGAAATAATAAGATCTTTTCTAATGTGAATAGAACCCAACAAGAAAATTTTAAGATTGTGGAGACTGAGGCAACCTTAGGAACTCGCTACAACATATCGATCAAAATTTGGCTCCTCAAAATTCGGTTACTACTATGAGTCTTCCGGGGATGATAGATGAGGTTTGGTGTTATGTAAACGGTTCCGGGAAGGAGATTGACACTTTTTCAGAACTAGGTTAGCACTGTGTCCAAGAAGGCGGTAAGGACCGCTATTGGGAGCAAAAAAATCTTCGTAGAAGTCTATCTCCTTCACATGTTGAACTTGAACCACTTATTTGGGTGATAGTTTTCGCAACTATTCTGAACTGTTGAATATGGTGTATGTACCGGAGGAATGACACGCATTCTCACTACATCCGGATGAATTCAGAAGGAGTAAAGAGATTTTATTTTTCTCTATCTCATTCATTCCATGCGCAAACAATACAAAAGCGGATAAGCTAGCACGAAGTGCTCATAACTACTTTTCCATTACATATGGGCTGTTTTTTTTTTCTTTTTCTTGTCAATACACATGGGTTGGTTAATATCTCCAATTCACAACCTCAGAAAAAGAGGTACATCTATCCACAAGAAGATCATAACCCATGTTAAGATGTAAGAGATCAACGAGGGCCAGTGGATGTGGAGAATGAATCTAAGCCATTAAATAAAAACATAGCAATTCAGGTGTATCGCAGCTGACAAGAATCACCGATTAATTAGTCATCCATCTGTCATTTTTGGAATTCACAACCGGCCATACACTGACCGCTGGCTCTTAGTAATACTCTTAGGAACAATTCCTGTGAGAATCTTATATTTAAACAGTTATCAGTCATCATCCATTATTTTCTTATTTATTAAATTAGATAATTAACTTATAACTTGTTAGACTATGTACAATGAAAAAATAAATTTAACACCTTATTTTCACTTTTTAACACTCCACATCATTTTCTCTCACTTCCACCTAATCATTCAACACTCATTCAATTTTCACATTCTACAATGGTTTTGTTTAATAAAATTCAACACCCTATCCCACTATTTTTATTTCACATATTTGTTTTCTTTTATGTTTTTGTTTTTGTGATTACATATTAATAACAATTATCGATTGAAANAGGACGAACCGAAGCTAGCCGCGGGTCGGTGGGACACAGGCGCGGTGGATGGCATCTTGGCTGCAGGTCAAGAAGGCGGAGGCGCGGCGAGAGGAGGGCTGGCCGCGGCTGGAAGGCTCGTGCCTGTGGTGAGAGGAGTGCGTGGGGACTTGACCGGTTTGTCGTCTTCATCTCCTTCGGTGTTTTCTTGTTCTTGGGAGTCATTTGGCTTCTCCTACGTGTCAGAAACATGGTCATAAAGCGTTGAGTCGTATTCCTCATAGATTTAAGAAAGTTTCTCCACCTTTTCTTCCACTTCGTCAATAACACAAATGAGTCGATCTAGCGTAAGGTCGAGCTCTTCCGTCTTGTCTTTAATTACTCCATTGTAAATGGTCATATATTTGAAAAATAGACTAGTTATATAATGAATTAATTGTGAAATGTGTGCTATGTTATGTAACATTATATTATTTTCACTAAATAACATGCTATTTTATTTATTTGCATGTTATTTTTATAAAAATTATACTCAACTTAAGTTTTTTGTTTTTTTTTTTTTAAAGTTATTTTAAGTAATTTTATAAAACTTCATTGTTATTTGGATAATTGACTTTTTGGTGTGTGTTAAATTATATGGATGCATAAGTTAGATGAGGGTGTGCTTGGATAAAAAAAACGGTAAAAACGAAGAAGAAAGTAGTAAAAAGAGAAGAGTTTTGAAGAAACTAAAAAAAAAGAAAAAAATATGAAGATGGTCCACGCACACATGTAAACTTTCTTTTATGACACTACACAACAAAGCCACCAGAGAACAAAAGAGCATCCCAAACTTCACATGTCAGTCTTGCTGTCTTTCATTTGTCTTCTTTACCTCTCTTACATTTTGGGTGTAACTATATGCTATTTGTTCCGTATATGTTATCTAATTTGTATTTGAAATTAAAATTCAAGTATTTGGTTGACTTTAGCGGTCACAGACCAGCTAAAAGCCTCTTGGTATCTGAAAGTGTGTTCTCGAATGGTTCCGATAAGAAAATCTAAAGATCAAGGAAAAACGAGAGAGGTTAGTAATCTAAATCAAGAAAGTATACAGAATGTACATGAGTTAACAAAGGTCAAAAGATTAGTTTAAAATACCATAATAACAAAGTAAAACAATCTTAAACTTCAAAATCTCATTGCCAACTGCACCAAAGATTTGAATAAGACATGTTCTTTTATATGATCCCTTACTCCCCAAATATATGGTAAGTAGTTGATATCCCACGCGAATATATTTTTCTGAAAACTATTATTAAAGTATAATTACGATTTACAAAGTAATTTTTTAAAAATTTATCATGATTGAATATTATTAACGTAGTTGAATCATCATCTCGACTTGTTTTTTTTAATTGAATGTAAAATTTATTCAAAACAAAAAAAAATCGTTTTTTAGAACATGTTCAACTAGAGTTTGAAAGTTTGTGAATGAGAATAGAAATTAGAAATCAAACTTATCATGTTATCTCCTTGAGGCAAACCAGATTTTGAGAGCACTCTCGAATTTTATATCACCCATAGCTCGAATAATAGATATGCGGTTTCGAACATGTTTATCAATGAGTTTTACGAGACAACCTGTTGGGAGGGGATGATTTTCATGCCGCTGTGAGTTCCTTTCTCTCCAGAGACTGTGTATTGTTACTTGAAGAAAATACCTAACGAGGAAGGCGGGGATTCGATCGCCAGGAGTTTCAGAGATGAGTGTTGGCCAATCTGAAGTGAATTAGTCCTTAAGAAGTCCTCTACTCAAAGCTTTCCAAACATCTTCAGAATATTTGCAGGAAAAGAATAGATGGTTTCTAGTCTCCATGGGATCACGGCACAAGCTACAAATCGTACTTGCTCTCGTATTCCATGTGGACATGCGATCCTCCGTTGATAGACGGTTTTGGATTGCTGACCAAGTGACGAAAGCATATTTTGGGGTTGAGTACTTGAATCAAACTCCTTTGTGCCAAGTTACCTCGGGTCCAGCTTCTCGGATAAGAGCCCATGTCTTCTTCAAATTAAAAACCCTCTTATAATCATCTGCATTACTTCTCCAAATAGGAGTATCATTTTCCAAGTCCCCTCTAGGTCTCACTCTTTGCTCGGCCAACACGTTTTCTATTCCGTTTAGGTAGTCCACGAGATGGTTTCTTCGGCGTCGATTGACCAAAGCATGTGCCACCGATGCATGTATTGGAATCCTCATGTCTGTAAAACCTCTCGGTTCCGCAATCTCTATTAGCCGACCCATGGGAGACCATGCTCAAACTAGAATGATGTCATTTGACCACTCCCAATATCCACTTTGAAGAAATGTTTGGCCTTCTCTCTATATTTCAAAATTTTCCTCCACATCCACGAGCCTAAAGTTGTGTTATCCTTCACTGCCCAGAATGACCCTTCTCTAATTAAGTATGTCTTGATCCAGTTCACCCACAAAGAAGGGTGAGAGAAGGCGATTCTCTATACCAGCTCGAAGCAACAAACCGAATTTACCTCCTTCAAAGGTTGCAAACCAAGTCCACCTTCTTTCAGCGATTTACAAACATGACTCCATGTATTTTAGTTTTCTTGGTGTTTAAGGCTGAGCCAGACCAAAGAAAAGCTGAACAAAACTTCTCAACTTCTCGTAAACATTCTGATGGGAGTCTAAATGCCAATAGTCAGAAGTTTGTAAAGCTGAGGATGGCCAATTTTATGAGCTGAAGTCTTCCTGCAAAGGATAAAAGTCAAGTAGTCCAAGAGCTGATCCTTTTTCGAATTTTGTATAGAAGCGACAAATATTCATGTGATGTCATGCGCTTCATAAGGAGAGGTAACCCAATGTATCTAATAGTATCTAACATGAAACATAATCTTATATCGAGTTTCGATAATATTTTTAATTTGGTAAAAATGTAGATTATTTATCCCAAAAATGTAGCTTTAGATTAATTTTATCTTTTGTCGATTTGTTTCAAATTCGGATTTGATTTTTTATCATATAAAAAATAATGATATTGTTTAAATCATATTAAAATATGGTTCGATTTTTACATCAATTATTTCGTTAATATCACTTTGTTCTGATTGAGATTTGGTTTTTAAACTCATCCAATTGATATATTAAAGATTCGTTATTTGGGTAATAAACCTGTAATATAAATTGTCGAGCATAATACCTAGAACGGTTCGAAAATTCAACATGGGGATCGAGTTTACATAAACAATATCATGCGGATAGATTCGAGCACTACATGCTAGCTTGTCCGCCTTTGTGTTGTTTGCGTGGGGGATGTGCGAGATAGAAAAAAAAGTAAACACTTCCTTACTCTTCATGAATTCCTCCAATTGTAATGCAAAACAAACCACTCCTTCGGTGTAGACACCATCTTTACACACATAAAAGTATGCCGCAAAAGCTATCTCCGTCTTTTGGTTTGAAATCATGCAATGAATGGCTCATATGAGAACTTCTACTTCATCGTGTAAAGGAGAGAGACTTCTTCGTAGATTCCTTGCACCAAAAATAGATACTTCGACGCCTGCTTGAAAAGAGTGCCATCCTAGTCCATAAAAAGTGTTTGTCTCCTTCCATGAGCCATCAACGTAATAACATATCCCCTCATAACCCGACAAAACTGGTGAAGGAGCACAACTTTGGGATACTATGGTTTGTTCACTTACTTGTGCCAATTCCCAAATCGTTGCTTCAGTTTCCGCAATCTTAAGAACTTCATGAGGATCTCTATCCAGATTTCAGAAAACCTTATCATTTTTAGCCTTCCAGATATACAAAATAATCCAAGGATAACTTTTATTCTGATTATCTATCAGGCGTTGGAACCTGAGAAAATCCTCACATTTGTATAGCCGAAGGACATTCAAAAACAACGCGATTGATTTTTTCCCCTTCCGTTCCACACCGTGCACATTGTGCATCATAATTTATTCATCTAGCTCTTAAATTTGCTGAAATCGGAAGACACCCTGAATCGGCTTGCCAAATAAAATTTTGAAGTTTTGGAGAGCACTTGAGCTTCCAGACATATGCATGTAATTGCTTCACATTCGGTCAATAGACCTAATTAAGACCTTTATATGAGAATTCTTGTTCAGTGCGATATCCCGACTTAACCATCGTTTTTTTTCAAAACCTAATAACTCAAAATTAAAAAAGTACAATTTGATTATAAGTAAACCATTCTCTTCGTGACTTCATTATTGACTTTTTAATCATTCTTTTCGTGAAACTGAACATGATCATGACACGTAGGAAAATGCCACCTAAAATAAGTTATAAAGATAAAAATAATTCACTAAAATAATCTCATTTCAACGAATAAAAAAAATACATAAAGTGGATTTATATAAAGACTTGACCAAGGCTTAAACCAGAGCTTTAAACCAAAGAAAACAATATTGGTTGGACTATCTCATACCAATGTATATATAGACTCTCTACAAAGAACAAAATCTATTCACAAATGTCCATATACGATAATAGTCCCCCTCAATAATAGTCCCCCTCAAGATGGAACGAAGATATTAAAGAACCCCATCTTGCTTACCAATCACTGAAATTGAGCTGTATATAGATGTTTGGTGAAAGGATCCGCCAGCTGCAAACAAGTCTTAACATGCAATGGTATTATCGGAGAAGAAAAGTGTGGGTTTTACCAGATGAATATGCAACTCTTTCAAAAATTTAATAAGCCATAGTAGTCCTTATGTTGCCACGGAAAAACTTATGTATTCTTCCTCTGCTGAACTCTTAGAAAACACTTGTTGTTTCTTAGATTTCCATGATATCAGAGAAATTCATAAGAAGATACAGAAATCAGAGGTAGAGCTTCTTGTGTCTTGACATGAAGCGCAATCAGCATCTGCTAAAGCTTGAATTTGAAGCTCTGACCAATTGTTTCTTTGATGTAGTGCAAGATCTTGTAAACTACCTGTTGATGAGCTTTGCGTGGAGCTGCTGAAAATTGACTAAGATTTTTAGATGCAAATGTTATATCTGGTATTGTACTTTGCAGATACATGAGCTTCCCTATAAGGTGCCTTTATGATTCAACATTAACCAATTCTCCACTACTATCCTTATTAGACCATTTGAGATGAAGATCCTTGGGATTGTTAGATGGTTTGCATTTAAGAAGTCATGTTTCATCAAGAAGGTATAGCGAATACTTACGTTGACACACATGAATCCCTTATCTAGCAATTTCAAGTCCAAGAAAGTATTTCAATGGTCCAAGGTCACACAACTTGAAGTGTGACTTGAGCTGAGACGTTAAAGTGTCAACCTCTGGAAAATTGCTCATTTAATTTCTCATCTATTTGCACTCTCTTGATTTATTTTCTAATTAACGCTTGCTCAAAATAATTCCCCAAGTTGTAGTTGAGTTTGCAAAATCGGGATTAAAAAAGTAAAACGCTAATTACTAAATGGATACATGTCTACTAAATCGGTTGTAACTCCTTCAATATAACCCCGAATGAATTGAACCTACTCCCATTGGAAAGCTAACTCAATTTTCTATAATTGTAATGAAGAGCGCCAAAACTAAATCCAAAGGAAAGGCTTCCATCCGAGTCGAGCTTGCATCAAGAATATATTTCTAGAAGTTCGACTCGGATGGAAGCCTTCCATTTAGATTTAGCTTTGAGGCTCTTCACCAAAGTTATAGGAAATTGAGTTATCTTTCCAATGGGAGTGGTTGCAAATCATTTGAAGTTGTATTAAAGGAGTTACAGACGATTAATTGGACACGTATCCATTTAGTACTTAGCGTTTGATTTTTTTAATCCCGATTTTGCAAAGTCAACTACTACTTGGATAATTATTTTAAACAAGCGTTAGTTGAGAAATAAATCAAGCGAGTGCAAATAGATGAGGAATTAAATGAACAATTTCCCATCAACCTCTACATCATTATTGCTTATAATAATGATATTATCCACATGTACTAACACACAAAGAAAGAAAATATTAGTAATTTGTAGGAAGCATGTATAATGAGCAGAAGATTGAGCAAACCCGAGACTCAATAGAGTAGTAGAAAAGATTAAGAACCACTTTCTTGATGCTTGCTTGAATCGATACAAGGACTTGCTCAGTTTGAACACTGCATTTGGAGGGAGAGACTCCCCCTTTCTATCAGCTTAGCCAGGTGGAAGTTTCATAAAAAATTCTTCATCGAAATCATCATTGAAGAAAGCATTTGATAGGTCAAATTGAGTGAGGGAAAACCCACATATAGTTGATAGATCAAACAACATTTTGACTGTGGTTAGTTTCACAACCGGTGAAAAAGTTTCATTGTAATCTAATCCTTTGTGTTGAGTGTAGCCCTTTGCAACTAATATGGCTTTGTAACGCTCGACACTCCCATCATCATTAAACTTCACTTTGAAGAGCCATTTGAAACCAATAGGAGTTTTATCAAGAGGAAGAGTGAAAATGGTTCAAGTCTCAGTTCCTTCCAAAGCATCAATTTCATTATCAATAGCTCCACACCAAACCAGAAGTTTATTTACCTCCGCATAGGTTGAGGGTTCTTTTTGTTTATCGAAGGAGACTAGAAATGAAAGATAAAGAGGTTTGACTTTATCATAGGAAAGAAACTGAGAGATATTGTGAATGGTTAAAGACCCTACTAAATGATGGTAGTAGTCTTGAAGGCAAGCATGTTGTTTTTATCTCTTGTGAGATGACATAATAGAAGGTTCAAGAGCATCAAGTGTAGGATCAGCAGAAGGCTGAGACTCTACTGACGATGAGGATGCATAATGTTTATCACCAGAAATTTGAGGGATCACATGAGAATGTTGAATCAGGTTAGGAAAAAGATTTTGAGCATCTTGAAATAAATCTGATCCAACAAAAGGAAAGAGCTCTCGTGGAAAATCACATGTCTTGCGACAGTAATTGAATTAGTCTCAAGATCAAGGAGTTTGTAATCTTTGTATCTAGCAGTATATCAAAGAAGGCACAAGCCCGAGCTCTAGGCTCAAATTTATGTATGTTTTTAGGAGAAGAAGAAGCATAACAAAGGCAACCAAAAAAACTTAGTTAATTGTAGTCTCGATTTTTCTTTGTTAGTACCTCAAATGGGCTTTTATCATCTAGAATAGGAGCATGAATCAGTTAATGAGATGAACTGCTGTGAGAATACATTCACCCCAATAAGGAAGAGGGATATGTGATTGGAAGAGAAGATAGATCTACCAACATTTAGGATGTGTTGGTGCTTTCTCTTAACTACTGATTTGTGATATGACACAATGCCTTTGGATTGGTAAAAAAGGTGGTGAAATAGAGTTCTGGAGCATTGTCAGATGTAACCCGGTTAATTTTGGTTTGAAATTGAATTTCAAGCATTGTGAAAAATGTGGGAAAGACCTTAAAAACATTCAACTTGTTCCTAATTCAGTAAACCCAAGTTGCATGAGAACAATCATCCACCATTGTTAAAAATTGTTTTAAACCATCATGTGTAGGGACAGAGAAAGGACCCCAAGTGTCAATATGTATTAGATTAAAAGGATTTTCACTGATATTATTCTTTGAAACAAAAGGAATATGTTTTTGTTTCGAGAGATGACAAACTTTATAATGAGTGTCTGCATCAATTTTATTCTTAGGTAAAGAAAGAAGAGATTGAATAGGCTGCAATTTAGACAAGGAAGGGTTACCTAACCTCTTATACTAAAGTTCATAACTAGAACATAAGCAAAAACAGAGTGTATACTTTGAAAAAAGAGTGACTCAATGTCCAAGAAGTAAAGATTAGCAAACTGTCTACCCATTCCAATCGTTAATGCACGTGTATGATACTTAATAGAGCAAGAAGACTCATCAAACCACATACGACAGTCTAAGTTTTGAGAAGGTTAATTTGAACTGATGAATGTAAAGAACATCAAATTTTTTTGCCTAAGTGTATTTTTCATATTCCAACAATACTCACTAGAATCCCAATGGGTAAAGTTAATGTGGTATTAGGTAAAGGTTTCAAAGAAGAAAATGATGTTTTGTCATGAGATATATGGTTCGTAGCTCACATGTATATAACCCAAGCATTAATGGTAGGTAGATTGCCATAAAGAGAACATAATAAGGTTTTCCAGTTCTACTAAATGAACAAAAGATAAAATGGTAAAATAATTCGGAGATTGGGTACATGGTTGAAGAAGAAGGTGCATAAGATGCTGAGACGGAGTGAACTTATGAATTAGCATTAGAGCTGGGAGACTGAAGCTTGGTACCGAGGAAGAACAAAATTTACTGAATTTGAGCAGCAGAAGGATCATCACTAAGTACAACATTGTCTTGTGATGGTTCTCAAACTGTCATATTAGCAACTACATGTGTAAGAGGTTGAGCAGTCGCATAAACTAGTGGGCAAACTAGCATATCTTTCTTCTGATAACCATAACCACCAACAAACTAATATCCAGAAGAATATTGAGATGATTTACCAAATAATAGACCATGTGACTAAGAGACTTGGAATGTTGATGCGTATCGGATTCGTCTCCCAAACTTCATGTTTTAAATTTGTAAACCTTAAAGCCTGCAAGTGCACAAATGTGTGTTGTAGTACTTGAGGTATCGATCCACAGGGAGAGGGTGATGTTCTATGAGACCTTATACATTGTATAGTAAATAAACCTAGAACGAATATGAGTTTTATATGGGTTTTTGTCACAAAATTGTAAAGAACAAAAAAAACGGAAATTTACTACTAATCCTAAACTAAGAAAATCGATGGCTATCCTAAACTATGAGAATCTAATTGCTAAACTACACTAAGAAAACGGTTTGTAACGATGCTAAAACTTTGCTGGGTCGAGAGAGATATATCTCAGGTGATGCTCGATTCAATTACACGGTCTCTTTAGTAACCGGTGTTTCTTGATTTTAACTCCACGAACTGAACAGAAAAAGGACGTAGTCTACTCTCGTATAACCTACGCACCAACGTATCTATACACTCGACCAATAGCTTTCGTCTCTGGCTGCGCAGAAGAATCGTGATGAGCCTACTAGTTCATATGTTCACGGCACTCCGTAAGTATACTTTCGAAATCTTACGACGTGCACGCTCTTATGGATACACTTTTCGAATGTTTAGATTCAGCACTCTCGTGGTTCTAAACACCTAGAATCAGCCTCTAGTTCCCACTAGATTCATGCATTAACAACAATCCATAAGAAAAAGCTCTAGAAATCGGCTAGGGTTTTACCGAGCAAAATCCTTATCGAACATAAAATTCCCCTTTGATAATCTCTTTAAACCCAACAATAAAACTAATCACACATAGATGAGATGATAATCATGATTAAATAAATTTAAGGAGATTGATGAAGGAGCCTCACGATTTTAAGAACGAAGGCCGGTGAGCACCTCTCCACCAATCTCGAAAGTAACGAACAAAAGTCTTGTAAAAACCAAAAGAAAGCGACAAAAATCTCTAAACTAATCTCTCTCTCTAATTGATTCAGTAAAATAAGTAAAAATAGGTCTTCAACTCATTTTGGTCGAGTTAAGATTTGACGAGAAAAGACGGTTTTGGCCTCGGGTGAAGAAACAGATCATCTAGGGCAGAACTGGGCTTGGCCGCGGCGAAATGGACCCTGGCCGCTGATGGAATGGCTCCAGGGGCGGCGAACTGATGCTTGGCCACGGCTGGGAGACCTCCAGGCGCAGTGAACTACTTCTTCATGGCAGTTTTATTTGTCTTTAGTGCTTCGGGTATAATTAAGGATCCAACCGTTGGATTGTCTCCAATCCACTTGTATTTGGAAGCTGGTTGTCTCTACTTTGTTGTATCCAAAATTGGAGATGATCGGATGGTGAAAAGGTCTTCATAAGCTGCAAGACTTTTTGACGGTCCAAGTGTATCCAAAAACGTACTTTTGTTCTGAAATTCACTCTTTTATCCCGAGTTACCTGAAAACAGTCTTAAAAATCGCAAACATGCGAAACCCATAATAAAAGCATAGAAAACCAAGTGAATATATAGTAAAATGGGTAAAAATACGGTGTTATCACATCCCCAGACTTAAACCTTGTTTGTCCTCAAACAAGACAAAGCTCAAGCTTGGAAATGATCAAACGAAAATCATAGGGAGCTAGAAATCTCAGAGACCGTCATTCTAAATCATAACCGTCGAACTACATCAATCGCAATCTAGCCTAGAAAATTATCACTAGAAGTTCCCGTAACACTAGTCCACGGTATCCGTCATACGAAATATAAATTTTCAAAATAAAAAAATCAGGTCAACTAGCTCTCTACATTCATTAAGTATAGGCGTGAGTTTCTCATCAAAAGGATTAAACCAAGATAATCGATGCTAGGTATTTAAGGCATTTAGAGGTGAGGTTAAGAGTGTTTTGGGTTACCGTAATTTTACCGGAGGGTGCGAGATATTATGCAAAACAGCAAGAGAGGAATGACCTATTGATAACCACAACTTCCAGTTACTTCTTCTTGCGTAAAAATGTTGCACTTCCTCCTTCTTCTGAAAACAGAAATTTTTTGTCATTCCCCCAGACTTGGAATTTTCTGTGGGCTCGGAATGATAAATTTCTCACAAACGAACCATGGATGCCTCATAAGTATTTCAACCAACCTATACTCTTTTTAGGCTTTTGTTTCCTTTCCCTTTCGATTATTTTTGATTTTTTTTTTTTGAAAGGGGGAAACGCCTTTATGATAATGAGTCTTATGGGAACGAAAGTTTACCATGTTTTTGAGTTTTCCAAGGTAGAACCAAGCTCTTATCTTTGTTGAATTCACCTCCACCAATCGCGTATAGTCTCCGTGTTTAGTGACTGAAAACTGTGTCGTTCCTCCTTCTCCGGCGTTTTTGCACCTATCTGCACACAAGACACAAAGAGAGTTGCATGAGGTTTGAACAATGGTTAAGTTTTGGGTGGGATACCAACTAAAGATGAGATAGCCATTCATTTACGACAAAGAGTGGTAAAAGGTAAAAGTACGTCATGAATGTATGGTTCGTTATCTTTGCCTAAACCTTTGATGAGAAAATTAAGTCAAGATTAAGTCCAAATAAAATAGAGCTAGCATATTCCATCATAAAGAACCTCTACAGTCTGAATTTCTCTGGGGATTTCGCATTAACAGAAACTCTAGCTACCGCCTAGTCTAGAACCAAATTACGAAAGAGCATATTACTAGGAGATAGCGTAGAAGCACACTGGTTGGTTATCGTCATGGATTCCTTTCATCATTCCCTCAAAACGTATTGCTACGCTTTTCAAAAAACTTGAATTTTTTTTAAAAAACGTCGAAAAAATGCAAAATGCAAAAACAAATGAAAGAAGTGGTGGTTAGTAAGGGATGGAATCCTCCAACAGACTTAAATCACACTGTCCTCAGTGTGAAATAAATAAGGTAAGGACGAATAAATAGATGTATGTAATAATTGAAAAAGTTTATGGGAAAAAGAAAACTTACTTGGAAGCGGTCGGGGAATGGATGTGGGGATGGAATGGTGGTGAATGTGGGATGGTAGATGGTGATTTGGTGATGGGAATGGATGTGGGGGTGATTGGGAATGGGTTTTGAATCGATCGGGATCGGGATGGGGCTGGCCGTGGGTTGAACGGTTATAGCCGCGACCAAGGGCTAGCTCGCCGCGGGTCTGGCTTGTGCAGCCGAGCAGCTTCGAACCGTGTCTATGATATGCTCAAATTAATACCCTATTTAGATACTAAAGCAGTTGTTATAGTATAGCTAGGGGTCGAACACAAGGACTCACAAAGACACACAATAGATTATGGATGTGGGAATTACGCTAAGCAATCAATGGTATTGAAAACAAGTACGTAAATTAAATCGGTTGTAAATTCAGTTGGAGGTTCAGGGTATTTCTCAGGGAATCACTGAATGCAGATAAATTAACTAGTAGGATTCAGATTTAGCGCGGTTCTTGAACTCAAATCACTAAAGTATAGCTAACCAACTCTCGTTGCGAAAGCTATCTAAATCTAAATCCTAGGAATTCAAAATCTCTTTGCGAATCCTAAAGTCTAAATCAGTTTTTAATCTACAAGTTTGATATGTTCACAAAATAACTAAACCAAATCTCTTTGCGAATAATTATTTTGCTCACCTTAGGTTTTATGAGGTAATTAATCGCAGTCTCGCGCCTAATCAATTATCCTAAGAT
Organism: Eutrema yunnanense; assembly: GCA_002933935.1. Taxonomy (NCBI): domain Eukaryota; kingdom Viridiplantae; phylum Streptophyta; class Magnoliopsida; order Brassicales; family Brassicaceae; genus Eutrema; species Eutrema yunnanense. The sequence continues at coordinate 312,806 of PKML01063679.1, read as the reverse complement.
CTAAGTTCTAGGTGATCAATCCAGAATTAGCTTTGTAAACAACCTATGGTGAAGAACTAATTCAAATATTGAATCCTAGCAAATAAGTCAACCTAACATTCAGAGAAAACCCTATTGAGAACCCTGAACCTAACAAGGGATCTACTCATACATGAAGAATGAAACAATCAACATAACTGAATAAATTATCAATAAAATAAATAAGAGTAGAGTAAAACAGGGGTTCGAAATCAGGGCGTATCGATCGATGCTTGTAGCTCCGATCAGGTACTTAGTCACAAGACTTCAGTTTTGCTCAATAATGCTCCATAAAACTCTAATATTTCCAATAATGCTCCAAATGTGCTAAAACCTGTAAAAGACTCTAAAAGACTCTATAATAGAATAAAGACTCGATAAAACGGACTTATATCATGGCTTAAACAGGGTGAAAACTATGATATATCAACTCCCCCAGACTTAGCCTTTTGTTTGCCCTCAAACAAATAGAAGACTAAACCAGAGAAAGAGGTTTGAAAACGTAGAGACTCACCTGTTCATGAAACATTGCAATGACCAATTTCCCAAGTACCCAAATGTCACCTAACCAGCTTTTGATCTAACCACCATGTACTTCTCCGTAGACATTCACAGCTTCCCATACTACACACATTATCTCACAGCATTGTTCAATTAAGCCATCCTCGCCAGTTTAATCTCAGTGAATTAGTATCAAGAACCTTCTAGATTCTTTCCCATACAATATCATGACAAGGAACCACCCTTTTTCACACTTTTTGGTATCATTTCTCTCCCCAAGACTTATTTCTTATTATGTTCTCTCTTTTGTTTTTAGCTTTGCATGTACAGATTAAGGTGTGAGACGTGAGTATTGATGGTGTTTACCACCGAATCCCCGGTTCTTCCCTCTCAACGTATCAAAGGATGTAGGCGAATAATGGCATCATAGGAAAATCCTAGCCTCGCTTCCAATCCTCTGTGTGATCATTCCCTCTCGAGTAGATTAATGGGATCGTTGGAAATTTTCTTAGCCCTCTACTCAGAAGAAAATCATTTCATCTTTTAATGCACTTATTAATTAACTTGTAACAGGGAGAGAAATACCGTTATTTTCAAACACATGGGTTCCTTTGTCAAATACGAATGAGGAATCAAAAATTTGGCTCAGGCTTTAAGGAACTTTGCTGGAAACATGAGTGTCTTCTGGTTAACCGGTCAGCCTTTGGATTTTTCATTAGTCGATCTAGAACTGATTCTGCAACAATGGTCAATTAGAATCAAGGTCAAATTAATAGATTCAAGAAAAGGATCACAGTCTCAGACAAAGTTTTGACTCAATAAAACAACGAATGACTCAAAAATGGACTGACTATAAGAAAAACAAAAACAAAGTCAGCGACTACCTCCCCCAGACTTAAACAACACTGTCCCCAGTGTTATCTAGCCTAGAGTTGGTGAAAGAAAACAAATGAACTGAGTGGATTATGAAAACCAGAAACCGTACCATTGCAGGGTGTCGATCGATATTGGAAGGTATCGATTGACACCAGCCGTATATCGACACACTGATTGAAAATCAGGGGTGTCGAGTTGCTTAACCAGAGAAAGCATTCCATTGCTTTAGATGTTAGCACTGTTAGGAACACTCAAAAACAGGTTAAAAGCAACATGGTAGATCAAACATAAATCCAAAGAAGTTCAAATGCAAAAACAAATATTGACACAAATTCAGCAGAAAAGAAAAATAAAAGAAAAAGAAAAGAAAAATACAAACGTGAAGATAGAGAAGACTAATCCTCTGTCTCCTCAGAATCGCTCTCATGGCCAGCAGCAGCGGTATGTGAAGGTCCAGGCTGAGATGATGGATCAGCATCCATGGTAGTCGTGAAACGGCAGCGAACAGCGGCCTAGATGCTCTTCAGGCTCGCTACCATCAGTCTCTGGAAAGTAGCTGGCTCCACCGGGATGTCCGTGTCCTCTGGCCACTGTGGCTCAGGAATAGGTGGGCACGGTGTAGCCTGTGTACGTCCTCCCCGACGTGAAGTAGATGGGATGTCAGCAGCGGGTGGACGAACCTGTCGTCTAGTCGCAGAAATCGGAGTCAACAGCTCCGCAGGAGGCTCAAAACGAAGCTGAGCAGAACCCTCATATAGGTCTGTCAGATTCCTATCAGGTAGCTACACCAGAAAGCTCCCATAAGATCTGTTAAGAATCCACTTCCTCCCGGTCATCAACCACTTAAGGTTCCTCAGGTAGCTACACCAGTGCCAATCCTGCAGCTCGTAGTACTGATGCCGAGGTGCTGAAAGATAGGTGTCAGAAGACTACCAACTGACTCCTTCTTCTTGCTCGTCCCTGTGAATGGTTTGGTCTTCAGAGAGACCAGATGATGCGCAAACACTGCCCCAAGTTTAATATGCTCAAGCTCAGGCCAATCAAAATCCTGTTCAGGGATGATGTTCCTGACAGCCAGAAACAGAAGCAGAAGCTCGGACACTCTCATCTTGTTAGGCTCCATCTTGCACAGGAGAGTAGTGCTCAGGATCCTAACAAAACAACGCAGGACCAGATGTCGTATGTCCATCTGAGTAGACGTCTTAGACTCGTAGACACCGTTCCCAAACCATGCCTAAAATCCACGTATGTCAGGGTAGGCAGCTGGAAGAGCGACCCTCCTGCGATCCCGTCGAAACCCATAGATATCACAGAGATCACGGAGTGAAATTTTGCACCTCACTCCGCGAGCCACGAAGGACAGGCTACCTCCCTGTGAGTCTCACAGAAGCTCATCTGAATAGCTAACGCGAGCTGTCACCATAAACTGACGGAACAAGTCTGGGTAAAGGTCGTGCTGCCGTGTAGCCATGTGACCAAAACCAATCTGCTCAAGCAGGCGAGCTAAATCGATGTCGATACCCAGCTGATGCAAAGCAAGGCGATCCACAAACCTGGTAGCCTCGATGGTAACACCCAACCACGCGTTGTAGAACAGCGTGTCGAAATCGTCCCACCCCTCAGAAATGGATCTAAAAGCGGTGTCATCACTCAAGGCATACGCCTTCTCCTATCCATCCCAATCCCGTTCGGATACAATCTAGGTACCCTCCCGTCTAGGCCAAGGGTCGGTGCGTGGTGCTGAAGCGGCACGAGGAAAACAAGCGGCCCGAGGAGTAGTGTTCATAGGTGGAGGTGGTAGTCCAGACTGTGTGGGTGAAGTCGGAGAAGCTCTGCGTAACGCATCACCTGGAAGCTCATTTTCCTTTGTCTCTCCGTCAAATATAACCCCGTAACTGTTGCGACCCCGGACAGTACTCACGAAACCTCGACGCCAATACACACCATCCCGGTACTTAACTCTATCATTCAGCTTGTACGTTACCGGCGCCCGGCGAGAGGTCGACGTACGGAGACCGCGAATAGAGTGCTCGTTCACTAGCAAGCTGGTGGTGGGTTGATTAATCGGCACGACTATGTAGCGGTCGTCGCCATGACAGGCTTTAACCACTACCTCAACCCACTGCGATGAGATTCGTGCTTCGGCTCGCTAATTCACATTGAATGTTGTCGGCTCACCAAAAGTCCTTGCTCTCTTTGGTGTAGACATGTTTGTTGGATTGAGAAACAAGTGCTAGAAATGGATAGAGGATGAAATTTTGATGAATCCAGGCACTTAAATTACTCAATTCGGTGAAGATTTGAAAAAGTTGGGATTTTAGAGAGGGAGAGAGGCGGCGGTATCGAACGATGAAGGATTGTGAGGAAGAAGACAAACCGTAGGGTTTTAAGGANACTTTGAAAAAAGAGTGACTCAATGTCCAAGAAGTAAAGATTAGCAAACTGTCTACCCATTCCAATCGTTAATGCACGTGTATGATACTTAATAGAGCAAGAAGACTCATCAAACCACATACGACAGTCTAAGTTTTGAGAAGGTTAATTTGAACTGATGAATGTAAAGAACATCAAATTTTTTTGCCTAAGTGTATTTTTCATATTCCAACAATACTCACTAGAATCCCAATGGGTAAAGTTAATGTGGTATTAGGTAAAGGTTTCAAAGAAGAAAATGATGTTTTGTCATGAGATATATGGTTCGTAGCTCACATGTATATAACCCAAGCATTAATGGTAGGTAGATTGCCATAAAGAGAACATAATAAGGTTTTCCAGTTCTACTAAATGAACAAAAGATAAAATGGTAAAATAATTCGGAGATTGGGTACATGGTTGAAGAAGAAGGTGCATAAGATGCTGAGACGGAGTGAACTTATGAATTAGCATTAGAGCTGGGAGACTGAAGCTTGGTACTGAGGAAGAACAAAATTTACTGAATTTGAGCAGCAGAAAGATCATCACTAAGTACAACACTGTCTTGTGATGGTTCTCAAACTGTCATATTAGCAACTACATGTGTAAGAGGTTGAGCAGTCGCATAAACTAGTGGGCAAACTAGCATATCTTTCTTCTGATAACCATAACCACCAACAAACTAATATCCAGAAGAATATTGAGATGATTTACCAAATAATAGACCATGTGACTAAGAGACTTGGAATGTTGATGCGTATCGGATTCGTCTCCCAAACTTCATGTTTTAAATTTGTAAACCTTAAAGCCTGCAAATGCACAAATGTGTGTTGTAGTACTTGAGGTATCGATCCACAGGGAGAGGGTGATGTTCTATGAGACCTTATACATTGTATAGTAAATAAACCTAGAACGAATATGAGTTTTATATGGGTTTTTGTCACAAAATTGTAAAGAACAAAAAAAACGGAAATTTACTACTAATCCTAAACTAAGAAAATCGATGGCTATCCTAAACTATGAGAATCTAATTGCTAAACTACACTAAGAAAACGGTTTGTAACGATGCTAAAACTTTGCTGGGTCGAGAGAGATATATCTCAGGTGATGCTCGATTCAATTACACGGTCTCTTTAGTAACCGGTGTTTCTTGATTTTAACTCCACGAACTGAACAGAAAAAGGACATAGTCTACTCTCGTATAACCTACGCACCAACGTATCTATACACTCGACCAATAGCTTTCGTCTCTGGCTGCGCAGAAGAATCGTGATGAGCCTACTAGTTCATATGTTCACGGCACTCCGTAAGTATACTTTCGAAATCTTACGACGTGCACGCTCTTATGGATACACTTTTCGAATGTTTAGATTCAGCACTCTCGTGGTTCTAAACACCTAGAATCAGCCTCTAGTTCCCACTAGATTCATGCATTAACAACAATCCATAAGAAAAAGCTCTAGAAATCGGCTAGGGTTTTACCGAGCAAAATCCTTATCGAACATAAAATTCCCCTTTGATAATCTCTTTAAACCCAACAATAAAACTAATCACACATAGATGAGATGATAATCATGATTAAATAAATTTAAGGAGATTGATGAAGGAGCCTCACGATTTTAAGAACGAAGGCCGGTGAGCACCTCTCCACCAATCTCGAAAGTAACGAACAAAAGTCTTGTAAAAACCAAAAGAAAGCGACAAAAATCTCTAAACTAATCTCTCTCTCTAATTGATTCAGTAAAATAAGTAAAAATAGGTCTTCAACTCATTTTGGTCGAGTTAAGATTTGACGAGAAAAGACGGTTTTGGCCTCGGGTGAAGAAACAGATCATCTAGGGCAGAACTGGGCTTGGCCGCGGCGAAATGGACCCTGGCCGCTGATGGAATGGCTCCAGGGGCGGCGAACTGATGCTTGGCCACGGCTGGGAGACCTCCAGGCGCAGTGAACTACTTCTTCATGGCAGTTTTATTTGTCTTTAGTGCTTCGGGTATAATTAAGGATCCAACCGTTGGATTGTCTCCAATCCACTTGTATTTGGAAGCTGGTTGTCTCTACTTTGTTGTATCCAAAATTGGAGATGATCGGATGGTGAAAAGGTCTTCATAAGCTGCAAGACTTTTTGACGGTCCAAGTGTATCCAAAAACGTACTTTTGTTCTGAAATTCACTCTTTTATCCCGAGTTACCTGAAAACAGTCTTAAAAACCGCAAACATGCGAAACCCATAATAAAAGCATAGAGAACCAAGTGAATATATAGTAAAATGGGTAAAAATACGGTGTTATCACATCCCCAGACTTAAACCTTGTTTGTCCTCAAACAAGACAAAGCTCAAGCTTGGAAATGATCAAACGAAAATCATAGGGAGCTAGAAATCTCAGAGACCGTCATTCTAAATCATAACCGTCGAACTACATCAATCGCAATCTAGCCTAGAAAATTATCACTAGAAGTTCCCGTAACACTAGTCCACGGTATCCGTCATACGAAATATAAATTTTCAAAATAAAAAAATCAGGTCAACTAGCTCTCTACATTCATTAAGTATAGGCGTGAGTTTCTCATCAAAAGGATTAAACCAAGATAATCGATGCTAGGTATTTAAGGCATTTAGAGGTGAGGTTAAGAGTGTTTTGGGTTACCGTAATTTTACCGGAGGGTGCGAGATATTATGCAAAACAGCAAGAGAGGAATGACCTATTGATAACCACAACTTCCAGTTACTTCTTCTTGCGTAAAAATGTTGCACTTCCTCCTTCTTCTGAAAACAGAAATTTTTTGTCATTCCCCCAGACTTGGAATTTTCTGTGGGCTCGGAATGATAAATTTCTCACAAACGAACCATGGATGCCTCATAAGTATTTCAACCAACCTATACTCTTTTTAGGCTTTTGTTTCCTTTCCCTTTCGATTATTTTTGATTTTTTTTTTTGAAAGGGGGAAACGCCTTTATGATAATGAGTCTTATGGGAACGAAAGTTTACCATGTTTTTGAGTTTTCCAAGGTAGAACCAAGCTCTTATCTTTGTTGAATTCACCTCCACCAATCGCGTATAGTCTCCGTGTTTAGTGACTGAAAACTGTGTCGTTCCTCCTTCTCCGGCGTTTTTGCACCTATCTGCACACAAGACACAAAGAGAGTTGCATGAGGTTTGAACAATGGTTAAGTTTTGGGTGGGATACCAACTAAAGATGAGATAGCCATTCATTTACGACAAAGAGTGGTAAAAGGTAAAAGTACGTCATGAATGTATGGTTCGTTATCTTTGCCTAAACCTTTGATGAGAAAATTAAGTCAAGATTAAGTCCAAATAAAATAGAGCTAGCATATTCCATCATAAAGAACCTCTACAGTCTGAATTTCTCTGGGGATTTCGCATTAACAGAAACTCTAGCTACCGCCTAGTCTAGAACCAAATTACGAAAGAGCATGTTACTAGGAGATAGCGTAGAAGCACACTGGTTGGTTATCGTCATGGATTCCTTTCATCATTCCCTCAAAACGTATTGCTACGCTTTTCAAAAAACTTGAATTTTTTTTAAAAAACGTCGAAAAAATGCAAAATGCAAAAACAAATGAAAGAAGTGGTGGTTAGTAAGGGATGGAATCCTCCAACAGACTTAAATCACACTGTCCTCAGTGTGAAATAAATAAGGTAAGGACGAATAAATAGATGTATGTAATAATTGAAAAAGTTTATGGGAAAAAGAAAACTTACCTGGAAGCGGTCGGGGAATGGATGTGGGGATGGAATGGTGGTGAATGTGATATGGTAGATGGTGATATGGTGATGGGAATGGATGTGGGGGTGATTGGGAATGGGTTTTGAATCGATCGGGATGGGGCTGGCCGTGGGTTGAACGGTTATAGCCGCGACCAAGGGCTAGCTCGCCGCGGGTCTGGCTTGTGCAGCCGAGCAGCTTCGAACCGTGTCTATGATATGCTCAAATTAATACCCTATTTAGATACTAAAGCAGTTGTTATAGTATAGCTAGGGGTCGAACACAAGGACTCACAAAGACACACAATAGATTATGGATGTGGGAATTACGCTAAGCAATCAATGGTATTGAAAACAAGTACGTAAATTAAATCGGTTGTAAATTCAGTTGGAGGTTCAGGGTATTTCTCAGGGAATCACTGAATGCAGATAAATTAACTAGTAGGATTCAGATTTAGCGCGGTTCTTGAACTCAAATCACTAAAGTATAGCTAACCAACTCTCGTTGCGAAAGCTATCTAAATCTAAATCCTAGGAATTCAAAATCTCTTTGCGAATCCTAAAGTCTAAATCAGTTTTTAATCTACAAGTTTGATATGTTCACAAAATAACTAAACCAAATCTCTTTGCGAATAATTATTTTGCTCACCTTAGGTTTTATGAGGTAATTAATCGCAGTCTCGCGCCTAATCAATTATCCTAAGATCTAAGTTCTAGGTGATCAATCCAGAATTAGCTTTGTAAACAACCTATGGTGAAGAACTAATTCAAATATTGAATCCTAGCAAATAAGTCAACCTAACATTCAGAGAAAACCCTATTGAGAACCCTGAACCTAACAAGGGATCTACTCATACATGAAGAATGAAACAATCAACATAACTGAATAAATTATCAATAAAATAAATAAGAGTAGAGTAAAACAGGGGTTCGAAATCAGGGCGTATCGATCGATGCTTGTAGCTCCGATCAGGTACTTAGTCACAAGACTTCAGTTTTGCTCAATAATGCTCCATAAAACTCTAATATTTCCAATAATGCTCCAAATGTGCTAAAACCTGTAAAAGACTCTAAAAGACTCTATAATAGAATAAAGACTCGATAAAACGGACTTATATCATGGCTTAAACAGGGTGAAAACTATGATATATCAACTCCCCCAGACTTAGCCTTTTGTTTGCCCTCAAACAAATAGAAGACTAAACCAGAGAAAGAGGTTTGAAAACGTAGAGACTCACCTGTTCATGAAACATTGCAATGACCAATTTCCCAAGTACCCAAATGTCACCTAACCAGCTTTTGATCTAACCACCATGTACTTCTCCGTAGACATTCACAGCTTCCCATACTACACACATTATCTCACAGCATTGTTCAATTAAGCCATCCTCGCCAGTTTAATCTCAGTGAATTAGTATCAAGAACCTTCTAGATTCTTTCCCATACAATATCATGACAAGGAACCACCCTTTTTCACACTTTTTGGTATCATTTCTCTCCCCAAGACTTATTTCTTATTATGTTCTCTCTTTTGTTTTTAGCTTTGCATGTACAGATTAAGGTGTGAGACGTGAGTATTGATGGTGTTTACCACCGAATCCCCGGTTCTTCCCTCTCAACGTATCAAAGGATGTAGGCGAATAATGGCATCATAGGAAAATCCTAGCCTCGCTTCCAATCCTCTGTGTGATCATTCCCTCTCGAGTAGAATAATGGGATCGTTGGAAATTTTCCTAGCCCTCTACTCAGAAGAAAATCATTTCATCTTTTAATGCACTTATTAATTAACTTGTAACAGGGAGAGAAATACCGTTATTTTCAAACACATGGGTTCCTTTGTCAAATACGAATGAGGAATCAAAAATTTGGCTCAGGCTTTAAGGAACTTTGCTGGAAACATGAGTGTCTTCTGGTTAACCGGTCAGCCTTTGGATTTTTCATTAGTCGATCTAGAACTGATTCTGCAACAATGGTCAATTAGAATCAAGGTCAAATTAATAGATTCAAGAAAAGGATCACAGTCTCAGACAAAGTTTTGACTCAATAAAACAACGAATGACTCAAAAATGGACTGACTATAAGAAAAACAAAAACAAAGTCAGCGACTACCTCCCCCAGACTTAAACAACACTGTCCCCAGTGTTATCTAGCCTAGAGTTGGTGAAAGAAAACAAATGAACTGAGTGGATTATGAAAACCAGAAACCGTACCATTGCAGGGTGTCGATCGATATTGGAAGGTATCGATTGACACCAGCCGTATATCGACACACTGATTGAAAATCAGGGGTGTCGAGTTGCTTAACCAGAGAAAGCATTCCATTGCTTTAGATGTTAGCACTGTTAGGAACACTCAAAAACAGGTTAAAAGCAACATGGTAGATCAAACATAAATCCAAAGAAGTTCAAATGCAAAAACAAATATTGACACAAATTCAACAGAAAAGAAAAATAAAAGAAAAAGAAAAGAAAAATACAAACGTGAAGATAGAGAAGACTAATCCTCCGTCTCCTCAGAATCGCTCTCATGGCCAGCAGCAGCGGTATGTGAAGGTCCAGGCTGAGATGATGGATCAGCATCCATGGTAGTCGTGCAACGGCAGCGAACAGCGGCCTAGATGCTCTTCAGGCTCGCTACCATCAGTCTCTGGAAAGTAGCTGGCTCCATCGGGATGTCCGTGTCCTCTGGCCACTGTGGCTCAGGAATAGGTGGGCACGGTGTAGCCTGTGTACGTCCTCCCCGACGTGAAGTAGATGGGATGTCAGCAGTGGGTGGACGAACCTGTCGTCTAGTCGCAGAAATCGGAGTCAACAGCTCCGCAGGAGGCTCAAAACGAAGCTGAGCAGGACCCTCATATAGGTCTGTCAGATTCCTATCAGGTAGCTACACCAGAAAGCTCCCATAAGATCTGTTAAGAATCCACTTCCTCCCGGTCATCAACCACTTAAGGTTCCTCAGATGAGCCTCATCCATGTATCGACGCGCAGTGCCAATCCTGCAGCTCGTAGTACTGATGCCGATGTGCTGAAAGATAGGTGTCAGAAGACTACCAACTGACACCTTCTTCTTGCTCGTCCCTGTGAATGGTTTGGTCTTCAGAGAGACCAGATGATGCGCAAACACAGCCCCAAGTTTAATATGCTCAAGCTCAGGCCAATCAAAATCCTGTTCAGGGATGATGTTCCTAACAGCCAGAAACAAAAGCAGAAGCTCAGACACTCTCATCTTGTTAGGCTCCATCTTGCACAGGAGAGTAGTGCTCAGGATCCTAACAAAACAACGCAGGACCAGATGTCGTATGTCCATCTGAGCAAACGTCTTAGATTCGTAGACACCGTTCCCAAACCATGCCCAAAATCCACGTATGTCAGGGTGGGCAGCTGGAAGAGCGACCCTCCTGCGATCCCGTCGAAACCCATAGATATCACAGAGATCACGGAGTGAAATTTTGCACCTCACTCTGCGAGCCATGAAGGACAGGCTACCTCCCTGTGAGGCTCACAGAAGCTCATCTGAATAGCTAACGCGAGCTATCACCATAAACTGACGGAACAAGTCTGGGTAAAGGTCGTGCTGCCGTGTAGCCATGTGACCAAAACCAATCTGCTCAAGCAGGCGAGCTAAATCGGTGTCGATACCCAACTGATGCAAAGCAAGGCCATCCACAAACCTGGTAGCCTCGATGGTAACACCCAACCACGCGTTGTAGAACAGCGTGTCGAAATCGTGCCACTCCTCAGAAATGGATCTAAAAGCGGTGTCATCACTCAAGGCATACGCCTTCTGCTATCCATCCCAATCCCGTTCGGATACAATCTAGGTACCCTCCCGTCTAGGCCAAGGGTCGGTGCGTGGTGCTGAAGCGGCACGAGGAAAACAAGCGGCCCGAGGAGTGGTGTTCATAGGTGGAGGTGGTAGTCCAGACTGTGTGGGTGAAGTCGGAGAAGCTCTGCGTAACGCATCACCTGGAAGCTCATTTTCCTTTGTCTCTCCGTCAAATATAACCCCGTAACTATTGCGACCCCGGACAGTACTCACGAAACCTCGACGCCAATACGCACCATCCCGGTACTTAACTCTATCATTCAGCTTGTACGTTACCGGCGCCCGGCGAGAGGTCGACGTACGGAGACCGCGAATAAAGTGCTCGTTCACTAGCAAGCTGGTGGTGGGTTGATTAATCGGCACGACTATGTAGCGGCCATCGCCATGACAGGCTTTAACCACTACCTCAACCCACTGCGATGAGATTCGTGCTTCGGCTCGCTCATTCACATTGAATGTTGTCGGCTCACCAAAAGTCCTTGCTCTCTTTGGTGCAGACATGTTTGTTAGATTGAGAAACAAGTGCTAGAAATGGATAGAGGATGAAATTATGATGAATCCAGGCACTTAAATTGCTCAATTCGGTGAAGATTTGAAAAAGTTGGGATTTTAGAGAGGGAGAGAGGCGGCGGTATCGAACGATGAAGGATTGTGAGGAAGAAGACAAACCGTAGGGTTTTAAGGAAACTTACCTGGTCGTGGAGCATCGATCGATACCCAGAGGTATCGATCGACACTTGTCGGTTTTTAGTCGACACTGGATGGTGTCGATTGACATTTATGCTCCTTTACGACACTTGGTATCGATCGACACTGACTAGTGTCGATCGATACTCCTTGTTAAATCTGCTTCACGTTTGACACAAGACACGAAACCAAAAATCAAAGACAAAGGAAAATAAAAACGTATGTACAGACTTACCAATGGGTTGCCTCCCATTCAGCGCTTGTTTAACGTCACGAGCTTGACTTTACCGACGATCAGTCGGAAGGAAGTAGGGAACTCACTCCCATGCAAGTCCCACAACTGGACATTTCTAAACTCAGAGTTTTGTGCAGCATACGCTTAATAACCTCCAGCCCTTTTTCTTTCAGCTATGGGGTTATGATGATTCTGGCCTTAGAGAATGGTTTCGAGCGTCCTTTGCATTTCACCTTGTACTCGATCGAATCTCCATTACTCTTTTGAGGGGTTAAGGTGACATATGTAGCGTTCTCGACGCTTTTGTCTTTCACCTTCTTCTTTGCCTTAGTCTTTTTGATGACATTCTTGGCGATGATAGGAGGGTGATCTAAAGCTTCCATGAGAGTTGGCACAACATCAGGCTCGTCCAAAAGATCAACCATCAATGTTTCTCATGCACCAACGGGGATGCAAGATATCTGTGTTGGAGCTCTTCTAGAAGGAATGGCTTTGTAGGAGACCTCTTCGTCAATGTACGAGAATGAAATCTGCCTACTAGGTGTGTCCATAACTGCACCAGCAGTAGCCATGAACTGTCTTCCAAGAATCAAAGGTGTGCTAGACCTTGCATGCATCTCCACAACTTGAAAATCAGTAGGAACCAGACAGTCTCCTATCTTAACCATCAAGTCATGGATTTGACCGTACGGAATAGATGTGGAAGTGTTCGCGAATGTGAGAGGCATCTGAGTAGATTGTATGTCATCGATCATAAGCTTTTCTGCGAGTTCCTTTGAAATGACATTCACGCTAGACCCCGAATCAACCAGTGATTCCTTGATTTCAACTCCAGAGATGGAGCATGGAACTGAAAATTTCCATGGGTCTTCCTTCTTAGTTAATCGCTTCAGTGGAGGCGGTGGACTTCTGACTTTGATGAAAAGTGCCTTAATCTCTTCCTCAGTTTCTCTGCAGTCTCGGAAATGACTCAGCAGAGGCATGTACTCAAGACCTTCTACAAAAGTATGTGTGAGTGGGATTCTTCGTACCATTTTCTCAAAGCCACGCAGCTGCTTTGGAGAAATAGGATCTCTGAGGTGTTTAGGTGGTCGAGGATCTGGTTTCTTAGGTTTGTAGACATGTCTCTCAACTGTTTCTGGTTTCCTCGTGATTTCTGGTTCAACCTCCGAGGGGTATCCATCGACACTAGCAGTGGTATCGATAGATACTGATGAGTCAGGTTCGGAATCATCTTCTTCAAAGTTTTCGAGATCTCCTGCACTTCTCAAAGTGATGGCATTGACATACTCCTTCTGTGCCTTAGTCGCCTTTCCTTTGACAGCTGCTGCAGTCTGAGCTACTTGCGTTTCCAACATCTTCTGATGAGTATCGAGCGCGTCGATCCTTCCACTCAGATCCTTATATACATCACCTATCTTTCCGTTGAGATTCACTGTGAGCTGTTGCTGTCCTTGAATCAGCTGTTCGAACATACCCTCGATCTTGCTATCTGGGAGCTTAGCAGATACATGCTGATAAGATGAATTCCCATAGTTCTTGACAAACCCACTGTTCTGAAATGGTTTCTGGCCAAACTGATTCGGCCCTCCTTGCTGCGAGTTATTGTTGAAGTTTCGGTTGTTGTTGAATTGATTTCTCTGACCCTGAAAACCAGAACCACCAATGTAGTTAACATCCTCTACTTCATCTTTGTTGAATACCTCGACATCGTCAGCAAAGTGAACAACTTTCTGTGTGTTGCCCATCAGAAGACTATGCATAGAGTCCAACTTAGCATGGAAGTCAGCGATCTGCGAACCATCCACGTTACCAGCTAGTCTTTTCCGCTCAAAATCAGCATTCTTGGTGCTATTGTTAGACGCCAAGTTCTCAATCAGGACATAGGCTTCATCAGGATGTTTGGTGTTGAAGTTTCCATTGCTTGAAGCATCAAAAGTCATTTGGTACCTCCAATAAAGTCCTCTAAAGAAGAAACCCATCAGCTGAACATCAGAGTATCCATGATGTGGACAGTCTCTCTGATATGATTTGAACCTCGTCCAAGCAGCCTTGAACGCCTCAGTAGGTCCTTGGGAAAATTGGGATATCTTGTTCCTAAAATCCTCGGATCTTGCGTCTTTATAGAAATTGATCAAGAAAGCAGTTTTAGTTTCCTCCCAGCTAGTTAGCGATCTAGGAGGTAACTGCTTCAGCCAGTAGGTTGCTTCCCAACCAAGAGAGTATGGGAAAAGCTTACAGAAAAGGTAGTCATAAGAGACTCCATTGCTCTTGATGCTAGTGACCAAATCTTCGAACCTCTCAACATGGTCCATGGGTTGCTGTCCCACAAGAGTGTAGTATGCAGGTTCCAGTTCAAAGTTATTCCTTGGAAAAGGGGGAGGACGGATTGCAGAGCGATTTGCATAGAACTGGTCAGGTCTGTTGCACTCACCAATCATCCTACCACGATTAACCACAGCGTTTTCAGCATTCATTGCGTTCGCGTTCCCAGCGACATTCCCAGCGACAACGGGAGCAGGTAGAATGATGTTCCCATCTCCATCCAGATGTTGTCCTCTTTCATTGCACAAACGACCCTCTGGGTCCCTGTAGGCACCAGCCTCATCTCGAACCAACTCTACTTGATTGTTGTTCATAGCTGCTGGTTTCTTTGTCCTTCTGTTTGCGCGTTCCACAAGTGCTAGTTGCTCCAATGACAGTTGAACTAGCTGAGTGCTCTTGTTCTTTCTGGTTTCACGATTATGCATGCACCTGAAAACAAGAGTCAGAAACGTTAGTAACTTGTAACACGATGAGTATCGATCGATACCAAGTGATGTCGATCGATATCAACAAAAGAGAACGGCGAGTATCGACCGATACTAGATAGTATCGACCGATACCGACGAACTTAGTAGAAATTCACAAACGTAATCTAATGGCGAATAGAGTCCCCGGCAACGGCACTAAATTTGATATGCTCAAATTAATACCCTATTTAGATACTAAAGCAGTTGTTATAGTATAGCTAGGGGTCGAACACAAGGACTCACAGAGACACACAATAGATTATGGATGTGGAAATTATGCTAAGCAATCAATGGTATTGAAAACAAGTACGTAAATTAAATCGGTTGTAAATTCAGTTGGAGGGAGATAGGTTCAGGGTATTTCTCAGGGAATCACAGAATGCAGATAAATTAACTAGCAGGATTCAGATTTAGCGCGGTTCTTGAACTCAAATCATTAAAGTATAGCTAACCAATTCTCGTTGCGAAAGCTATCTAAATCGAAATCCTAGGAATTCCAAATATCTTTGCGAATCCTAAAGTCTAAATCAGCTTTTAATCTACAAGTTTGATATGTTCACAAAACAACTAAACCAAATCTCTTTGCGAATAGTTATTTTGTTCACCTTAGATTTTATCAGGTAATTAATCGCACTCTCGCGCCTAATCAATTATCCTAAGATCTAAGTTCTAGGTGATCAATCCAGAATTAGCTTTGTAAACAACCTATGGTGAAGAATTAATTCAGATATTGAATCCTAGCAAACAAGTCAACCTAACATTCTGAGAAAACCCTATTGAGAACCCTGAACCTAACAAGGGATCTACTCAGACATGAAGAATGAAACAATAAACATAACTGAATAAATCATGAATAAAATAAATAAGAGTAGAGTAAAACAGGGGTTCGAAATCTTCTCTCAGACGAACAGAGTTCTGACTTGTCTCCCCTCTCAAAAGCTCTAAACTCAAAGTAATGAAAAGCACACAGCCAAAGTGGCTGTAAAACATAATTAAATAGTCTAAATACGAATTGGGGTCTTCTTGTAAATATTAAAGTCTTCTAGGCAAGTTCTGTAATTCTTCAAACTTCATTAAAGTCGCGACTTGTATTCTGCTCCGATGGGTGTCGATCGATACCAGGGGATATCGATCGATGCTTGTAGCTCTGATCAGGTACTTTGTCACAAGACTTCAGTTTTGCTCCATAATGCTCCATAAAACTCTTCAAATGTGCTAAAACCTGTAAAAGACTCTATAATAGAATAAAGACTCGATAAAACGGACTTATATCATGGCTTAAACAGGGTAAAAACCATGATATATCAGTCTCCATCTTTTTGTCTTTTCGGTTTTTTAATTTTGTTGGGTTTTTGTTGTATAAAGCTGGAACTAAGAAAAGAAAATGTTAGTAGAAAAAAAAATAAAAATTAGAAAGAAAAACGTACCTAAAATGGGTTGCCTCCCATTTAGCGCTTTTGTTTAAAGTCGTTTAGCTCGACGTTGGTATCGAGGTGAGCTTAGTCGTAGAAAGACAGTGTCTTACGACAAGTCTTCTTTGGTCTCCTTTTTTTTCCTCCTCATGTGAATCATCGCTCCATAATGAGTCGGGATCGTGGTCTTTTGCATTGAAGTGACCTTCCCTCTTGGAATTGAGCGGGACAGCAATGTAGAACACATCTTTGTCGATGTTTGCAAAGCAGACACGTCGATTTGGCCAATCCATGATGGCTCCAACGGTTAAAAAAAACGGCCATCCAAGGATCACCGGTGTTGAATTAACTTTCGTCGTCTTGTCAATGTAGAAATCGACGGGCGCTATGCAATCTCCAATCCTTATTGGCATATCATAGGTGATCCCTTTTGGTGTGACGCACGTGTCATCGGCCATGTTGAGCTTCGTTCGGGTACATTGGACGTGCTTGAGACCGATACGCTTGGCGGTCGATTTTGATATGATGCTAAGGCAAGCTCCAAAATCACAAAGAACATCTTTAAACTTAAATCCACGTATATTGCAAGTGATTAGAAACTGACCTCCCTCTTCAATCTTTTGGAGACTCCTAACGGGTTTTCCGTTCATAGCATTCATGAAAAGATCTTCTATCTCCTTGACGGATTCTTTGGTTTCACAAAAAAAGTGACCGATCATATGATCCATGCAAACTCTAACAAAATTAGTGCCTCTAGGTAGATTTCGAACCACGTTGTTGAACTCCTCCAACTTCTCTCGACTTATCTTGTTTGGGTACTCTCGGTACTTCTCGGGACGGTAGATTTCGATAGCATGAGAAGCGGCATAAGGCGTTGTTGAACGTCTTGCTCTCATGAAATAGGTGTGGATGTCTTTCTTGCTCTCATTGCTGTAGCCAAAGAAAGAGTTTAGCGGTCCCATTTCCAACACTTTTTCGAAAGAAATGTATATTGGGATTGACTTCACGAAGTTGTTGAACTCGATCAATCTCTCTCGCGTAATACTCTGCGTCTTTGGTTCTTCTGAGATTGGGCTTGCGGGAGGTGTTGGGTCGAATTATGAGTCACAAATAGAGCTAAGATCGGAGTCATGGAGGAATGACCTTGGACCTTCTTCTTCGGAATATTGTTCTTCAANGTTTTCGATCCATGTAGAACGAGTCACACACAATATGTGAGTCGTGACAGTGGTGAGTGCAAGATGGGTCACACTAACCCCGTTCGTAGTAGCAATCTCGCTCCAAAGGCGAGTTCATGTTTCAAAGCTTGAAACAAAGAAAAACAAAACCAAAAGTCAAAATTTTTTTTTTCTAAAATCGTTTTACTAACCTCTAAGGTGTGATAGAAACTGTAGCGATCTCTCCCCGTCAACGGCGCCAAAAACTTGATGCATATCGGATTCGTATCCAAAACTTCAGGTTTTAAATTTGTAAACCTTAAAATCTGCAAGTGCACAAATGTACGTTGTTGTACTTGAGGTATCGATCCAGATGGAGAGGGTGCTGTTCTATGAGACCTTAGACACTTTATAGTAAATAAACCTAGAACGAATATGAGTTTTATATGGGTTTTTGTCACAAAATTGTAAAGAACTAAAAAAAACGGAAAATTACTACTAATCCTAGACTAAGAAAATTGATGGCTATCCTAAACTAAGAGAATCTAATTGCTAAACTACACTAAGAAAACGGTTTGTAACGATGCTAAAACGTTGCTAGGTCGAGAGAGATATATCTCAGGGGATGCTCGATTCAATTACACGGTCCCTAACTTTTTAGTAACCGGTGTTTCTAGATTTCAGCTGCACGAACTGAACTGAAAAATAGCGTAGTCTACTCCCGTATATCCTACGCACTAACATATATATACACTCGGCCACTATCTTTCGTCTATAGCCGCACGGAAGAATCGTGATGAGCCTACTGGTTCATATGTTCACGGCACTCCGTAAGTATACTTTCGAAATCTTACGACGCACACGCTCTTATGGATGCACTTTTCGGATGTTTAGATTCAACACTCTCGTGGTTGTAAACACCTAGAATCTGTAAAAGACTATAATAGAATAAAGACTTGATAAAACGGACTTATATCGTGTCTTAAACAGGGTAAAAACTATGTTATATCAACTCCCCCAAACTTAGCATTTTGCTTGCCCTCAAACAAATAGAAGACTAAACGAGAGAAAGAGGTTTGAAAACGTAGAGACTCACCTGTTCATGAAACATTGCAATGACCAATTTCCCAAGTACCCAAATGTCACCTAACCAGCTTTTGATCTAACCACCATGTACTTCTCCGTAGACATTCACAGCTTCCCAGACTACACACATCATCTCACAGCATTGTTCAATCAAGCCATCCTCGCCAGTTTCATCTCAGTGAATTAGTATCAAGAGCCTTCTAGATTCTTTCCCATACAATATCATGACAAGGAACCACCATTTTTCACACTTTTTGGTATCATTTCTCTCCCCAAGACTTATTTCTTATTATGTTCTCTCTTTTGTTTTTAGCTTTGCATGTACAGATTAAGGTGTGAGACGCGAGTATTGATGGTGTTTGCCACCGAATCCCCGGTTCTTCCCTCTCAACGTATCAAAGGATGTAGGCGAATAATGGCATCATAGGAAAATCCTAGCCTCGTTTCCAATCCTCTGTGTGATCATTCCCTCTCGAGTAGAATAATGGGATAGTTGGAAATTTTCCTAGCCCTCTATTCAGAAGAAAATCATTTCATCTTTTAATGCACTTGTTAATTAACTTGTAACAGGGAGAGAAATACCGTTATTTTTAAACACATGGGTTCCTTTGTTAGATACGAATGAGGAATCAAGTTCTATAGATACTAACCACAATGATGAAGTGCAAAAATTTGGCTCAGGCTTTCAGGAACTTTGCTGGAAACATGAGTGTCTTCTGGTTAACCAGTCAGCCTTTGGATTTTTCATTAGTCGATCTAGAACTGATTCTGTAACAATGGTCAATTAGAATCAAGGTCAAATTAATAGATTCAAGAAAAGGATCACAGTCTCAGACAAAGTTTTGACTCAATAAAACAACGAATGACTAAAAAATGGACTGACTCTAAGAAAAACAAAAACAAAGTCAGCGACTACCTCCCCCAGACTTAAACAACACTGTCCCCAGTGTTATCTAGCCTAGAGTTGGTGAAAGAAAACAAATGAACTGAGTGGATTATGAAAACCAGAAACCGTACCATTGCAGGGTGTCGATCGATATTGGAAGGTATCGATCGACACGAGCCGTATATCGACACACTGATTGAAAATCAGGGGTGTCGAGTTGCTTAACCAGAGAAAGAATTCCATTGCGTTAGATGTTAGCACTGCTAGGAACACTCAAAAACAGGTTAAAAGCAACATGGTAGATCAAACATAAATCCAAAGAAGTTCAAATGCAAAAACAAATATTGACACAAATTCAACATAAAAGAAAAATAAAAGAAAAAGAAAAGAAAAATACAAACGTGAAGATAGAGAAGACTAATCCTCCGTCTCCTCATAATCGCTCTCATGGCCAGCAGCAGCGGTATGTGAAGGTCCAGGCTGAGATGATGGATCAGCATCCGTGGTAGTCGTGCAACAGCAGCGAACATCGGCCCAGATGCTCTTCAGGCTCGCTACCATCCGTCTCTGGAAAGCAGCTGGCTCCATCGGGATGTCCGTTTCTTCTGGCCACTGTGGCTCAGGAATAGGTGGGCACGGTGTAGCTTGTGTACGTCCTCCCCGACGTGAAGTAGATGGGATGTCAGCAGCGGGTGGACGAACCTGTCGTCTAGTCGCAGAGATCGGAGTCAACAGCTCCGCAGGAGGCTCAAAACGAAGCTGAGCAGGACCCTCATATAGGTCTGTCAGATCCCTGTCAGATAGCTGCACCAGAAAGCTCCCATCAGATCTGTTAAGAATCCACTTCCTCCCGGTCATAAACCACTTAAGGTTCCTCAGATGAGCCTCATCCATGTATCGACGCGCAGTGACAATCCTGCAGCTCGTAGTACTGTTGCCGAGGTGCTGAAAGATAGGTGTCAGAAGACTACCAACTGACTCCTTCTTCGTGCTCGTCCCTGTGAATGGTTTGGTCTTTAGAGAGACCAGATGATGCGCAAACACAGCCCCAAGGTTAATATCCTAAAGCTCAGGCCAATCAAAATCCTGTTCAGGGATGATGTTCCTGACAGCCAGAAACAGAAGCAGAAGCTCGGACACTCTCATCTTGTTAGGCTCCATCTTACATAGGAGAGTAGTGCTCAGGATCCTAACAAAACAACGCAGGATCGGATGTCGTATGTCCATCTGAGTGGACGTCTTAGAATCGTAGACACCGTTCCCAAACAATGCCCAAAATTCACGTATGTCAGGGTGGGCAGCTGGAAGAGCGACCTTCCTGCGATCCTGTCGAAACCCTTAGATATCACAGAGATTAGGGAGTCAAATTTTGTACCACACTCCACGAGCCATGAAGGACAGGCTACCTCCCTATGCGTCTCGCAGAAGCTCATCTGAATAGCTAACGCGAGCTGTCACCATAAACTGACGAACCAAGTCTGGGTAAAAGTCATGCTGCTGTGTAGCCATGTGACCAAAACCAATCTGCTCAAGCAGGCGAGCTAAATTGGTGTCGATACCCAGATGATGCATAGCAAGGCCATCCACAAACCTGGTAGCCTCGATGGTAACACCCAACCATGCGTTGTAGAACAGCGTGTCGAAATCGTCCCACTCCTCAGAAATGGATCTAAAAGCGGTGTCATCACTCAAGGCATACGCCTTCTCCTATCTATCCCAATCCCGTTAGGATACAATCTTGGTACCCTCCCGTCTAGGCCAAGGGTCGGTGCGTGGTGCAGAAGCGGCACGAGGAAAACAAACGGCCCGAGGAGTGGGGTTTATAGGTGGAGGTGGTGGTCCAGACTGTGTGGGTGAAGTCGGAGAAGCTCTGCGTAACGCATCACCTGGAAGCTCATTTTCCTTTGTCTCTCCGTCAAATATAACCCCGTAACTGTTGCGACCCCAGATAGTACTCACGAAACCTCGATGCCAATACGCACCATCCCGGTACTTAACTCTATCATTCTGCTTGTACGTTACCGGCGCCCGGCGAGAGGTCGACGTACGGAGAGCGCGAATAGAGTGCTCGTTCACTAGCAAGCTGGTGGTGGGTTGATTAATCGGCACGACTCTGTAGTAGCCGTCGCCAAGACAGGCTTTAACCACTACCTCAACCCACTGCGATGAGATTCGTGCTTCGGCTCGCTCATTCACATTGAATGTTGTCGGCTCACAAGAAGTCCTTGCTCTCTTTGGTGCAGACATCTTTGTTGGATTGAGAAACAAGTGCTAGAAATGGATAGAGGATAAAATTCTGATGAATCCAGGCACTTAAATTGCTCAATTCGGTGAAGATTTGAAAAAGTTGGGATTTTAGAGAGGGAGAGAGGCGGCGGTATCAAACAATGAAGGATTGTGAGGAAGAAGACAAAACCGTAGGGTTTTTAGGAAACTTACCTGGCCGTGGAGCATTGATTGATACCCAGAGGTATCGATCGACACTTGTCGGTTTTTAGTCGACACTGGATGGTGTCGATTGACACTCATGCTCCTTTATGACACTTGGTATCGATCGACACTGACTGGTGTCGATCGATACTCCTTGTTAAATCTGCTTCATGTTTTACACAAGACACAAAACCAAAAATCAAAGACAAAGGAAAATAAAAACGTATGTACAGACTTACCAATGGGTTGCCTCCCATTCAGCGCTTGTTTAACATCACGAGCTTGACTTTACCGACGATCAGTAAAAAGGAAGTAGGGAACTCACTCCCATGCAAGTCCCACAACTGGACACTTCCAAACTCAGAGTTTTGCGCAGCATACGCTCAATAACCTCCTGCCCTTTTTCTTTCAGCTCTGGGGTTATGATGATTCTGGCCTTAGAGAACGGTTTCGAGCGTCCTTTGCATTTCACCTTGTACTCGATCGAATCTCAATTACTCTTTTGAGGGGTTAAGGTGACATATGTAGCATTCTCGACGCTTTTGTCTTTCACCTTCTTCTTTGCCTTAGTCTTTTTGATGACTTTCTTTGCGATGATAGGAGGGTGATCTAAAGCTTCCATGACAGTTGGCACAACATCAGGCTCGTCCAAAAGATCAACCATCAATGTTTCTCATGCACCAACGGGGATGCAAGATATCTGTGTTGGAGCTCTTCTAGAGGGAATGGCTTTGTAGGAGACCTCTTCGTCAATGTACGAGAATGAAATCTGCCTACTAGGTTTGTCCATAACTGCACCAGCAGTAGCCATGAACGGTCTTCCAAGAATCAAAGGTGTGCTAGACCTTGCATGCATCTCCACAACCTGAAAATCAGTAGGAACCAGACAGTCTCCTATCTTAACCATCAAGTCATGGATTTGACCGTACGGAATAGATGTGGAAGAGTTTCCGAATGTGAGAGGCATCTGAGTAGATTGTATGTCATCGATCATAAGCTTTTCTGCGAGTGCCTTTGAAATGACATTCACGCTAGACCCCGAATCAACCAGTGACTCCTTGATTTCAACTCCAGAGATGGAGCATGGAACTGAAAATATCCCTGGGTCTTCCTTCTTAGTCAATCGCTTCAGTGGAGGCGGTGGACTTCTGACTTTGATGAAAAGTGCCTTAATCTCTTCCTCAATTTCTCTGTAGTCTCAGAAATGACTCAGCAGAGGCATGTACTCAAGAGCTTCTACAAAAGTATTTGTGAGTGGGATTCTTCGTACCATTTTCTCAAAGTCACGCAGTTGCTTTGGAGAAATAGGATCTCTAAGGTGTTTAGGTTGTCGAGGATCTGGTTTCTTAGGTTTGTAGACATGTCTCTCAACCGTTTCTGGGTTCCTCGTGATTTCTGGTTCAACCTCTAAGGGGTATCGATCGACACTAGCAGTGGTATCGATCGATACTGATGAGTCAGGTTCGGAATCATCTTCTTCAAAGTTTTCGAGATCTCCTGCACTTCTCAAAGTGATGGCATTGACGTACTCCTTCTGTGCCTGAGTCGCCTTTCCTTTGAAAGCTGCTGCAGTCTGAGCTACTTGCTTTTCCAACATCTTCTGATGAGTATCGAACGCGTCGATACTTCCACTCAGATCCTTATATACATCATCTATCTTTCCGTTGAGATTCACTGTAAGCTGCTGCTGTCCTTGAATCAGCTGTTCGAACATACCCTCGATCTTGCTATCTGGGAGCTTAGCAGATACAGGCTGATAAGATGAATTCCCATAGTTCTTGACATACCCACTGTTCTGAAATGGTTTCGGGCCAAACTGATTCGACCCTCCTTGCTGCGAGTTGTTGTTGAAGTTTCGGTTGTTGTTGAATTGATTTCTCTGACCCTGAAAACAAGAACCACCTATGTAGTTAACATCCTCTACTTCATCTTCGTTGAATACCTCGACATCGTCAGCAAAGTGAACAGCTTTCTGTGTCTTGCCCATCAGAAGACTATGCATAGAAATAACTTAGCTTGGAAGTCAGCGATCTGGGAACCATCCACGTTACCAGCTAGTCTTTTCCGCTCAAAATCAGCATTCTTGGTGCTATTGCTAGACGCCAAGTTTTCAATCAGGA
Source organism: Eutrema yunnanense (assembly GCA_002933935.1). Lineage (NCBI taxonomy): Eukaryota > Viridiplantae > Streptophyta > Magnoliopsida > Brassicales > Brassicaceae > Eutrema > Eutrema yunnanense. The sequence goes on along the minus strand of PKML01063679.1, from coordinate 288,644 downwards.
CATAGGCTTCATCAGGATATTTGGTGTTGAAGGTTCCATTGCTTGAAGCATCCAAAGTCATTTGGTACGTCCAATCAAGTCCTCTAAAGAAGAAACCCATCAGCTGAAGATCAGAGTATCCATGATGTGGACATTATCTCTGATATGATTTGAACCTCGTCCAAGCAGCCTTGAACGCTTCCGTAGGTCCTCGGGAAAATTGGGATATCTTGTTCCTAAAATCTTCGGATCTTGCGTCTTCATAGAAATTGGTCAGAGCAGTTTTAGTTTCCTCCCAGCTAGTTAGCGATCCAGGAGGTAAATTCTTCAGCCATTAGGTTGCTTCCCCACCAAGAGAGTATGGGAAAAGCTTACAGAAAAGGTAGTCATAAGAGACTCCATTGCTCTTGATGCTAGTGACCAAATCTTCGAACCTCTCAACATGGTCCATGGGATGCTCGTTGGAAAGACCGTGAAAAGGATGCTGTCCCACAAGAGTGTAGTATGCAGGTTTCAGCTCAAAGTCATTCTTTGGAAAAGGGGGAGGACGGATCGCATAGCGATTTGCATAGAACTGGTCAGGTCTGTTGCACTCACCAATCGTCCTACCACGATTAACCACAGCGTTTTCAGCATTCACTGCGTTCGCGTTCCCAGCGACATTCCCAGCGACAACGGGAGCATGTAGAATGATGTTCCCCTCTCCATCCAGATGTTGTCTTCTTTCATTGCACAAACGACCCTCCGGGTCACTGTAGGCACCAGCCTCATCTCGAACCAACTCTACTTGATTGTTGTTCATATCTGCTGGTTTCTTTGTCCTTCTGTTTGCGCGTTCCACAAGTGCTAGTTGCTCCAATGACAGTTGAACTAGCTGAGTGCTCTTGTTCTTTCTGGTTTCACGATTAGGCACGCACCTGAAAATAAGAGTCATAAACATTAGTAACTTGTAACACGATGAGTATCGATCGATTACAAGTGGTGTCGATCGATATCAACAAAAGAGAACGGCGAGTATCGACCGATACTAGATAGTATCGACCGATACAGACGAACTTAGTCGAAATTCACAAACGTAATCTAATGGCGAATTGAGTCCCCGGCAACGACGCCAAATTTGATATGCTCAAATTAATACCCTATTTAGATACTAAAACAGTTGTTACAGTATAGCTAGGGGTCGAACACAAGGACTCACAGAGACACACAATAGATTATGGATGTGGGAATTACGCTAAGCAATCAATGGTATTGAAAACAAGTACGTAAATTAAATCGGTTGTAAATTCAGTTGGAGGGAGATAGGTTCAGGGTATTTCTCAGGGAATCACTGAATGCAGATAAATTAACTAGCATGATTCAGATTTAGCGCGGTTCTTGAACTCAAATCACTAAAGTATAGCTAACCAATTCTCGTTGCGAAGGCTATCTCAATCGAAATCCTAGGAATTCCAAATATCTTTGCGAATCCTAAAGTCTAAATCAGCTTTTAATCTACAAGTTTGATATGTTCACAAAACAACTAAACCAAATCTCTTTGCGAATTGTTATTTTGCTCACCTTAGATTTTATCAGGTAATTAATCGCACTCTCGCGCCTAATCAATTATCCTAAGATCTAAGTTCTAGGTGATCAATCCAGAATTAGCTTTGTAAACAACCTATGGTGAATAACTAATTCAGATATTGAATCCTAGCAAATAAGTCAACCTAACATTCAGAGAAAACCCTATTGAGAACCCTGAACCTAACAAGGGATCTACTCAGACATGAAGAATGAAACAATCAACAGAACTGAATAAATCATCAATAAAATAAATAAGAGTAAAGTAAAACAGGGGTTCGAAATCTTCTCTCAGACGAACAGAGTTCTGACTTGTCTCCCCTCTCAAAAGCTCTAAACTCAAAGTAATGAAAAGCACACATTACTTTACTCTGAAAAGAACAAAGTGGCTGTAAAACCTAATTAAATAGTCTAAATACGAATTTGGGTCTTCTTGTAAATATTAGAGTCTTCTAGGCACGTTCTGCAATTCTTCAAACTTCATTAAAGTCGCGACTTGTATTCTGCTCCGATGGGTGTCGATCGATACCAGGGGATATCGATCGATGCTTGTAGCTCCGATCAGGTACTTAGTCACAAGACTTCAGTTTTGCTCCATAATACTCCATAAAACTCTAATTTTTCCAATAATGCTCCAAATGTGCTAAAACCTGTAAAAGACTCTAAAAGAGTCTATAATAGAATAAAGACTAGATAAAACAGACTTATATCATGGCTTAAACAGGGTAAAAACCATGATATATCAGTCTCCATCTTTTTGTCTTTTCGGTTTTTTGATTTTGTTGGGTTTTCGTTTTGTTTTTGTTGTATAAAGCTGGAACTAAGAAAAGAAAAGTTAGTAGAAAAAAAAATAAAAATTAGAAAGAAAAACGTACCTAAAATGGGTTGCCCCCATTTAGCGCTTTTGTTTAAAGTCGTTTAGCTCGACGTTGGTATCGAGGTGAGCTTAGTCGTAGAAAGACAGTGTCTTACGACAAGTCTTCTTTGGTCTCCTTTTTTTTCCTCCTCATGTGAATCATCGCTCCATAATGAGTCGGGATCGTGGTCTTTTGCATTGAAGTGACCTTCCCTCTTGGAATTGAGCGGGACATCAATGTAGAACACATCTTTGTCGATGTTTGCAAAGGACACACGTCGATTTGGCCAATCCATGATGGCTCCAACGGTTAAAAAAAACGGCCATCCAAGGATCACCGGTGTTGAATTAACTTTCGTCGTCTTGTAAATGTAGAAATCGGCGGGCGCTATGCAATCTCCAATCCTTATTGGCATATCATAGGTGATCCCTTTTGGTGTGACGCACGTCTCATCGGCCATGTTGAGCTTCGTTCGGGTACATATTGGACGTGCTTGAGACCGATACGCTTGGCGGTCGATTTTGATATGATGCTAAGGCAAACTCCAGAATCACAAAGAACATCTTTAAACTTAAATCCACGTATATCGCAAGTGATTAGAAACTGACCTCCCTCTTCAATCTTATAGAGAATCCTAACGGGTTTTCCGTTCATAGTATTCATGAAAAGATCTTCTACCTCCTTGACGGATTCTTTGGTTTCACAAAAAAAGTGACCGATCATATGATCCATGCAAACTCTAACAAAAGTATTACCTCTAGGTAGATTTCGAACCACGTTGTTGAACTCCTCCAACTTCTCTCGACTTATCTTGTTTGGGTACTCTTGGTACTTCTCGGGACGGTATATTTCGATAGTGTGAGAAGCGGCATAAGGCGTTGTTGAACGTCTTGCTCTCATGAAATAGGTGTGGATGTCTTCCTTGCTCTCATTGCTGTAGCCAAAGAAAGAATTTAGCGGTCCCATTTCCAACACTTTTTCGAAAGAAATGTATATCGGGATTGACTTCACGAAGTTCTTGAACTCGATCAATCTCTCTCGCGTAATACTTTGCGTCTTTGGTTCTTCTGGGATTGGGCTTGCGGGAGGTGTTGGGTCGAATTATGAGTCACAAATAGAGCTAAGATCGGAGTCATGGAGGAATGACCTTGGACCTTCTTCTTCGGAATATTGTTCTTCAATTTCCTCGGATGGTTGAGTAGCAAGAACCATGTTGCAAAGGGCAATAGAGTCTGGTTTTAGGTTGGTTGTAAGGCCTGTTGAGGCTTGAGAATCGATGAATAAGGCATCTTGCTCGAAGGAGAGTGTTCGGGACTCGAATGTCTCAAAGTAGGACGAACAGAAGCTAGCCGCAGGTCGGTGGGACGCAGGCGCGGTGGATGGCATCTTGGCCGCAGGTCGAGAAGGCAGAGGCGCGGCGAGAGGAGGGCTGGCCGCGGCTGGAAGGCTCGTGCCTGTGGTGAGAGGAGTGCGTGGGGACTTGACTGGTTCGTCGTCTTCATCTCCTTCGGTGTTTTCTTGTTCTTGGGAGTCAGTTGGCTTCTCCTACGGGTCAGGAACATGGTCATCAAGCGTTGAGTCGTATTCCTCATAGCTTTTAGAAAGTTTCTCCACCTTCTCTTCCACTTCGTCAATAGCACAAATGAGTCGATCTAGCGTAAGGTCGAGCTCTTCCGTCTTGTCTTTAATTTCTCCTACGCCTTCCCACAGCTAGAGGGAGTAGTCGTAGGTGGTGTAGTTGTTGTCATTGACATAGTTATCCAAATCATCAAGCTTGTAATTCAAAGTATGTACCCCATCATTAGCTTCTCGAATATCAAACTTTTGTCTTGCTTGTTCTTCTTCAACGAGTTACATCCTCTCGTTTGGTGTTGTAGCATCTTTAAGTGTCTGTTCTTCAAGGAATTTGATGTGGGTAGCAAGGTCATCGAACGTCTTGTTGAATTCGATGGAGATAGAATCTATCTTGTCATTTAAAGTGGCTCCAAACTTGGCTTGGGATTCAATGGTATTGTTGATGATGTCCTCGATTCGCCTCAATCGAGCGCTGAATTCCAAGCTCTCATCATGCTGGTTCAAGATTTGATGAGGAAGACGGTGTGAGTATTGCCTAGAGATGACAACGGGAGACGCAAAAAGTTTGTCTCGGTAGTATGGAGGCTTGTGGCTTCCTTGAGAGTAGTTGGTCGGTGCTGGTTTTCGATCCATGTAGAACGAGTCACACACAATATGTGAGTCGTGAAAGTGGTGAGTGCAAGATGGGTCATACTAACCCCGTTCGTAGTAGCAATCTCGCTCCGAAGGCGAGTTCATGTTTCAAAGCTTGAAACAAAGAAAAACAAAACCAAAAGTTTAAAAGAATTTTTTTTTCTAAAGTCGTTTTACTAACCTCTAAGGTGTGATGGAAACTGTAGCGATCTCTCCCCGTCAACGGCGCCAAAAACTTGATGCGTATCGGATTCGTATCCAAAATTCAGGTTTTAAATTTGTAAACCTTAAAATCTGCAAGTGCACAAATGTGCGTTGTTGTACTTGAGGTATCGATCCACATGGAGACGGTGTTGTTCTATGAGACCTTAGACACTTTATAGTAAATAAACCTAGAACGAATATGAGTTTTATATGGGTTTTTGTCACAAAATTGTAAAGAACAAAAAAACGGAAAATCACTACTAATCCTAGACTAAGAAAATTGATGGCTATCCTAAACTAAGAGAATCTAATTGCTAAACTACACTAAGAAAACGGTTTGTAACGATGCTAAAACGTTGCTAGGTCGAGAGAGATATATCTCAGGGGATGCTCAATTCAATTACACGGTCCCTAGCTCTTTAGTAACCGGTGTTTCTAGATTTTAGCTGCACGAACTGAACAGAAAATAGCGTAGTCTACTCCCGTATATCCTACGCACTAACATATATATACACTCGGCCACTAGCTTTCGTCTATAGCCGCACGGAAGAATCGTGATGAGCCTACTGGTTCATATGTTCACGGCACTCCGTAAGTATACTTTCGAAATCTTACGACGCGCACGCTCTTATGGATGCACTTTTCGGATGTTTAGATTCAACACTCTCGTGGTTGTAAACACCTAGAATCAGCTTCTAGTTCCCACTAGATTCAAGCATTAACAACAATCCATAAGAAAGAGCTCTAGAAATCGGCTAGGGTTTTACTGAGCAAAATCCTTATCAAACATAAAATTTCGCTTTGATAATCTCTTACAACCTAACAATAAAACTACTCACACATAGATGATATAAAAATCATGATTAAATAAATTGCAGTAGATTGATGAAGGAGCCTCACGATTTTAAGAACGAAGTCCGGTGAGCACCTCTCCACCAATCACAACGAACAAAAGTCTTGCAAAAACCAAAAGAAAGCGACAAAAATCTCTAAACTAATCTCTCTGGTCTCTCTCTCTAATTGAGTCTGTAAAATAATTATAAATAGGTCTTCAACTCGTTTTGGTCGAGTTAGGGTTTAACGGGAAAATACGGTTTTGGCCTCGGGTGAAGAAACGGATCATCTTGGGCGGAACTGGGCTTGGCCGTGGGTGCGTCCTTCCTGGCTGCGGCGAAATGGACCCTAGCCGCGGGTTGAATGGCTCCAGGGGCGGTGAACTGATGCTTGGCCGCGGCTGGGAGTCCTCCAGGCGTGGTGAACTGCTTCTTCAGGGCAGCTTCATTTGTCTTCAGTGCTTCGGGTATAATTTAGGATCCACTCGTTAGATTTGTCTCCAATCCACTTTCATTTAAAAACTGGTTGTCTCTACTTTGTTGTATCAAAATTTGGGGATGATCGGATGGTGAAAAAGTCTTCATAAGCTGCAAGACTTCTTGACGGTCCAAGTTTATCCAAAAACGTACTTTTGTTCCTAAATGAACTCTTTTATCCCGAGTTACCTGAAAAGAGCCTTAAAAACCGCAAACATGTGAAACCCATGATAAAATCATATAAAACCAAGTGGAACACTTATTAAAGTGTTGTAAAATATATAGTAAATCAGGTAAAAATACGGTGTTATCAAATGCTGCAACAATTAGCTCATTCTAAAGTGGCATTCTCGCAGCTTTATGTGTCTTCCTGATCAATCATGTTGACAATCTATATGAGATGGTAGAGTCTTCTTCATTAGGATACGACTTCTAATACTCTCATAATTTTATTTGAGTCCCATCCAAATATCAATGAACAATTTGTCTCTCTCTTATCAAGAAGATATCCCACAGTTCTAGGAGTAATCTAAATGCTAGACAATTCTTCCCAAAGAGCCTTCGCTAGAGTGTGATAAGAAGATATATCGAGTTGATGAAATGAGTGAATCTAGTGGCACAATTTGTATAGCCCATGTAGATTTGACTTATGAAAGCGTGTGTTAAAATCTTTCTTAAAGTATAAGATGCTTGTATAGATCTTCTTTGACACGCTACTCAACAACCATGACTTAACCATATTGTTGCATCTACACCAAATCTTGTGATATGGATCATTTTCATTTGGTTTAACGATAGGTCTATCTAGAAATCCCATCTTGTTTTTCGCTTCTAAACTAGTGGTCATAGCTATTGTGATAACCCAAACCGACCGATTTTTAATTTTTGCCTAAACCGAAATAAAACCCGTATATAAACCTAAAGCAAGAAAGAAAAACCCTAGTCTCTCTTTTCTTTCTCCTCCCTCTCTTTCTCCTCTCACTTCCGCGGCCCCTCTCTCTCTCTCTCCCTGTGTGACCTTCTCTCTCACCGGAGCCACCTCCCCTCCTCCACCGGCGTCACCTCCTCCTCCTCTTTATCTCTCTTCTGCTCAGGAACAGTCCGTCACTTTTCAGAAGGATTTCCCGACGAACCGTCACGAACCAGACGGTGCAAAACATATCAAACTGAACCCCAGTGTCTCCTATTTCTTTCAAGACCGAGATCGCCCATATCCAAAGTCCCTAGAAGAAGCTATGGCCTCATCTTCACGAGTGGTACCTGCTGGCGGGACTGCAGTCCGCAGATCAGACGCGTCTGAGGAGAAGGGATGAACGGAGGACCAAATCAGAACGGATCAACTTCAAACTTGGCGAGCACATTCTAGACTCTTCGTTCTGTCTATTGCCGCAAGTGGATCTGATTTTGGAATCATGGTTTGAGAATTGTGCTTGTTTTCCCGAGACATACCTGTGGAGATCGAGATTGCGGACAGTCAACTTCGGAGGTGATTTCCCGGCGATCCAGAAAGCTCCAGGAGGCGATCTACATCTCTCTGCAAAGATCGTTGAGTCTACTTTCCGAATCCGCTTCCTGATCTCCATTCCGAATTTCCACCAGAGAGTTATTGCCACTCTTGTATCGTGTGTCGATACTGTCCAAGGCCAAGGTGAGGACTAGCTGCTCCCATCCGCTCGTCAATACTCGTTTTAATGATGGTTTTAATGACAAACCATGGCTGTTAGATTTGTTTGCTAGGATTAGATGATGTTAGGCGCTGGATTTGTGTTACTTGCTTGATGATGATTGATGGTTGTTGGAGAATGTAGAGCAAGTAATTGAATTTGGAATTTAATCTAATAGAACCTTAAAAAGAATCAATTGCTTGATAACCTGCTCGTTTTCTCGTTTATGTGTTTTCGATAAGTAAGAATCCACCATCGAATGTGCATCTAAAAAAAGGAACGAGAACATTAAAACATGGGTTGCTTGTGCTTGTTAAAGGATGTATGCGGTTAATAGAACTGTTAGGTTGGGGGGCTGTTTTGACGTATAACGGTGCGTAGCAGTTCCCCAGGGTGGAAGGTGAAGCCGACCCTCAGATGGGCTGTTTCGACTTATAAAGATAAGTGTCAGTAACCCAACGACGAGGCCTTACCAAACCTCACATAGGTGCTGTTATGACGTATAACGGTGCGTAGCAGTTCCCTAACGGCGGAGGTTTTGCCGAACCTCGAGTATTACGATGTGACTATGTCTGTGAGACCGTGTTGTGTGACTATGACTTTATATGAGTACAATTCTGTGGTTAAGTAAAGTTAGTAGTCCTGCTTGAGCTTGTTTTAGGATTAGACTTTCTCTGACTTATTTCGGTTATTGTCTGATGATGGAAAGTGGGTCTCTTATGACTCATCCTCACTGGGTAATTTTAAATTGCTCAACCCTCCTCCCTTGTCCCCTTTCAGGTTAGATTGGATCAAAAGTTGGGTTGTTGTTGTTACCGGGCGTTTTTCTGGCGATCCTGTGTGCCCCCCATCGCGTAGCATACCCTAGTCCCGGTTCTCCCAGGAGACCCGTGATAGGGATGTTACAGCTATGATTCAGGTTCCATAGTTATTGCTATCAAGCAGTTCCGAAGCTAAAACTAGACCAGGATGATTGGAACTATAAAGATGATAAGGAGAGTGAATATTATCAGGTGAATCTGATACCTCAAAGTGATCGATCACGAGACGGGATAAAGCGAATCGAGGATTACTGAGCCGATCGGATGATCCTGACCCATGATCTGGAAGTCATCGTCCTGAAGTACGATTCTGAGCCTAAGGATCCTCTTATCCTGGGCAGACCATTCCTTTCAACTGTTGGAGCCTTGATCGATTGCAACATTGGACAGATTGCCCTCAACATCGATGATTTGGTGATGTCCTTGAACATGGAAAAGAGGATGAAGAGACCAACCATCGATGGGCAGACGTTCTATGTGGACACCTTCAGTGACATAGCAGATGATTACTTCATGTAGATGCATCCAGAGGATCCACTGGAGAGAGCATTGGTCTGTTCAGCCACTTTAGAAATCCAATTGTGCGATGATACTGCTGGATACTCGAAGATGCTCGATTCAGCATCGCCAGTATCGATCGATCCCCTGCGACTAGAAGGAGAGTTGGCCGAAAATTCTAAGCAAGCTGCTGGGCTTGGAGATTGGAGTGAGAAAAATGCTCCTAAGGTGGAGCTCAAGCCGCTCCCAGTCGCATTGAGGTACGTTTTTCTTGGTCCTAATTCCACATACCCTATGATTGTTAATGTTTCTTTGAACAACGCATAGATTACCTTACTGCTGAGCAAGCTGCGCAAGTATCGCAAAGCTCTTGGCTATTCTCTTGATGATATTTCAGGGATTGTACAAGACTTGTGTATGCATCGGATTCACCTGGAGGATGAGTTAAAGTCTTCAATTGAGTGCCAGAGGAAGCTGAATTCGAACCTGAAGGAAGTGGTCAGGAAGGAAGTGATGAAGCTGTTGGAAGCAGGGATTATCTATGCCATCTCAGATAATTCTTGGGTTAGTCCAGTTCACGTTGTGCCTAAGAAAGGATGTATAACTGTGGTGAAGAACGAGAAGGATGAGCTGATCCCTACAAGGACAATCACTGGTCATAGGATGTGTATTGATTAAAGGAAGCTGAATGCGGCTACAAGGAAGGATCACTTCCCATTGCCATTCATCGACCAGATGCTGGAGAGGTTAGCGAGTCACCCATACTACTGTTTTCTCGATGGGTACTCAAGCTTTTTCCAGATTCCTATACATCCAGAGGACCAGGAAAAGACGACTTTTACATGTCCTTATGGCACATTCGCCTACAGAAGAATGCCATTTGGATTATGTAACGCTCCAGCGACCTTTCAGAGATACATGATGTCGATTTTCACAGACATGACTAAGGAGTTTATGGAGCTATTCATGACTTTTCAGTGTATGGATCGTCATTCAAAGATTGTCTGGATAACTTGTGCAAGGTGCTTCAACGATGCGAGGAGAAGCACTTGGTTCTTAATTGGGAGAAGTGCCACTTCATGATACAAGATGCAATTGTTCTTGGGCACACGGTTTCTAAGGCAGGGATCGAAGTTGACAGAGCTAAGATTCAGGTCATGACAAGCCTGCAACCTCCACGATCTGTATCTAAGATTCGAAGCTTCCTTGGTCATGCTGAGTTTTACAGGAGGTTCATCAAGGATTTCTCTAAGCTTACACGCCCACTCACAACCCTATTATGTAAGGAAGTCAAATTTGATTTCACATCTGATTGCCTTGCAGCCTTCGAGGAGATTAAGAAGGCATTATTGAGTGCTCCTATTGTCCAGCCACCTGATTGAAGTTTACCTTTTGAGGTTATGTGTGATGCGAATGAAAAATCCAAAGACTGACCAGTTGACTAGAAAACATCCATGTTTCCAGCAGAGTTCTTCTGAAGCCTGAGCCAAATTATTGCACTTCATCAATGTGGTTAGTGTTTTTAGAGCTTGATTCATCATTCATATCTGATAAAGGAACCCATGTGTTTAGAGTTATGGTATCTCTCTCCCCTGTTATAAGTTGATAGATAAGAGCATAAAAGATTGAAATGATTTTCTTCTGAGTAGAGGGTTAGGAAAATTTCCAGCGATCCCATTATTCTACTTAAGAGGGAATGATCACACAAAGGATTGGAAGCGAGGCTAGGATTTTCCTATGATGCCATTATTCGCNGCTTCCTTGGTCATGCTGAGTTTTACAGGAGGTTCATCAAGGATTTCTCTAAGCTTACACGCCCACTCACAACCCTATTATGTAAGGAAGTCAAATTTGATTTCACATCTGATTGCCTTGCAGCCTTCGAGGAGATTAAGAAGGCATTATTGAGTGCTCCTATTGTCCAGCCACCTGATTGAAGTTTACCTTTTGAGGTTATGTGTGATGCGAGTGATTTTGCTGTTGGAGCTGTGTTGGGTCAGAGGAAAGACAAGAAGCTCCATGCTATTTATTATGACAGCAGGACGTTGGATGATGCTCAGCGAAATTACAGCACCACTGAGAAGGAATTACTTGCAGTTGTTTTCTCTTTTGAGAATTTCGGTCCTACTTGATTGGGAGCAAGGTTATTGTTCACACAGACCATGATGCTCTCAAATACTTGCTGAAGAACAAGGACCTCAAGCCTCGTCTTTGCCGATGGGTACTTTTGCTCCAAGGGTTCGATATCGAGATCAAGGACAAGAAGGGAGTTGAGAATGGCGTTGTTGACCACCTATCACGAAGAAAGGTCGATGAAGTTGTGCCTATTGATGATTACTTGCCAAAGGAGGGTATCTACTTCATTGAAGCTCAGCTTCAGGATGATTGTCCCGAAAATATGCACTTTTCACGGATGCAGACCTTCAATATCGATCGATACTCACCTAGTATCGGTCAATACCCGACACGATTTGGACCTGTTTTGCCTGCATCGCACTTCAACTCTTATGACGCCTATCTAGCTGCTGTATCTAGTCCTGCACGACCATGGTACGCTGCCATTGCTAACAACCTTGCTGTAGAGACTGAGCCCAAGCATCCCGCAAAGTATGCGAGGAAGAAGTTTATGCGCGAGATGAGGCGATTCATCTGGGATGAGCCTTACCTATACAAGCACTGCTCAGATGGTATCTACAGAAGATGCGTTGCTGAGTCTGAGGTGCCAGCGATTCTTTTTCATTGTCATGGGTCTGAGTATGCTGGACACTTTGCTACTTTCAGGACAGTGTCCAAAGTTCTTCAAGTAGACTTTTGGTGGCCTATTATGTTCAAAGATGTGCATGTCTATATCTCACAGTGTGATGTCTGTCAGAGGAGAGGAAAGATCAGTAAGAGACATGAGATGCCACATAATTTCATCCTTGAGGTTGAAGTTTTTAATTGTTGGGGCATCGACTTTATGGGTCCCTTTCCCTCGTCACACAAGAACATATACATCCTGGTTGTTGTGGACTATGTGTCCAAATGGGTGGAAGCGATTGCTAGTAAAACCAATGACTCTGCTGTGGTTCTTAAGCTGTTTAAGATCATCATTTTCCCACGATTTGGAGTGCCGCATATTGTTATAAGTGATGGTGGCAGCCACTTTATTAACAAAGTTTTTGAGAAGTTGCTGAAGAAGCATAGTGTAAATCATCTTGTGGCTACTCCATATCACCCTCAAACCAGTGGGCAAGTAGAGGTCTCCAACACGCAAATCAAGGAGATTTTGGAGAAGACAGTGGGTACTTCTAGGAAGGATTGGTCTACGAAGCTGGATGACGCGCTATGGGCTTACAGAACTCCTTTCAAGACACCGTTGGGTACTACACCGTTTCACTTGCTGTATGGGAAAGCATGTCACCTTCCAGTGGAGATCGAGCACAAGGAAGCATGAGCGACGAAGTTGTTGAACTTTGACATCAAGCCTGCAGCTGAGAGGAGATTGATTCAGCTGAACGAGTTGGATGAGATTAGGCACCACACCTACGAGAACTCGAAGCTATACAAGGAGAGAACTAAGGCCTATCATGATAAAAAGATCATCTCCAGACATTTCTAGCCGAACGACCATGTACTTCTGTATAACTCTCTTTTGCAATTGTTTCCAGGTAAACTGTGTTCTCGTTGGCCAGGTCCCTTCACAATCAAGGAGGTAAGACCACATGGTGTCGTTGTGCTGATTAGTCCTAAAGGAGAGGAATATACTGTCAATAAACAAAGGGTGAAACACTATTGGGCGAAAGCCGAGATTCCAGCAGGGCAGATAATGCCTCTGGATGATACACCCACTGCTTGAACAGCGGTACAGTCAAGCTAATGACGTTAAACGAGCGCTTGGTGGGAGGCAACCCACTGGTGAGTTTGTATAATAGTCTTTTTCTTTTTATTTTTCGTTTTGTGTTTTGTGTCAGGATAAACAAGGAGCAGACACGAAATCGCCTGAGTGTCGACCGATACCCTGTTGGTATCGGTCGATACCCTACGCGATTGAGAAGAGTTTGTTGTATCGACTTAAGCCTGGTATCGATCGATACCAGGCCGTGTGTCGGTCAATACACCTGTCCCAGATCGCTAACTCTTCCTTTTCTTCACAATTCAACTCTGTTCTTTTTGCTTTCTTTTACCAACCTTAGGCTAGATAACACTGGGGACAGTGTTGTTCAAGTCTGGGGGAAGTAGTTGCTGACAGCGTTTTTGTTTTTCTTAGAGTCATAAAAAAAAATTTGTTTTATCGAGTCAAATCCTGTTGGTAACTATGATCATGTGCTTGAATTGTTGTTTTGATTTTGCTTTTGAGTGACCAGTGTTTCAGGATCAGTTCTAGATCGAGTAATGAAAAATCCAAAGATTGACCAGTTGACTAGAAAACATCTATGTCTCCAGCAGAGTTCTTCTAAACCTTGAGCCAAATTTTTTCACTTCATCAATGTGGTTAGTGTTCATAGAGCTTGATTCATCATTCATATCTGATAAAGGAACCCATGTGTTTAAAAGTAATGGTATCTCTCTCCCATGTTATAAGTTGATGAATAAGAGCATAAAAATATGAAATGATTTTCTTCTGAGTAGAGGGTTAGGAAAATTTCCAGCGATCCCATTATTCTACTGGTGAAGGAATGATCACACAAAGGTTTAAAGCGAGGTTAGGACAATTTCCCATGATACCACTATTCGTTTACGCCTTTGATACATAGAGAGGGAAGAACCAGTGATAAGGTGGCAAACACCATCAATACTCGCGTTTCGGACCTTAATGTGTATATGCAGATCTAAAAAGATAGAAAGAACATAATGAGAAACAAGTCTGCGGAGAGAAAGCAATACCAAAAAGTGTGTGAATTGGGTAATTCTATTGTCGTGATATGGTAAAGAATCTAGAAGGTTCTTGAACATTAGTTGGAGCGATGAAACTGGCGATGAGGGCTTTGTTTGAACAATGTTGCGGGATAATATGTGGAGTCTGGGAAAGATGTGAATGTCTACGGAGAAGTACATGGTGGTTAGATCAGGAACTTGTTAGGTGATATTTGGATGCTTAGGAAAAGGATCTTTGCGAGGGTTCATGAACAGGTGAGTCTCCGTGTTTTCAAACCTCTTTCTCTGGTTTTGTCTTCTATTTGCTTGAGGGCAAGCAAAAGCTAAGTCTGGGGGAGTTGATATATCATGGTTTTTACCCCTTTTAGGCCATGATATAAGTCCGTTTTATAGAGTATTTATGATATTTCGTAGTGTTTTAGAGTCTTTTACAGGTTTTAGCATGTTTGGAGCATAATTGGAGATATTGGAGCTTTCTGTAACATTTTAGAGTAAAGCAGAAGTTCGTGTAGCTGAGTACCCGATTTGAAGCTTTGGTATCGATCGATAATGACCAGTATCGGTCGATACTCACTGCAGCAGACACGAGTCGCGACTTTTCCAAGAGTTGAAGAATTGCAAAATTGCACAGAAGACTTTATTATTTACAAGAATCCCCAAAACGTGACTTATGTTATTTATTAGGATTTGACATCCACTTTGATGGCTATGCTTTATTTTACTTTGGTTTTGTGAGAGAGCTTTTGAAGGGAGGCAAGTCTGAAACTCTGTTCGCCCGAGAGAAGATTTTGAACCCTCTTGTTACTCTTTCTTATTATATATTTGAGTATTTATTCAGTCATGTTTATTGCTTCAATTTCCATGTATGAGTAGATCCACTTTACGTTTAGGGTTCTCATAAGGGATTTCTTTGAATGCTAGGTTGATTTATTGTTTAGGGTTCATAATCTGAATTAGTTCATCACTTTAGGTTGTTCTCAAAGCTAATTCTAGATTGATCACTTGGAACTTAGATCTTAGGTTAATCGATTAGGCACGACAGTGCAATTGAGAAACCTGATAGAACCTAGGGTGAGCAAATTGATTATTCGCAAAGAGATTTGGTTTAGTTGATTTGTGAACATATCAAACTCGATATTAAGGCTGATTTATTCTTAGGAATTTGCAAAGAGATTTGGGATTCTGAAGTTTAGATTTAGATAATTCTCGCAACGACATTTGGTTAATTATACTTTAGTGATTTGAGTTCAAGAACCGTGCGTAACCTGAACCCTGATTAGTTAGTTTATCTGCATTCATTGATTTCTTGAGAAATACCCTGAACCTATCTTTCTCCCATCAATTTTACAACTCGTTTACTGTTTATTGTTTTCTGTTTCATCTGAAATGCTTAGTTTGATTCAATACTATTCAATCTATTGTGTGTCTCTGTGAGTTCTTGTGTTCGACCCCTACACTTACTACAACTACTGCTTTAGTACTTTTATGGTATTAATTTGAGCATATCACTTGCTGACATTATTTTTGTTTTTCTTAGAGTCATTCGTTTTATTGAGTCAAAAATCGTTTTTATTGAGTTAAAACTTGTTGGAGATGATGATCATGTGCTTGAGCCTATTGTTCTGATTTTGTTTTTGAGTAAACAGTGTTACATGATCAGTTCTAGATCGACTAATGAAAAATCCAAAGACTGGCCAGTTGACTAGAAAACATCCATGTCTCCAGCAGAGTTCTTCTAAAGCCTGAGCCAAATTTTTGCACTTCATCGATGCAATTGATGTTTAAAGGGCTTGATTCATCATTCATATATGACAAAAGGAACCCATGTGTTTAAAGTAATTGTATCTCTCTCTCCCCCTATTATAAGTTTATAAATAAGAGCATAAAAGATGAAATGACTTTCTTCTGAGTAGAGGGTTAGGAAAATTTACAGCGATCCCATTATTCTACTTAAGAGGGAATGATCACACAAAGGTTGAAAGCGAGGTTAGGAAAATTTCCCGTGATACCACTATTCGCCTAAACCTTTGATACATAGAGAGGGAAGAACCGGGAATTCGGTGGCAAACACCATCAATACTCGCGTTTCAGACCTTAATGTGTATATGTAGATCCAAAAAGAAAGAAAGAACATGATGAAAAACAAGTCTGGGGGAGAGAAAACAATACCAAAAAGTGTGTGAATTTGGTGGTGCTTTTGTCATGATGTTGTATGGGAAAGAATCTAGAAGGTTCTTGAACATTGGCTACAGCGATGAACCTGGCGATGAGGGTTTTTTTGAACAATGCTGCGAGATAATGTGTGGAGTCTAGAAAAATTGCGAATGTCTAGGGAGAAGTACATGGTGGTTAGATTGAAAGCTGGTTAGGTGACATTTGGGTGCTCGGGAAAAAGATCTTTACGATGGTTCATGAACAAGTGAGTCTCCGTGTTTTCAAACCTCTTTCTCTGATTTAGCTTTCTATTTGCTTGAGGGCAAGCAAAGGCTAAGTCTGGGGGAGTTGATATATCATGGTTTTACCCCTTTTAAGCCATGATATAAGTCCGTTTTATAGAGTCTTTCTACTATTTCGTAGTGTTTTAGAGTCTTTTACAGGTGTTAACACGTTTAGAGCATAATTAGAGATATTGGAGCTATCTGGAACATTTTGGAGCAAAGCAGAAGTTCGTGTAGCTGAGTACCCGATTTGAAGGCTCGGTATCGATCGATACTAACTAGTATCGATCGATACTCACTAGTATCGATCGATACGCACTAGTATCGATCGATACTCACTGCAGCAAGACACGATCGCGACTCTTCCAAGAGTTGAAGAATTGCAAAATTGACAAGAAGACTTTATTATTTACAAGAAGCCCCAAAACGTGACTTAGGTTATTTATTAGGATTTTACAGCCACTGTGATGGCTATGATTTATTTTACTTTGGTTTTGTGAGAGACCTTTTGAAGGGAGACAAGTATGAAACTCGGTTCGTCCGAGAGAAGATTTCGAACCCTCTTGTCACTCTTTATTATTATTTATTTGAGTATTTATTCAATCATGTTTATTGCTTCAATTTCCATCTCTGAGCAGATCTCCTGTTAGGTTTGGGGTTCTCATAAGGGATTTCTTTGAATGCTAGGTTGATTAGTTTTTTAGGTTTCACTATCTAAATTAGTTCTTCACCTTAGGTTGTTCTTAAAGCTAATTCTGGATTGATCACCTAGAACTTAGATCTTAGGTTAATCAATTAGGCACGACAGTGCAATTGAGTAATCTGATAGAACTTAGGGTGAACAAAATAACTAATCGCAAAGAGATTTGGTTTAGTTGTTTTGTGAACAAATCAAACTTGAACTAAAAGTTGGTTTATACTTTAGGATTCGCAAAGAGTTTTGGAATTCTATGATTTAAACTTAGATAATTCTCGCAACGACAGTTGGTTAATTATACTTTAGTGATTTGAGTTCAAGAACCGTGCATAACCTGAACCCTGATTAGGTAGTTTATCTGCATTCATTGATTTCCTGAGAAATACCCTGAACCTATCTTTCTCCCATCGATTTTACAACTCTTTTACTGTTTACTGCTTTTGTTTCATCTGAATTGCTTAGCTTGATTCGATACTATTCGGTATATTGTGTGATTTTCTTGAGTCTTTGTGTTCGATCCCTACATATACTACAACAACTGCTTTAGTACTTATAGGGTATTAATTTGAGCATATCAACTGGTATGTCGTAAGCCACCACAATCTCGCTGTATCTCGAGATGATCGAAGATATGTGTAAGGAGGCTTCCAACGTACTCTTTTTTGCCCTTCCCAGAAAGACCTCGAGTTTTCTTCCTTACCAAAACTTGAGCAAGGATGGCTCCAAGGTTGACACGGTGAGATCTATGGAAGGAATGTCTGAGTTTATGACCTATATCGTGTGCAATCCCGTAGTAAAGCATGATGAGCTCGTTAGTACGCATAGCTCCAGCTTTGTCCCTAGCAGAGAGCATGTGGTTAAGCATCTTCGCAAACACCCTGAGTGCGGGGTTGCGAATGCTCGACTAATTCAAGTAAGCACCATCGTATTTCCCACTTGCTATCTTTGCCCATAAGCTCTTGGTGTTGTGAAATTCAGGAAAAGAAGTCTCCTCGTGGCTTGCCTCGAAACCGTAGAGAGTGCAGAGAGCGGGGATCGAGATCTTGTGGAGGATGCCATGAGCGAAAAATATGAGTGTCACTTCACTAGCGATGGGTTCACTCGAGTTTTCATATCGCAGCTCAACGGATGCCGAGACCTTGAGAGTGAAATCAGAATCGAAACCTTCGTCGAGAGTGGCCAACCGTCCCAATCCAACACGCTCAATCATGGTCTCAATGTTTTGCCGAATACACATCTTGACCAATGTGTAGGAGCTTGCAAAATGCATGTGGCAGATCTTCTACGGTTAACAGCCCATTGTAGAACATGCTCTCGTACTTTCCCCATATGCTGGACATCGTTCCGTTTTTGTAGACCTTATCCTTTTGTAACTCCTGCTTGGTCATCATCGGTATTGGAAAAGCCAATTCAGCAGGTCGAGGCCAAGGCGTCTTATGTTCAGCTTCATGTGCTTTTCCCTTGCCCTTGTCTTTGTTATGCTGGATAATTCTTGATATTTTCCTTGAAAACGAACAACAACATTTTTGCAAAGTGAGTTCCAAGTTGATATATCATGGTTTTTACCCTGTTTAGGCCATGATATAAGTCCTTTTATAGAGTCTTTCTAGTGTTTTGTAGTATTTTAGAGTCTTTTACAGGTTATAGCACATTTGGAGCTTAACTGGAGATATTGGAGCTTTCTGGAACATTCTGGAGCGAAGCAGAGATCCGTGTAGCTGAGACATCAAAATCACCTGAGTATCGATCGATACTGCCTAGTATCGATCGATACCCGTCGGGGAAACAGAAGGATCGCGACTTATTGAAGAGTTGAAGAATTGCAGAATTGGCCCAGAAGACTTTGATATTTACAAGAAGGCCCAAAACGTGTATTAGCTATATAATTAGGTTTTCAGCCATCTGTTTAGGCTAAGCTTTATTTTTATATACTTTGGTTTGAGACAAGTCTGAATCTCCCTTCGTCCTAGATCAGATCTTAAAACCTCTTGTTATTTTTATTTTATTGATGATTTATTCAAACATGTTTATTGATTCAATTGCCATGTCTGAGTAGATCCACTTTAGGTTTAGGGTTTTCTCATAAAGGATTTCTTTGAATGCTAGCTTAATTATCTGTTTAGGATTCACTATCTGAATTAGTTCTTCGCCTTAGGTTGTGTTCAAAGCTAATTCTAGGTTGACGAATCTGGAACTCAGATCTTAGGATAATTGATTAGGCACGAGAGTGCGATTAATTACCTGATAGAACCTTAGGTGAGCAAATTGATTATTCGCAAAGAGATTTGGTTTAATTGATTTGTGAACATATCAAACCTGAACTTTAAAGCTGATTTAGACTTTAGGATTCGCAAAGAGATTTAGAATTCCTAGGCTTTAGATTTAGATAATTCTCGCAACGAGAGTTGGTTAATTATATCTTAGTGATTTGAGTTCAAGAACCGTGCGTAATCTGAATCTTGTAAGTTAATTTAGCTGCATTCATTGATCTCCTGAGAAAAACCCTGGGCCTATATTTCCTCCATTGATTTACAACACTTTTACTTGCATACTTGTTTTCGTTTACATTATGTGATTTAGCGTATTTTTGATCTATATAATCTATTGTGTCTCTTTGAGTCTTTGTGGTTCGACCCCTACCTATACTACGATTACCGCTTTAGTATATGTTAGGGTATTAATTTGAGCGTATCAAATTTGGCGCCGTTGCCAGGGGCTCAATTCGCCATTAGATTTTAGCTAAGAAATTCGTCTAAATCGCCCGAGTATCGATCGATACCATTGAGTATCGGTCGATACCCGTCGTCAATTTCAGTTACTTACGTTCTTTATTTCTGTTTTCAGGTGCATGCCTAATCGAGAAACCAGAAGCAACAAGAACACCCCGCTAGTTGATCTATCACTGGAACAGCTAGCACTTGTGGAACGCACAAACAGGAAAGCAAGGAAATCAGCTAAGATGAACAACAATCAGTTGGTTCGTGATGCATCTGGTGCTTACAGAGACCAAGAGGGTCGGTTGTTCATATATCATGGTTTTTACCCTGTTTAGACCATGATATAAGTCCTTTTTATAGAGTTTTTCTAGTGTTTTGTAGTGTTTTAGAGTCTTTTACAGGTCATAGCACGTTTGGAGGATTATTGGAAGTATTGGAGCTTTCTGGAGCAGTTTGGAGCAGAAGCTGAAGTCGTGTCACTGACTATCTGATTTCACGGCAAGCATCGATCGATACCACCTTGGTATCGATCGATACCCTTCGAGGCTGACACGACATGCGACTTTAATGAAGAGTTGAAGAATTGCAACTTGGTCCAGAAGTCTTTGATAATTACAAGAAGACCCCAACTCGTGATTTAGGTTATAAATAGGAGTTTTCAGCCATCTGTTTAGGCTATGCCTTTTGATGCCTTTCTATGCTTTTTATTACTTTGGTTTGAGACAAGTCTGATTTCCCTTCGTCCGAGATCAGATCTTTAAACCTTCTTTGATTATTTATTTGATGATTTATTCAGTTATGTCTATTGATTCAATTGCCATGTCTGAGTAGATCCACNACTGCTTTAGTACTGTTAGGGTATTAAATTGAGCATATCAATTTTGGCGCCGTTGCCGGGAACTCAATTCGCCATTAGATTTTAGTTTAGAATTTTGACTAAGTTCATCGGTATCGATCGATATTCTGTAGTATCGGTCGTTACTTGTCGTCTTCTTTTGTTGGTATCGATCGACACCACTTGGTATCGATCGATACTCAACGTATTTTTCTGGTTACTTACGTGCTTTGCCTAGTGTTTTGTTTGCAGGTGTATGCCTGTTCGTGAAACCAGGAGCAACAAGAGCACACAATTAGTTGAACTGTCATTGGAACAGCTAGCGCTTGTGGAACGCACAAACAGAAAGACCAAGCAAACATCAGGGATGAACAACCCTGTGGTTTTAAGAGCTGATGAGGCTGGGATTCTGAGAGACCAAGAGGGTCATGTGTGTAATGAGAGAGGGCAGCGACTCGATGAGGCTGGAAACGTCGTTGTCCCTGCTCCTATTATTGAGATTGTCGCGCCAGCTGGGTGCGCCAACGTTGGGTATGCTGCAGGTGGCCAAGGTAGAACACTTGCTGAGCACAATAGGCCTGATCAGTTCTTTGCCAATTGAGCTGCGATTCGCATACCGACTTTTCAGAGGAATGACTTCGAGCTGAAGCCTGCGTACTACGCTCTCGTAAGTCAGAGCCCTTTCTATGGCCTACCTCATGAGCATCCCATGGATCACATCGAAAGATTCGAGGATTTGGTCACTGGAATGAAGTACAATGGAGTGTCAAACGAGTTCTTATTCTGCAAACTCTTTCCATACTCACTTGGTGGAGACGCTGCTTATTGGCTGAAGCAGTTAGCTGCTGATTCTCTAACTACATGGGAAGAGACGAAAAGAGCATTCCTATGCAACTTCTACGATGATGCGAGATCTGAAGAGCTCAGGAACAAGATCTCCCAGTTTTCTCAAGGTCCAACAGAGGGACTCAAGGCTGCTTGGATTCGCTTCAAGTCATATCAGAGAGACTGTCCGCACCATGGGTTCAATCAAGTTCAGCTACTTGGCATATTCTACAGAGGAATCGACTGGAGGTACCAGATGGCTCTAGATACTGCGAGTAATGGAAATTTCAACACCAGATATCCAGACGATGCAGTTGTGCTAATTGAGAACTTGGTGTCTAGCAATAGCACCAAGAATGCTGATTGTGACAGGAAGAAGCAAGCTGGAGGAACTGATGCATCACAGATTGCTGAAGTTCAAGCAAAGCTGGATTTCTTGATCGGGAAAAAATCAGAAAGCGGTTCACTTTGCTGCTGAAGATGAAGTGGAGGATGTTAACTATGTTGGTGGTTCTAGATTTCAGGGTCAACAATTTGGGTACAACAACAACAGGAACTTCAGCAACAACAATCGCAATTTCGGGAACTCTTCGTACCAGCCCATTCCTCCAAAGTCCACAGACAATAAGATGGAATCCATGCTTGAGCAGATTCTTCAGGGACTGCAGAAGTTGCAGGTGGATTTCAATGGGAAGCTTGACCATTTGTACTCTGATCTGAATGGGAAAATCGAGGTTATCAATACCAATTACAGGATGCTGGCAACGCAAGTGGCTCAATCTGCTGCAAACATCAAGGGAAAGACAGTTCATCCCAACGACGCACACGTCAATGCCGTCATCTCAAGTGCAGGAAATTTCGACGAGGAGTCTGAAATCGCCAGAGCATCGATCGATACTCCCAAGTATCGATCGATGCCGGTTACAATTCTGAAACGGGATACTTCAAAAACCCGTGTACCGATCGATACCCCATTGGTATCGGTCGATACCGAGGCGATTTCTGAGGAGACAACTGAGACTTCGACTGTGGCGCCTAAGGTAGTTGCAGAACGAGTGTATATACCCAGGATGCCTTTTCCTATAGTTCCTAAGCTGACAAGGGAGGAATGGGAGATTGCTAGATTAAGGTATTTGCTGGATAACCCGAACGCGAAGCTTCTTTCTGATGAAGATGTATCTGCCAGGAACGATTCAAAAGCGGCAATATCGATCGATACCCTACCTGGTGTCGATCGATACCCCTCGCAGAAAGAACCAGAAACTGAGAAAACACGTGAGGTGATAGGAGAAAGAGTTCGCAAGTCACTACAGCCGCGTCAATTGACACAGAGGGAAGACCCAGGGAAATTCGCAGTGCCATGCTCTATCTCTGGAGTCGAGTTCAAAGAGTCTCTCGTTGACTCAGGGTCTAGCGTCAATGTGATGTCGAAGGAAATTGCTGAACGATTGAAGGCTGCTATAAGACCCCCTACTTTGCTTCTCACGTTTGCAAACTCTTCCACCTCACCTCCATACGGTACTATCCATGCTTTGCCTGTTAAAGTAGGAGATTGTCTAGTGCCCACTGATTTTCAAGTTGTGGAGATGAGCAAAGGATCTGAGGTTTCTCTGCTCCTGGGATGGCCGTTCATGGCTACTGCTGGCGCGATCATAGACACGCCTAATAAGAGACTCTCTTTCTCCTACATTGACGGAGATGTCTATTATGATGCCATTCCCCCTAGAGTTGCTCCCACGCATGTCCCTAGCATCAAGATTATCACAGGAGAGTCGCTAGCAATTGATGTTTTGGAAAAGCCCCCTGACGTGCCTACTGTCGCAGAGATTCCAGCTGAACCGCCCAGCATCCACAAAGAAGTTGCCAAGAAGGCCAAGGCAACAAAGAAGAAGGCCAAGAGCAAGAAGGTCGAGAATCCCCATGTCACTTTGATCCCTCAGAAGTGCGATGGGAATTCGATTGAATATAAGGTCAAATGCAAAGGAGCCTTGAACCCATTCTCTAAGGCTAGACTACTACTTACTTCTGAGCTAAAAGAGAAAGGGCAGGAGTTTGTGGACAGCATGCTAAGCAGAACTCTGAAGCTAGTAATGTCAAGTGATGGAGCCTGTTTTGATGCAAGCTCTCACTCTTATCCAGCCTGAAGGGCGTTACAGTCAAGCTATTGACGTTAAACGAGCGCTTGGTGGGAGGCAACCCACTGGTGAGTCTGTTTTTGATTCGTTTTTCTTTTTATTTTCGTTCGTTTTTGTGTTTGAGTCAGGATAAACAAGGAGCAAAACTCGGAATCGCATAGCATCGATCGATACCCTCTGGTATCGATCGACACTAATCGCGATTGAGAAAGGTTCAAGTCGATTTAAGCCTGGTATCGATCGATACCAGGCTGTGTGTCGATCGATACTTGACGTTCCAGCAAGGTAACTTCTTGTTTATCCCAGTTTTAGTCTGTTCTTTTGTTTTATTTCACTGACTCTAGGCTAGATAACACTGGGGACAGTGTTGTTCAAGTCTGGGGGAGGTGTCTGCTGACATTGTGTTTGTTTTTCTTAGAGTCATAAAATAAATAAAAAATGTTTGAACCTGAGTAGATGATGATTAGTGTTGTTCAAGTCTGGGGGAGATAATGATCATGTGCTTGAACCTATTGATTTGATTTTGTTTCTGAGTGCACAGTGTTACAGGATCAGTTCTAGATCGACTAATGAAAAATCCAAAGACTGACCAGTTGACTAGAAAACATCCATGT
>PKML01063679.1:241050-261774 GCA_002933935.1 Eutrema yunnanense | reverse complement strand
GATTGCAGAGAAACTGAGGAAGAGATTAAGGCACTCTTCATTAAGGCTAGAGGTACACCTCCACTGAGACAGCTGACCCAAAGAGAAGATCCAGGGAAATTCGCGGTTCCATGCTCTATATCTGGAGTTGATTTCAAAGAGTCTCTCGTTGACTCAGGAGCTAGTGTCAATGTCATCTCAAGGGCAATTGCAGAGCGGTTGGGGGCTGATATTCGATCACCAAAGGTATATATCACACTCGCAAATGACTCCACCTCACTTCCATACGGTATAATCTCTGCTCTACTGGTCAAAGTAGGAGATTGTCTGGTGCCGACTGATTTTCAAGTTGTGGAGATGGGTGCGATATCTCGTATGCCTATACTTTTGGGACGACCATTTATGGCTACTGCTGGCGCGATCATAGACACGTCTAATAAGAGAATCTCTTTCTCTTACATAGACGGAGGGGTCTACTATGATGTCATTCCCCCTAGGAGTGTTCCCACACGTGTCTCTAGCATCGAGGTTGTTAAAGAAATGTCGCTTGCAGTTGATCTTTTGGAAGAGCCTCCTGATGAGCCTACTTTCGCAGACGTTCCAGCTGAACCGCCCATCATCCCCAAGGAAGTTGTCAAGACGACTAAGGCAACAAAGAAGAAGGCCAAGAGCAAAAAGGTCGAGAATCCCCATGTCACTTTGATACCTCAGAAGTGTGATGGGAATTCGATTGAGTATAAGGTAAAATGCAAAGGAGCTTCGAAGCCATTCTCTAAGGCTATAATCCTTCTTACTTCTGAGCTGAAAGAGAAAGGACAGGAGTTCGTGGAAGGCATGCTGAGCAAAACTCTAAAGATAGCAATGTCAAGTTGTGGAGTCTGTTTTGGTGCAAGCTCTCACTCTTATCCAGCTTGAAGGGCGTTACAGTCAAGCTATTGACGTTAAACGAGCGCTTGGTGGGAGGCAACCCACTGGTGAGTCTGTTTTTGAGTCGTTTTTGTTTTTATTTTCGTTCGTTTTATGTTTATGTCAGGATAAACAAGGAGCAAACTCGAAATCGCCTGAGTGTCGATCGATACCCTTTAGTATCGATCGATACCCTACGCGATTGAGAACGGTTCATGTCGATTTAAGCTTGGTATCGATTGATACCAGGCTGTGTGTCGGTCCATACTCAATGTTTCAGCAAGGTAACTTCTTGTTTTTCCCATTTCTATTCCGTTATTTTGTTTTATTTCACTGACTCTAGGCTAGATAACACTGGGGACAGTGTTGTTCAAGTCTGGGGGAGGTGTCTGCTGACATTGTTTATGTTTTTCTTAGAGTCAGTTGTTTTATCGAGTCAAAATTGTTTTATTGAGTCAAAACTTGTTGGAGATAATGATCCTGTGCTTGAACCTATTGATTTGATTTGGTTTTTGAGTGCACAGTGTTGCAGGATCAGTTCTAGATCGACTAATGAAAAATCCAAGGACTGACCAGTTGACTAGAAAACATCCATGTCTCCAGTAGAGTTCTGAAGCCTGAGCAAAATTTTTGAACTTCATCAATGTGGTTAGTGTTCATAGAGCTTGATTCATCATTCATATCTGATAAAGGAACCCATGTATTTAGATTAATAGTATCTCTCTCCCCTGTTATAAGTTGGTAAATAAGAGCATAAAAGATTGAAATGATTTTCTTCTGAGTAGAGGGTTAGGAAAATTTCCAGCAATCCCATTATTCTACTTGAGAGGGAATGATCACACAGAGGATTGGAAGCGAGGCTAGGATTTTCCTATGATGCCATTATTCGCCTACATCCTTTGATACATTGAGAGGGAAGAACCGGGGATTTGGTGGCAAACACCATCAATACTCGCGTCTCATACCTTGATATGTATATGCAAAGCTGAAAAGAAAAGAAAGAACATAATAAGAAATAAGTCTGGGGGAGAGAAATGGATACAAAAGTGTGAAAAAGGGTGGTTCCTTGTCATGAGATTGTCTGGTAAAGAGTCTAGAAGGTTCTTGAATATTAGCTGCAGCGATGAAACTGGCGATGAGGGTTTTATTTGAACAATGCTTTGGGATTTTGTGTGGAGTCTGGGAAAGCTGCGAATGTCTACGGAGAAGTACATGGTGGTTAGATCAAAAGCTGATTTGGTGACATTTGGGTACTTGGGAAAATGGTCATTTCGATGGTTCATGAACAGGTGAGTCTCCGCGTTTTCAAACCTCTTTCTCTGTTTAGTCTTCTATTTGCTTGAGGGCAAGTAAAGACTAAGTCTGGGGGAGTTGATATATCATGGTTTTTATCCTTTTATAGAGTCTTTCTAGTGTTTTGTAGTATTTTAGAGTCTTTTACAGGTTATAGCACATTTGGAGCGTAACTGGAGATATTGGAGCTTTCTGGAACATTCAGGAGCGAAGCAGAGATCCGTGTAGCTGAGACATCAAAATCACCTGAGTATCGATCGATGTTGCCTAGTATCGATCGATATCCATTGGGGAAACAGAAGGATCGCGACTTATTGAAGAGTTGAAGAATTACAGAATTGGCCCAGAAGACTTTGATATTTATAAGAAGGCCCAAAACGTGTATTAGCTATATAATTAGGTTTTCAGCCATCTGTTTAGGCCAAGCTTTATTTTTATATACTTTGGTTTGAGACAAGTCTGAATCTCCCTTCGTCCGAGATCAGATCTTAAAACCTCTTGTTATTCTTATTTTATTGATGATTATTTGTTTAGGATTCACTATCTGAATTAGTTCTTCCCCTTAGGTTGTGTTCAAAGCTAATTCTAGGTTGACGAATATGGAACTCATATCTTAGGATAATTGATTAGGCACGAGAGTGCGATTAATTACCTGATAGAACCTTAGGTGAGCAAATTGATTATTCGCAAAGAGATTTGGTTTAATTGATTTGTGAACATATCAAACCTGAACTTTAAAGCTGATTTAGACTTTAAGATTCTCAAAGAGATTTGGAATTCCTAGGATTTAGATTTAGATAATTCTCGCAACGAGAGTTGGTTAATTATATCTTAGTGATTTGAGTTCAAGAACCGTGCGTAATCTGAATCTTGTAAGTTAATTTAGCTGCATTCATTGATCTCCTGAGAAAAACCCTGGGCCTATATTTCCTCCATTGATTTACAACACTTTTACTTGCATACTTGTTTTCGTTTACATTATTTGATTTAGCGTATTTTGGATATATATAATCTATTGTGTCTCTTTGAGTCTTTGTGGTTCGACCCCTACCTATACTACGATTACCGCTTTAGTATCTGTTAGGGTATTAATTTGAGCGTATCACAAGTGCAATGACTAGCACACAGATAAATTAATATGTTGTTTTGCGATAGCAAACATCCATACATCGTGATCGATTGGCCATAGCAGATCATTTCAACAACTCAATTCCATGACTCACGGCGCATATGAAAATTACGAACCGAGATAATCTAAGAATTTGGGAATTCATGGGAATCGAGGGCGTGCGCTTATGCAAAGTGACAATCGGCGCACGATAAACATATTCTGTCTACGATACATATCAAATTTTCACATGAATTAGGCAAAACCCGTAATCCTCCTAAGAACATAAACACTAGGTTTTGAAATTTCCACATATTCTCATTAACAATAGCAATGTGTGGTCGAACTTCATGCCTAGTAGTCTAGCAGGGTAAATAACCTAAAGCATCTAACCATGTATTCAAGAAATTGAAGCAACAAACCTTTGGTGTTTACCCATGAAAATCGCGACTGAGAAAGGGAGATTCAGAGTTCATACCTTTGCTAATCGATAAATATGGGTTGGAGGTTTTGTAGAGCACAGAAAATCGATGGGGATAGACACCAAAATCGTCCAAAGCCGTTGAGAATCAAGAAAGTTATGAGAAATTAAAGGTTTTGTGTTCTTGGAAAAAAATTGAGCATCGGTCGATTTTAAGGAGGAGAAGAGAGAGAAAATCGGGAAAGGAGAAGAAGAAGAAGAGGTAAAAATAAACCAGAATAAACCGAGTTTTGGAACCGGTTTACTTACCTGTGCTGGCAATCGATCGATGCAAGTGTTGCATCGGTCGATTGCTGCTTGTCAGCCTTCCTTCCATCGATTGGTACATACTCTGCATCGATCGATTGCTGGTTCTCGGAGCCCTTGGCATCGATCAATGCACGCATTGCATCGATCGATTGCCCTTCTCCTTTTTTTTTTGTTTTTTTTAATGAATGGTTTATCAGAGAATTAAGAAAGCAGAAACAGAAATTTATTAAGTTAATGTTCTAAAAACTTAAAACAAATAAATAAATACGTACCGGTGGGTTGCCTCCCACCAAGCGCTTGTTTTAAGTTGTTAGCTCGACTTCTTGAGAGTTCTAAGCGGATGATAGATCTAAGAGGTATGTACTCCCCTTAGCTCGTTTCGGTCTCCTCCTCAAGGCCCATTTGTCATCATCCGTGCTTGGATAGTCATCAAGGGTATTATGTACATCGCATCCTCTTTTCCCTTTGATCGTGTAACGAATGCGTTTTGAGGTGAAACTGAGGGGTGCTGCTAAGTAGAAGATCTCCTTATCGACGTTCGCGAGGCGCATTTTCCTATTTAGTCAATCCATAATGGCCCCTGCTGTTGCTAATAATGGTCTTCCAAGAAGTAGGGGTTCATTCATCAAATCGACCGGGACAATGCAATTTCCAAATTTCAAAGGGAGATTCTCGATCATGCCAACTGTGGTGGTGGTTGAGACATCTGCAAGCCCGATTCGCATCCTCGAGGGCTTCATGTTATCGATCTTCAACCGTCTTGCATCCGCCTCTGACATAAGATTTATAGTGGCTCCCGAATCACACAGAGCGTTGTTAAAGGAGGAGCCGAAGATTACGCATGGAGCGACGAAGCATCCTGGTTTTTCGAGCTTATGCAATGTTCTGGGCTTAGACAGCTTCATCGAACAGATCTTCCTAGCTTATGGGCTTATCTTCCCTGCTGTACCATAAGAGCTCCCTCATTGATGGGTATTTCTTCCAAGCTTGATTGAACGACATGTGGAATGGGATTTCCTTCACAATGGAATGGAAATCATCTAGCATCGCTTCGCTTATCGACCGAGTTTCACAATCTTCATGTTCTGAGGCCAGAATTCACCTCGAAATTGGGGTTCCCTCGCATGGTATTTTTCCTTTGATCATTGCGGTCTGCCTTACCATCATGCATTGATGATCGACCCTTGATTTGGATGTGTTATCTGCATCCCTTGGCGCTGTTGGAGAAATCTCCTCTTCGCTTATAGATTTTAGGACATGAATGGTGTCTTCCACATTGGATAAACGCTTTTGGAGCGTCTTAAGTTCCTCAGAAAGATCAGCCGAGATGTCTCCGAGTCCCATGGTCTTACCAAGGATATCACTATGCCTTCCATTCATCTTAAAACGGATCTTTCGGAGCATTTCTCCTGCTTGCCTTTGCCCATCGCAGAGGATATGGACGATCGAATTAGTTTCTTTTCCTTGTCTGGCAATCTCTTTCATCTCTCTCTCAACCTTGAGTGCTCTGGTTGCAGTGGTACTGAGATCTGTAGCTGTAGTCGAGAGACTCTCCCTCAAGTTTGTGAGTTTCTCTTCAAAACTGTTTTCCATGAGTTCCATGGATTTGTTAACATGATCGATGAAAATCTTATTCTTCTCAATTTCGTGGTTTTTCTGCAACTGCATCTCTTCTATCTGTTTCACCATTTCTTCGAGTTTTTGTACCTGGGCATGAATATCATCAAATTTCCCACTGAGATCGTTTTTGATATGGTCCAACCTTGCATCAAGGACTCTTGCTGATTTTTCAACAGTGTATGCATCATGGTCTCTAAAGACTCGTTGGACGTGATCGTAGGCACAAGATGGTGGTTGCGAACGCGGCTGATAGTGATGGTGATAGTTTTCATGGCCAAAATCGCTCCAATCTCGGCCTTGGTGCGAGTGAGCTTGGGTTGGTCGATATGTGTAGGAACTTGGCATTGGGATGTAATTGCCAACGGGTCCATGGTCCATACGCGATCGCCTCTGAGTTTCGCGAGAGAGGGGTTGTCGATGGTCCGTTAAGTTACCATCGTTTCCCGAGTTGTGATCCGTCCTAGAAAGTCCTTGAAATACAGGATATAAAATGTTAGTGAATCTTAGACTAAATTTCAAATTCAAAATTGAAGGTAACGCTATTGGTCCCCGGCAACGGCGCCAAATTGATTTAGGTTTTTTACCACGTAGTCAATTAACTAAAGTGTACACTACCGCAATCGTAACGGTTGTCAATGCAATACTTTAGGATCGAATCCACAGAGACCAAGGTTACACTACAATTCTCACAATTATGAAACTAAGCTAAGACAAGAATATGGTTGGTTTTGGAAAAGTAATGAAAACAATTAAAACGATTTAAATTCAATAAAGGAAAAGCCTTAGGTCAAGAGTTTATTCTCGGAAATCCAGAGATCACGAATAAGAAAACGATTCAGGGAATGACTAATCACAAGTTTCAAACTCAAACATAAATGTCTAACCAATCCACTTATGTGGCATTGATTACTAAACCTATCAACCTAAAATCCTAACCCTCGTTGGCATATAATTCTAGATCGTCATTAATGAGCAAGTTAAATATGTTCACAAATCGCCTTAACATCAACTTCCGCAGGCTAAGGACAATTCGCTCACTTATGTTCTTTCTAGCAACCTACGACACTTATGTGTGATAGATTAAGCCCTAGTTCAGAGACTAAGCGGTCAACTTAAGCCTAAGTAATAAACACAACAATAAGCGAAAACCACAAAAGATAAATCTCTATCTATGTCTAATTCAATTGTTCATGGATCCCTTTGAAACCCTAAACCTAACTATGAGACTATTCATACATGGCAATGGAGAACAAGCAAGGAGATAGAGAGAAACTCATAATAATAATGAAAGAGATGAAATAGTTTATAATTCTTCTCAATAGTTGCAGAGATTCTTCTTCTTGCTTACAAAATCAATAACCAAAAACTAGGTAGAATAGAGAGCCGTCAAAAGAGAGATAGCCAAAAAAGTGGCTTAGAATAAAGTATTTATAGGGTTCTGGGCGAATTAGGTCAGAAAAGGCATTTTCCGGGGTAAAATTGAAAAATCAGAAATTTCTTTTTCCTTCTCGCCGGCTTGCATCGATCGATTTTGGACTTCCGGGGCATGCTCCATCGATCGATGCACTCCTTGCATCAATCGATTCTGGTTCTTCTGGCCATGCTCCATCGATCGATGCACTCCTTGCATCGATCGATTATGGTTCTTCGGATGGTGTAGCATCGATCGACTCCACTTGAGCATCGATCAATTTTGGTTCTTCAGGGCATGCTCCATCGATCGATGCACTTCTTGCATCGATCAATTCTGGTTCTTCTGATGCTGTTGCATCGATCGATGCACTCCTTGCATCGATCGATTCTTACTTTTTTTGTATCGTTCCATGCGTTTTTGCCCACGTAACTCCAATTTCTTCCGTAAACGCCTTTTTACCTGAGATAACTAAATAAAGGACTGAAAGACTCTAAAAACGGACTTTGACTCGATAAAATACTCAAAAGAAACATCAAAACATGTGTTAGAAAATGGTAAAAACCAAGCATATCAATATTCACAAGCTTCCAGTCATTTCTTCTTGCGTAAAAAGGTTGCACTTCCTCCATTCTCAGAAAACAAAAGTTTTCTATCATTCTCCCAGACTTAGAATTTTCTGTGAGCTCAGAATGACAAACTTCTTTCAAACGAACCATGTATGCCTCACAATAATTTTGACCAACCCAGACTCTTTTTAGGCTTTTGTTTCCTTTCCCTTTCGATTGTTTTGTTTTTTTTTTCTTTTTCGAAAGGGGGAAAGCCTTTATTTAGATAGAGTCTTAGGGGCACAAAAGTTTACCATGTTTTTTAGTTTTCAAAGGCAGAACCAAGCTCTTATCTTCGTTGAATTCACCTCCACCAATTTTGTATAATCTTCGTCTTTAGTTACTGAAAATTGTGTCGTTCCTGCCTCTCCGGCGGTTTTGCACATATCTGCATATAAGACACAAAGAGAGTTGCATGAGGTTTGAACAATGGTTAAGTTTCGGGTGGGATACCAACTAAAGATGAGTTGGCCATTCGTGTACGACAAAGAGTGGTAAAAGTTAAAAGAACATCATGAATGTAAGATTAAAGTTCAAGTATAATAGAGCTAATATAATCCATACTAAAGAATCTCTACGATCTAAATTCATTTGGGAATTTCGCATTAACAGAAACTCTAGCTACCGCCTAGTCTAGAACCAAATTACGAAAGATCATGTTACTAGAAAATAGCGTAGAAGCACATTATTCGGTTATCGTCATGGATTTCTTTCATCATTCCCTCAAAACGTATTCCTACTTTATTGAAAAGTTTTAAATTTTTTAAAGAAAAGCGCGAAAAATGCAAAATGCAAAGACTCATGAAAGAAAAGGTGCTTAGTAAGGGATGGAATCCTCCCCCAGACTTAAATCACATTGTCCTCAGTGTGAAATAAATTGAGTAAGGACGAATAAGTAGATGTATGTAATAATTGAAAAGTTTAAGGAAAAATAAAACTTACCTGGAAGTGGTTGGGGAATGGAATGGTGGTGATTGAAGAATGGTAGATGGTGATATTGTGATGGGTAATGGGTATGGAGGTGTTTGGAAATGGATTGGGATCGATCGGGAATCGAACGGAGTCGATCGGGGTCGTTATGGGATTGGCCGCGGGAAAGGCTCCGACTGCGGCCAAAAGGGGCTTTGCCGCGGGTCAAATGGGTGCGACCGCGGACATGTGCTGGTTCGCAGCGGGTCAAGACGTTGCACCTGTGGTCGATCCTCTTTTGCGGTCAAGTCCTTCCTCACGGTTTGTGCTGGACCGAACACCTTCGAACCGTGATTTCTTCTTTTTGTCTTTTCGATTTTTGATTTTTTTTTTGGGTTTTTTGATTTTTTTTTTAGAATGCTGAAAACTGATATATCATGGTTTTTAACCTGTTTAGGCCATGATATAAGTCTTTTTTATAGAGTCTTTCTAGTGTTTTGTAGTCTTTTATAGTCGTTTACAGGTTATAGCACGTTTGGAGCATAATTTGAGATATTGGAGCTTTCTGGAACATTCTGGAGCGAAGCAGA
This sequence comes from Eutrema yunnanense, assembly GCA_002933935.1. Lineage (NCBI taxonomy): Eukaryota > Viridiplantae > Streptophyta > Magnoliopsida > Brassicales > Brassicaceae > Eutrema > Eutrema yunnanense. Next base: position 252,620 of record PKML01063679.1, on the reverse strand, counting down.
GATCCGTGTAGCTGAGACGTCGAAATCACATGAGTATCGATCGATACATTTCGAGGAAACAGAAGGATCGCGACTTATTAAAGAGTTGAAGAATTGCAGAATTGGCCCAGAAGACTTTGATATTTACAAGATGGCCCAGAATTGTGTTTTAGCTATATAATTAGGTTTTTCAGCCACTTTAATGACTGCGCTTTATTTTACTTTGGTTTGGGAGAGACAAGTCTGAATCTCCCTTCGTCCGAGATCAGATCTCAAAACCTCTTGTTACTCTTTCTATTTTCTTTGATGATTTATTCAGTTATGTTGATTGTTTCATTCTCCATGTCTGAGTAGATCCACTTTAGGTTCAGGGTTCTCATAAGGGTTTTCTCTGAATGCTAGGTTGATTAGTTTATTAGGATTCACCATCTGAATTAGTTATTCGCCTTAGGTTGTGTTCAAAGCTAATTCTAGGTTGACGAATCTGGAACTTAGATCATACGATAATTGATTAGGCACGACAGTGCGATTAATTACCTGATAAAACCTTAGGTGAGCAAATTGATTATTCGCAAAGAGATTTGGTTTAATTGTTTTGTGAACATATCAAACCTGAACTTTAAAGCTGATTTATTCTTAGGAATTTGCAAAGAGATTCGGAATTCTGAGGTTTAGATTTAGATAATTCTCGCAACGACAATTGGTTATATATAGCTTAGTGATTTGAGTTCAAGAACTGCACTAAATCAGAATCATGTTAGTTAGTTTATCTGCATTCATTAATTTCCTGAGAAATACCCTGAGCCTATCTTTCTCCAATTGAATTACAACACTTTTAATTTCTGCACTGCTTTCAATTTCACCCTATTTGCTTAGCTTGATTTGACACTATACAATCTATTGAGTGATCTCCGTGAGTCTTTGTGATTTGACCCCTAACTATATTACAACTACTGCTTTAGTACTGTTAGAGTATTAATTTGAGCATATCAAAAACTAAGAAAAAGAAAATATTAATAGAAAAAGAAAGAAAAATGAAAAATAAAAGCATACTTAAAAATGGGTTGCCTCCCATTGAGCGCTTTTGTTTAAAGTCGTGTAGCTCTACGTTGGTAGCTAGATTAGCTTAGGCATAGAAGGACAATGTCTTGCGACAAGTCTTCTTTGATCTCCTTTGGGTCTCCTCGTCATGTGAATCATCACTACATAGTGAGTCCGGATCGGGGTCTCTTAAATTGGGATATCCGTCCTTCTTGAACTTGAGCGAGACAACATTGTACAACAAATCTTTGTTGACGTTGACAAAGGAAATACGTCGATGGGGCAAATCCATGATGGCTCCAACAGTTGACAAAAAGGCATCCTAGGATTATCGGTGTTGCATCGCCCTTCGTTGTTTGGACAATGTAGAAACCGCCAGGAGCTATGAAATCTCCAATCCTTACGGGCATGTATCGGGTAATTCCTTTTGGTGTAGCACAAGTCTCGTCGGCCATGCTAATTTTCGTTCGGGTATGGTGCACGTGCTTGATACCGAGTCTTTTGGCGGTTGATTTTGACATGATGCTTAGGCAAGCTCCGGAGTCACAAAGAACGTCTTTCAATTCAACTCCACGGATGGTGCAAGTAATGAGAAACCGACCTTGTTCTTCAATCTTATGGAGAGTTCGAACGGTGATACAAGGATTTTGCTGTGTATCAATTACTCAAATGCCTAAGTAGCATATGAGGTATCAAATCCATGGGTATAAGTTCCAAGCACTAGGAATGCATAGAACTATCTAAGTTAAGCAAGCAAAAGAGGTTTTTTGGTTTCTAACAACCTAAATGATTCAAATTAAAGGCAAGAACACAAGTAAACAAAGCAAAAACGAGTTTAACAAATAGATAAAGGCGAGACCTTGGATGAGGTTATTGATTTCGGATCCTTTCATGATCTATATCTAGATGTCATTTCACACAATCAAGCAATTCCCTTAGCCTAGAACACATAAACAAGATTAAGCCACTCTCATGGTCTTAATCACTTTGTTAATCACCAAATACAGAACAAACCATCGTTTGTGATAGGATGATTAACAAGAAATAAACATAGGTTCTTATGGCCCTAATACTCCTTAGACAACTACTCTCACATGCTAAGAAAGCAAAATCTCTTATTTGGGTCTTTGGGAAATTTCAACGAACACCTTGTGTGCACGAATTCCCTAAGATCTAGATTAATTATATCTAGCCTAATCTAGCATTATAAACACCAAATAAGAGGGGGAAGATGTAAACTAAGTCCTAGACATCAAGATCTACCACGAAATTCACCTAATCTACCTTATCCATGAGCTTTAAAAAGATCTACTCACTAATCATGAAGAACACCCCTAATCTTGTAAAAAAGGTGATGTTAATCATGATTAGGGAATAGGAATGTGAAAGATTAGATAGTGATGAAAAGATATAACCTTAAACTTGCATAAATCAAAAGAATCCAAGGGAAAAATCTCAAGAACCCTAAAAAGACAAGGTCTTGTTCTAGAGAGAAAAAGAGAGAGAGAAAAAAGAGAGAAAAAAACATAAAAAGGGAGGTAGATATAAAAAATGGGTTTTTAAAATATTTAAAAGATGTTTTTTGAACTGGGTCGGATTGGATCAATCCGGGAAAAATCGGGTATTGACCGGGCCGAAATTTGGATTTTTGGCCGAAAGTTTTTGGACCGGGTGGAATGGACAGGACGGAAGGCATCCTATGCAAAGTTGCGTTTTCTCGGCCAGGCGGATATGCCTTCAGTGAATCGGCCAGAACTCCTTCACCTTATCTCCAAATGACCTGAAATTACCTCAAGAAGACTGCTAACTCATTCTTCTACAACTTCTATGAAGAACGTAGAAGTTTACTCGGAGTAGAAACCCTTCGTCTGGGTTGATCGTTCAGACATTGTATTTGGAGCAGAACTAGTTTGGATGCCAGACAGACGTGTCCTTGCTTTATTTGCCATATCTCTTGAACGGCTGATCTGAATGACATGAAAGCACCACTAAACAAAATTCAGCTCGATTTGAATTTTATCAAGATCTTAGATTAAACTGGGCACGGGAAGGTATTCATTTGGCCTGATCTTTGAGTCACTTCGGCTGATGTTGTAACTTGGATGTGTGAATGCTGCTGTGTTGGACCGTGTGGCTTCTGGCCGGTTGTAGATTTGTGAACGCGCCTGTCATCTCTCCTGTGCTAGGACCGGATGGATGAGACCGGATGGAAGGCCCGCGGTGTGGTTGGCCGGTACAAGGCACTAGTTTCTCGAGCAGGCGGATACGTCTCCAGTCAAACCGTAGTAACTCTCGAAATACTAGCCCGAATGGCTTGATTCAACTTCCCCAGGATAGCTAAGTCACCCCTCTACAACTGTGATGAAGGTCATCCAAGCCGATTCGGATCGGAAGGTCTCCGTCCAGCCATATCTTTCCGGCATCTTGGATGGACTTTGCATTCCACTTTGGTCCAACCCTCCAAATATGCCCAATTGCCTTCAATTACCTAGAAAATACTCCAAAACATGCAAGAATGCACTAGACCTAATGTAAGTGTCCTAATCTCTAAATGAGACCTAAATGCAAGTCAAAACCATGATTATGCATGTAAGTGACACAAAACTCTAAGTAAGATGCATGCTAAAACATGCAATATATGAGCATATCAATTCCCCAAAACTTAAACCTTTGCTTGTCCTCAAGCAAACAAGAATAAAGAAAGGAAGAAGACTAAAAATGGGAGCTCAAATCCAAAAGTGCCATAAAAAGAATTTAACTCAATGTCCAAGTTACTAGCCCTAAGATGCGATCAAACAAGTCTACTCAAAAAGAGCTAGCCATATCCTTCCATATAAGAATGAAATTCAAGCCTACACAAGTATTCATGTCATCCAATCCTTTAACATTCATTCATCGTTTCAAGTGAATCATGCTCATGCAAGGCAAGTGAATCTATTTGGCTAGGTTAAAGGTCTTGAGACTAAGATGATCTCAAATGTATGTGGTTCCACCAATGCAAGGGATCTCTCAATGAATGAGTAAGCTTTAGAAAAATGCTAAGAGTAAAAGGCAATCGATGCATACAAGGATAGATTTACATCTACCCAATGCCCAAAACGTTTCTAACCCAAGCATATCTACCCATGAAGTCACAATCCTAAGCTACACTTATCCCACAAGGCCTTTTTGCCTTCATGTCCCATACGTGAACTTCTTCTTCCACTTCATCTTTTCTCACTTGAGGAATTTCTTCTTATCCATTGAGTCTTGTGGTTTTGTGCTTCTCTTGTTGCTTTCTTAGCTCTTCTTTTCTTTCTTTTTCTTTACCTTGCCTCGCCTCATCTTTTACCATTTGATGTTCTAGCCAATTCTTTGACTTTTTCGTTTTTCTATGAGGCTATGATATTTGCTAAGAGCTAATCTTGTTAACTTGCACTAACCACATTACAATATTGCATTCCTTCTTCACATTCACTTACTTCTTATCCACAATCCCATTAGTCACACCATTTCGTTCACACCAAACCCAAAACTTTCCTTTCCCACGAACCTAACCTAGTTTAGCATTTGATGCTTGGCTAGATCTGCATGAAAACCTATCCTTGTCGCCCTAAACTCAACAATTTTTGCCAAGCTTACTCGAAAAATTAGGTCTCACATACGCACACTAAAGATTTTGGCTCGAAAGAAGGGTAGGTTAAAGGTATGGTAAACCGTTCCAATGATGGGAATCGGCTACTTGGACTAGCAAAAGAGTGGTGTAAAGGATAAGAGAGCATAAGTATGCATATGGTAACCATGAGTTCACTATGCAATGGACAAGCATGATAATTTCAATGTCAAAATTATGGTTTGCAATTAGGTAGGATTGGAATCAAATCAAAACTTGCTTTAGCTAAGACCCTAGTAATGAAACGCAAGATCGAGATATGCTTCATCCTTGATTTCAACACGAGATCAAAAGCATCAAACAACAAGCAACGAGGGCATTGAATCAAACTCTAAAAATGATACTTTACAAGGATAAATCTATCATTGTTCCTAATGCTAATGCAAAGCTACCTAAAATGATATGCATCTAGAGTCAATCCTAGATATGAAATGCAAAAGAAAATTCAAAATTTTCAAATTTGTTTAAAATGCATGATATGCATGAGACTCAAGATGCAAAAGGCAAAATAAGAACACCAAAAACAAAGTTAGATAACACACAAACCCTCCCCCAAACTTAAATTACACAGTCCCTTGTGTAAGAGAAGCTTAAGAGAGAGCTAAACAATGCATGAAAGAAAGAAGAAGATATGATTCTAAATGCTATGTACAAAGTTTGGAGTATTACCTTGGTAGTGAATGAAGGGAACGAGAGTGATCACCTCAATCATACACACATTTGTCCTTAAGTCCATGACCATTAGACCATCAAGAACCTTGCAATCACTCAACAAAAGATAAAAAAGAACAAGAAAACATAGAAAAACATGAAAAGAAAGTATGTAAAATGATAAGCTTGGGGTGTCTCCCAAGAGCACTTTGTTTAAAGTCACTAAGTTTGACTTTGGTTACCCTTTTAGGCAGTTGAGAGAGGAGAGTGAAAACTCCAAGGCGGATCTTTGAGTTCAAGTTTGAGGACCTTGCTCATGACCTCTTGAAGACCGGCTTCTCCTTTCTCTTTGAGCTCGGGTATGAGGATCGCCTCGACCGAGGCAAAAGGTTTGGACCGGCCTTTGCACTTGATCTTGTACTCAATCACTCCATCCTTGTACTTCAAAGGAGTGAGAGTCATCATAGAGGGCTGGTTTAGCATGGCCTTGTCTTCATGAAGCAAGCTTGGCCCGTTTTTCACTTTACCCTTGGCCTTCGTCCTCTTCTTGGCACTCTTTCTACTCTCAACAACGTTCTCCACTATGGTGGGAAGAAGTGGTTCCAAACAAGGAATATCAACTTCTGAAGCTTCCTTGTCATTACCATAACCCAAATCCTTTCTCTCAAGAGACTCCTCTTTCTCTTCATAGTCCTTTGGGGGGCAGAGCTTCATCAATCATCTCACATCTACCCACATACCTCACTTCTTCATTACGAAACTCATCAATCTCAATAGCAATTGTGCCACAAATCTTGTTGGAAGAAGTCCTCATTGGGTAATATACATTATTATCCACATTCAAGAGAACTACCCTTTGATCTTTGAAATCCATTATAGCACCGGTAGTAAGTAGGAATGGGGTTCCAAGGAGAAGTGGGAGCTTGTTGGTCTTCTTCATTTCCATAACAACGAAATCCGTTGAAACTATACAATTCCCAACTTTAAGCAGATAATCTTCAAGAAGGCCAAGCGGTTTCCGTGAAGAGGCATCTCCGAAAGTGATGGGTGATGGGTGGTGAGTGAAGTTTCCCTAGACTCTTTAGCATCTCATGGGACATGACGTTCACACTTGAACTGGAGTCACATAAAGCATTCTCAATCTCCAAATCTCCAAGAGAGCAAGCTATAGAGAACTTACCAGGATTACCAAGCTTGGAGAGAGACTTAGGCTCGATCCTAGTTGTTCTTGGTGAATCTTTGCAATCAACACTACCCTTGTCTTCAACCAAGGTCACGCCCTCATCCTTCTCAAGGGTCACTCCCCCACCTTGTTCCTCAATGTCCCCATTGAGATTCAAGGGAGCGTCTATAGGGAGAAGGTGTTCAACATGTGAACTGTGAAGTAGAATCTCAATTTCCCTAATGGCGGTTTCATGCATGATCATCAATGGGACGTGATTCCTTTGAGAAGATGGCATTGCAATACTCCTTTGAGGTTTGTATTGCTTTCCCGTTTGAAGAGCTTTGTTGCACTTTGTCTCCATTGGCTCCCTTGGTCTCCATTTGTTGAACTTTTGAACTCAATGCCTCAAGCTTTTTGTGGAGATCATTGTATGAGCAAGCAACTTGGGTATTTATTTCCTCCATCTTCTTGCTCATATCCAATGCTCCACTAGCTTGTCCTTGTAGAATTTGTTGAAGCATGTTCTTTATATCAAGGTCTTAAGGCATGGAGTTTTTTCCTTGAGTTTGTGGGACAAAGCCTTGTTGAAAGCCACCTTAGTTCCCTTGAAAGTTGTTCTTGGGAGGGAGCATAGATTTGTTGGTGATTAATGGGGGCTTGACCTTGGTTGCCATAGTTGTTGTTGAAACTTCTTTGATACCACCATTATTCCTAACCTAATGCACTTCTTCTTGGTTTCTCAAATCCACTATTTTTTCTTGGAACCCTTGGTTTGCCTCACCATTTCCAACAAATTGAACCGCCTTTTGAGATGAAGTGAGAAGCTTGTCCAACTTGTCACTTAGAGCTTTCATCTCCTTTGTTCGTCGTTGCTCTTCAAAATCGCTTGTGATTCTTGTAGACCGATCAAACTCATCACCATATGTTCCATCANAGAGTTGGTTAATTATATTTTGGTGATTTGAGTTCTAGAACAGTGCTTAATCCGAATCCTGTTAGTTAATTTAGCTGCATTCATTGATCTCCTGAGAAATACCCTAAGCCTACGTCTCCCCAATTGAATTTACAAACGTTTTACTTGCAATCCTGTTTTCAATTACATCATCTGGTTTAGCTTGTTTCCGATCTATAGAATTTATTGTGTGATTCTTGAGTTCTTGTGTTCGACCCCTTGATTTACTGCAGCAACTGCTTTAGTACTTTTTAGGGTATTAAATTGAGCATATCAATCTCATTCCGGAGTTTGGCCGTTCTAGAGGGAGAGAAGAACTTGGCAAGGAATGATGTCTTGCATTGGTCCCATGAAATGATGGAACCGTGGGGAAGGCTCTTTTCCCATTGCCTTGCCTTGTCCCCAAGAGAAAATGGAAACAACCTTAACTTGAAGCTATCCTCCAAGACACCGTTCATCTTTATCTAGCCACAAATCCGGTCAAAGTGATCCAAATGATCAAGAGGATCTTCTACCGCCAAGCCATGAAACTTGTTGCTTTGCACCATGTTGATGAAGCTAGCTTTGACCTCAAAGTCATTGGTCTCAACCGGTGGTGCTCGAATACCTTGGCTGTTGACATGAGCATTGGCCGTATCACCCGCTCCAACTATGTTATGACCATTACGGGCGGGTGGGTGGTGGTTTCCATTACCACCATTTGCTCCTTGATGTGGAGCATAAGAAACGTGGTCATTACCACCATCCGGGTTCACTTGCACGTTCTCCATGTCGAGCCTAGCAATGTGTACAATATGTTCCCTCTTTCTTCTTGCTCTAAGACCGCGTTGGAGAAGGTGGATGTCGTCTCTTGGTTCAACAAGGTTGTTGTTGCCTTTAGAACGCAAGTTCATGCACCTACAAGAGAGAGCTTGAAATAGAGATTAGTAAACAAAAGATAAGAAAAAGCTTAATCTCAAAAAGATCAAAAATCTCAATGTTGAAAGCTAAACTGAATTGGCAACAGCGCCAAATTGATACAAATATTTTGATGTGTATCAATTACTCAGATGCCTAAGTAGCATATGAGGTATCGAATCCATGGGTATAAGTTCCAAGCACTAGGAATGCATACAACTTTCTAAGTTAAGCAAGCAAAAGAGCTTTTTTGGTTTCTAACAACCTAAATGATTCAAATTAAAAGCAAGAACACAAGTAAACAAAGCAAAAACGAGTTTAACAAATAGATATAGGCAAGCCCTTGGATGAGGTTATTGATTTCGGATCCTTTCATGATCTATCTAGATGTCATTTCACACAATCAAGCAATTCCCTTAGCCTAGAACACTTAAACAAGATTAAGCCAGTCTCATGGTCTTAATCACTTTGTTAATCACCAAATCAAGAACAAACCATCGTTTGTGATAGGATGATTAACAAGCAATAAACATAGGTTCCTATGGCCCTAATACTCCTTAGACAACTACTCTCATAGGTTAAGAAAACAAAATCCCTTATTTGGTTCTTTGGAGAATTTCATCGAACACCTTGTGTGTATGAATTCCTTAAGATCTAGATTAACTATATCTAGCCTAATCTAGCATTATGAACACCAAATAACAGGGGAAAGATGTAAACTAAGTCCTAGAAATCAAGATCTACCACAAAATTCACCTAATCTACCTCATCCATGAGCTTAAAAATATATACTCACTAATCATGAAGAACACACCAAATCTTGTGAAAGAGGTGATGTTAATCATGATTAGGGAATAGGAATGTGAAAGATTAGATAGAGATGAAAAGATATAATCTTAAACTTCCATAAATAAAAAGAATCAAAGGGAAAAATCCCAAGAACCCTAAAAAACAAGGTCTTGTTCTAGAGAGAAAAAGAAAGAAAAAGGGAGAAAAAAGCATAAAAAGGGAGATAGATCTAAAAAATGGGTTTTTAAAATATTTAAAAAGTGTTTCTTGAGCTGGGTATGATTGGATCAACCCGGGACAAATCGGGTATTGACCCGTCCAAAATTTGGGTTTTTGGTCGAAAGTTTTTGGACCGGGTGGAATGGACCGGATGGAAAGCATCCCGTGCAAAGTTGCGTTTTCTCGGCCAGGCGGATACGCCTTCAGTAAATCGGCCATACCTACTGAACTTTACATCCAAATGACCTGAAATAAAATTAAGAAGACTGCTAACTCCTTCCTCAACAACGTTTATGAAGAAAGCAGAAGCTGAATCGGAGTGGAACCCCTCGTCTGGGTTGATCTTTCAGACGTCGTATTTGGAGCAGAACTCGTTTGGATGCCAGACAGACGTGTCCTTGCTATATTTGCATTATCTCTTGAACGGCTGATCTGAATGACATGAAACCACTACTAAACGAAATTTAGCTCGATTGTCTATGACTTTCATCAAGACCTTAGATTAAACTAGGCATGGGAAGGTCTTCATTTGGCCTGATCTTTGAGTCGCTTCGGCTGATGTTGTAACTTGAGTGTGTGAATGCTGCTGTGTTGGACCGTGTGGCTTCTGGCCGGTCGTGGATTTCTGAACGGGCCGGTCATCTCTCCTGTGCTAGGACCGGATGGATCAGACCTGATGGAAGGCCCGTGGTGTGGTTGGCCGGTACAAGGCACTAGTTTCTCGACCAGGCGGATATGTCTCCAGTCAAACCATGGTAACTCTCGAACCACTAGTCCGAATGGCTTCATTCAACTTCCCCTGGACAGCTAATTCACCCCTATAAAACTTTGATAAAGGTCACCCAAGACGATTCGGATCGGAAGGTCTCCGTCCAGCCACATATTTCCGGTGTCTTGGATGGACTTTGCACTCCACTTTGGTCCAACCCTCCAAATATGCCCAATTGCCTTCAATTACGTAGAAAATACTCCAAAACATGCAAGAATGCACTAGACCTAATGTAAGTGTCCTAATCTCTAAATGAGACCTAAATGCAAGTCAAAACCATGGTTATGCATGTAAATGACACAAAACTCTAAGTGAGATGCATGCTAAAACATGCAATATATGAGCATATCAAACGGGTCTTCCTTTCATAGCATTGTCGAAGAGATCTTCTACCTCCAAGATGAACTCTTTGCTTTCACAAAATAAGTGACCAATCATGTGGTCTAGGAAAGCTCTAGAAAAAGTGATACCTCGAGGTATACCACGAACCACGTTGTTAAATTCTTCTAACTTCTCCCAACTTATCTTGTTCGGGTACTCTCGGTACTTCTCGGGATGAAATATGTAAATAGCGTAAGACGTACTGTATGGTGTAGTTGAGCGTCTTGCTCTCATGAATTAGATATGAATGTCTTCCTTGCACTCATTGTTGTAGCGGAAGAAAGCGTATAGAGGTCCTTTTTCCCAAACTTCTTCGAAAGAGATTTTCATCGGGATTGACTTCACGGAGTAGTTGAACTCGATCAATCTCTCTCTCGAGATGCTTTGTGTCTTTGTCTCTTCCGATATTGGACTTGGTGGAGGTGTGATATATCATGGTTTTTACCCTATTTAGGCCATGATATAAGTCCTTTTGTTAGAGTCTTTCTAGTGTTTTGTAGTGTTTTAGAGTCTTTTACAGGTCATAGCACGTTGGGAGGATTATTGGAAGTATTGGAGCTTTCTGGAGCAGTTTGGAGCAGAGCTAAAGATCGTGTTGCTGAGTACCTGTTTTCACGGCCAGTATCGATCGATACCCCCTGGTATCGATCGATACCCATCGCAGCAAGACACGACCCGCGAGTTTTCCAAGACTTGAAGAATTGCAAAAGTGCCCAGAAGTCTCTGATAATTACAAGAAGACCCCAAGTCGTGTTTTAGGTTATAAATAGGAGTTTTCAGCCACTTGTTTAGGCTATGCTTTATTTCTGTGTTTGATTTACTTTTGGTTTTGAGACAAGTCTGATTTCCCTTCGTCCGAGATCAGATCTCAAGAACCTTTTATTATTCTATTGATGATTTATTCAAACATGTCTTTTGATTCAATTGCCATGTCTGAGTAGATCCACTTAGATTTAGGGTTTTCTCATTAAGGATTTCTCTGAATGCTAGGTTAATTATCTGTTTAGGATTCACTATCTGAATTATAGTTCTTCGCTTAGGTTGTGTTCATAGCTAATTCTAGGTTGACGAATCT
>PKML01063679.1:218268-240489 GCA_002933935.1 Eutrema yunnanense | reverse complement strand
ATCAGTTCTTTGCCAATCGAGCTGCGATTCGCATACCAACTTTTCAGAGGAATGACTTCGAGCTGAAGCCAGCGTACTACGCTCTTGTAAGTCAGAGCCCTTTCTATGGCCTACCTCATGAGCATCCCATGGATCACATCGAGAGGTTTGAGGATTTAGTCACTGGGATGAAGTACAATGGAGTGCCAAACGAGTTCTTATTTTGCAAACTCTTTCCATACTCACTTGCTGGAGACGCTGCTTATTGGCTGAAGCAGTTAGCTGCTGATTCTCTAACTACATGGGAAGAGACGAAGAGAGCATTCCTATGCAATTTCTACGATGATGTGAGATCTGAAGAGCTCAGGAACAAGATCTCCCAGTTTTCTCAAGGTCCAACAGAGGGACTCAAGGCTGCTTGGATTCGTTTCAAGTCCTATCAGAGAGACTGTCCGCATCATGGGTTTAATCAGGTTCAGCTGCTTAGCACCTTCTACAGAGGGATCGACTGGAGGTATCAGATGGCTATGGATACCGCGAGTAATGGGAACTTCAACACAAGGTATCCAGACGATGCAGTTGTGCTAATTGAGAACTTGGTGTATAGCAATAGCACCAAGAATGCTGACTTCGACAGGAAGAAGCAGGCTGGAGGAATTGATGCATCACAGATTGCTGAAGTTCAAGCAAAGCTGGATTTCTTGATCGGGAAGAATCAGAAAGCGGTTCACTTTGCTGCTGAAGATGAAGTGAAGGATGTTAACTATGTTGGTGGTTCTGGATTTCAGGGTCAGCAATTTGGGTACAACAACAACAGGAACTTCAGCAACAACAATCGCAACTACGGGAACTCTTCGTACCTGCCCATTCCTCCAAAGTCCACAGACAACGAGATGAAATCCATGCTTGAGCAGATTCTTCAGGGACAGCAGAAGTTGCAAGTGGATTTCAATGGGAAGCTTGACCATCTGTACTCTGATCTGAATGGAAAAATCGAGACTCTCCATACCAGTCATAGGATGCTGGCAACGCAAGTGGCTCAGTCTGCTGCAAACATCAAGGGAAAGACAGTTCATCCTAACGACGCACACGTCAATGCCATCATCTCGAGTGCAGGAAATTTCGATGAGGAACCTGAAATCGCCAGGGCATCGATCGATACCCCCCAGTATCGATCGATGCCGGTTACAATTCTGAAACGGGATACTTCCAAACCCCGTGTATGGATCGATACCCCACTGGTATCGGTCGATACCAAGGCGATTTCTGTGGAGACAGCTGAGACCTCGACCGTGGCACCTAAGGTACTTGCAGAACGAGTGTATATACCCAAGATGCCTTATCCTATAGTTCCTAAGCTGACAAGGGAAGAATGGGAGATTGCTCGATTAAGGTATTTGCTGGATAACCCGAACGCGAAGCTTCTTTCTGATGAAGATGTACCTGCCAGGAATGAACCAAAAGCGGCAGTATCGATCGATACCCCTCGCAGAACGTGCCAGAACTTGTGAAAACACCTGAGGTGATCGAAGAAAGAGTTCGCAAGTCCAAGAAGGTGAATCCCACTCCCAAACACCTCAGAGATCCTATCACTCCAAAGCAGCTGCGTGGCTTTGAGAAGATGGTACGAAGGATCTCCCATGAAAGATCTTTTGAAGAAGCTATAGAGGGCTGGCCTCTGCTGAGTCACTTCAAAGACTGCAGAGAAACTGAGGAAGAAGTCAAGGCACTCTTTCTCGAGGCAAGACGCAAGTCACAAGAGCCGCGGAAATTGAAACAGAGGGAAGACCCAGGGAAATTCGCGGTACCATGCTCTATCTCTGGAATCGAGTTCAAAGAGTCTCTCGTTGACTCAGGGTCTAGCGTCAATGTGATGTCAAAGGAAATTGATGAACAATTGAAGGCTGCTATAAGACCCCCTACCTTGCTTCTCACGTTTGCAAACTCTTCCACCTCACCTCCATACGGTACTATCCATGCTTTACCTGTAAAAATAGGAAATTGCCTGGTGCCCACTGACTTTCAGGTTGTGGAGATGAGCAAAGGATCTGAGGTTCCTCTACTCCTGGGACGACCGTTCATGGCTACTGCTGGCGCGATAATAGACACACCTAATAAGAGACTCTCTTTCTCTTACGTTGACGGAGTTGTCTACTATAAGGCCATTCCCCCTAGGAGTGTTTCCGCACATGTCTCTAGCATCAAGGTTGTCACAGGAGAGTCGCTAGCGATTGATATTTTGGAAGAGCCTCCTGATGAGCCTGCTGCCACAGACGTCTCAGCTGAATCATCCAGCATCCCCAAGGAAGTTGCCAAGAAAACTAAGGCAACAAAGAAGAAGGCTAAGAGCAAAAAGGTCAAGAATCCCCATGTCACTTTGATACCTCAGAAGTGTGATGGAGATTCGATTGAGTACAAGGTCAAATGCAAAGGAGCCTTGAAGCCATTCTCTAAGGCTAGAGTACTGCTTACTTCTGAGCTGAAAGAGAAAGGGCAGGAGTTTGTGGACAGCATGCTAAGCAGAACTCTGAAGCTAGTAATGTCAAGTGATGGAGCCTGTTTTGATGCAAGCTCTCACTCTTATCCAGCCTGAAGGGCGTTACAGTCAAGCTATTGACGTTAAACGAGTGGTTGGTGGGAGGCAACCCACTGGTGAGTCTGTTTTTAATTCGTTTTTCTTTTTATTTTTCGTTCGTTTTGTGTTTGTGTCAGGATAAAAAAGGAGCAAATCCGAAATCGCATAGCATCGATCGATACCAGAGGGTATCGATCGACACCAATCGCGATTGAGAAAGGTTCAAGTCGATTTAAGCCTGTTATCGATCGATACCAGGCTGTGTGTCGATCGATACCAGGCTGTGTGTCGATCGATACTTGACGTTCCAGCAAGGTAACTTCTTGTTTATCCCAATTTTAGTCTGTTATTTTGTTTTCTTTCACTGACTCTAGGCTAGATAACACTGGGGACAGTGTTGTTCAAGTCTGGGGGAGGTGTCTGCTGACATTGTGTTTGTTTTTCTTAGAGTCAGTTGTTTTATCGAGTCAAAATTGATTTATTGAGTCAAAATTTGTTGGAGATTATGATCCTGTGCTTGAACCTATTGATTTGATTTTGTTTTTGAGTGCACAGTGTTACAAGATTAGTTCTAGATCGACTAATGAAAAATCCAAAGACTGACCAGTTGACTAGAAAACATCCATGTTTCCAGCAGAGTTCTTCTGAAGCCTGAGCCAAATTTTTGCACTTCATCAATGTGGTTAGTGTTCATAGAGCTTGATTCATCATTCATATCTGATAAAGGAACCCATTTGTTTAGAATTATAGTATCTCTCTCCCCTGTTATAAGTTGATAGATAAGAGCATAAAAGATTGAAATGATTTTCTTCTGAGTAGAGGGTTAGGAAAATTTCCTACTATCCCTTTATTCTACTTAAGAGGGGATGATCACACAAAGGATTGGAAGCGAGGTTAGGATTTTCCTATGATGCCATTATTCGCCTACATCCTTTGATACATAGATAGGGAAGAACCGGGGATTTGGTGGCAAACACCATCAATACTCGCGTCTCATACCTTGATGTGTATATGCTAAGCTGAAAATATAAACCTCTTTCTCTGTTTAGTCTTCTATTTGCTTGAGGGCAAGCAAAGGCTAAGTCTGGGGGAGTTGATATATCATGGTTTTTACCCTATTTAGGCCATGATATAAGTCCTTTTGTTAGAGTCTTTATAGTGTTTTGTAGTGTTTTAGAGTCTTTTACAGGTCATAGCACGTTTGGAGGATTATTGGAAGTATTGGAGCTTTCTAGAGCAGTTTGGAGCAGAGCTAAAGATCGTGTTGCTGAGTACCTGTTTTCACGGCCAGTATCGATCGATACCCATCGCAGCAAGACACGACCCGCGAGTTTTCCAAGACTTGAAGAATTGCAAAAGTGCCCAGAAGTCTCTGATAATTACAAGAAGACCCTAAGTTGTGTTTTAGGTTATAAATAGGAGTTTTCAGCCACATGTTTAGGCTATGCTTTATTTCTGTGTTTGATTTACTTTTGGTTTTGAGACAAGTCTGATTTCCCTTCGTCCGAGATCAGATCTCAAGAACCTTTTATTATTCTATTGATGATTTATTCAAACATGTCTTTTGATTCAATTGCCATGTATGAGTAGATCCACTTAGGTTTAGGGTTTTCTCATTAAGGATTTCTCTGAATGCTAGGTTAATTATCTGTTTAGGATTCACTATCTGAATTATAGTTCTTCGCTTAGGTTGTGTTCATAGCTAATTCTAGGTTAAAGAATCTAGAATTTAGATTTTAGGATAATTGATTAGGCGCGACAGTACGATTGATTACCTGATAGAACCTAGGTGAGCAAATTGATTATTCGCAAAGAAATTTGGTTTAATTGATTTGTGAACATATCAAACTTATTATTAAAGCTGATTTAGACTTTAGGATTCGCAAAGAAATTTGGAATTCCTAGGATTTATATTTAGATAGTTTTCGCAACGACAGTTGGTTAACTATGCCTTAGTGATTTGAGTTCTAGAACTGCGCTAAATCTGAATCCTGTTAGTTAGTTTATCTGCATTCATTGATTTCCTGAGAAAAACCCTGGGCCTATATTTTCCTGATTGAATACAACTCTTTTAATTTCTGCACTGCTTTTAATTACATTCATCTGGCTTAACTTAATTCTATTCTATATAATCTATTGTGCGTTTCTGTGAGTCTTCTGTGGTTCGACCCCTAGCTATACTATTACAACTGCTTTAGTACTTTAGGGTATTAAATTAAGCATATCAAGGTGTCAGTTCAAAGGACGAGTAGGGCTCACAGTAGGAGTTAGTAGTGTCAAAGCAATTAGGCATGTAGATCCTCCTTGGTGGGCTCCTTTGAAGTGTTGTTGATGAAAAGGATGAGGCTTCTTCATGAGGTTGAATCACCTTTCAAGGCGCATATGAATCTGGTTCCAAGTCGTTTGACAGCTCATCTGAAGCTTGAATATCTATAGAGAAGGCAGCTTGCTCGAAGGAGGGTGTTCGGGACACGAGAGGTCCAAGGAGAGACGAGGAGGAGCGGCCCACAATTCGAGAAGGTGCAGGCGCGGCAAAGGGCAGTTCGGCCGCATGAGGAGAGAACAGAGGCGCGGTCGAAGATGGCTTGGCCGTGGGTCGAGGGCTCGCCACCGCGGTGAGGGGAGTCCGTGGGGACTTGTTCGGTTCATCGTCTTCTTCGTCTCCTTTAGTGTTTTCTGGTTCAAGGGCATCATTTGGCTCCTCATGATTCTTAGAAAGTTTCTCCAAACAAGTCTCGCTCGTCTTTTGAGCGTCATATAGGTGACTAACCGTAGCATTGGTTTCTCTAGCTTTGTATTCGAGTATGCCGAGGCGATATTCGATTTCTTGAAGTTCATTATCAGTTTTCTCTCTGTACCAAGAGGCAAATTCACTAGTTTCCTTGATTTCTTGCTTTGAATTGCGAATCTCCATGGAGTTTTGAATGATGTCGTATTTTTGTTTTGTTTGCTCCTCCTCCATGGTTTTCATATTTTTTTGATAGAAGCATCGTCTTTTAGGGTCTTCTCTTCGAGTGTGATGACGTGGGTAACAAGATCATCAGACTTCTTGTTAAATTTGGTGTAGATTGTGTCTAGCTTCGTGTTCATGGCCGCTTCGGTCACCACTTGGTAATCAAGGTATTGATTTAGCATAACGTTGAGTCGCTGCAAACGCAGGCTAATCTTTAAGTTGAAGACGACGTACTGGTCCGAGAATTGATGAGGTTGATCGTGAGAGTTTTGTCGAGAGTTGACAAAATGAGAGGCAGGAGGCTTGTCTCGGTAGTAAGGAGGCACATGGAATCCTTGTGAGTAGCTGGTCGGGGCCGGTTTCCGATCTATGTAGAACGAGTCACAGTTGACGTGTGATTCGTGAGAGTAGTGAGCACAAGATGGGTTGAGCAACCCTGCTCGTGGTAGTCATCTCGCTCTAAAGGCTAGTTCTTGTTTCAAAGCTGAAACGAAGAAAAACAAAACCACAAATTAAAAAGAAAAAAGTTTGTCTTAAAGTCGATTTATTAACCTCTAAGGTGTGGAAGAAACTGTAGCGATTAAATCCTCGGGCAACGGCGCCAAAAACTTGATAGCGTCAGATTGGTTCCGAAACTGAGGTTTTAAATTTATAAATCTAAAGGTTCTGCAAGTGCACATATGTGCGTTGTAGTACTTTTGGTATGGATCCACATGGAGAGAGAACTTTTCTTCGAGACCTTAGACAGAGAGTAGCAAGGAAGTCTAAGACAAGAATAAGATTTTATAAGGGTTTTTGTCACGAAAATGTAAAGAACAAAAAACAGAAAATTGCTTGTAAAATAGACTAATAAAATCGATGGCATAAACTAAATTGATAAACAATTTGTAAATAATAATAAAACGGTGTTGGGTCGACAGGAATATCTTAGGGTATGCTTGGTTCAATCACGATCGATAAGCTGTTAGTAAATGTTTCTAGATTTCAACTCCACAAACTTAATTAACATAATAAACGATGTAGCCTACTTTCGTAGATCCTATGCACCAACAACCTGAACACTTGACCAGTAGCTTTCGTCTTTGGCCGCGCGGAAGATCGTGTTGTTCGCACTAGTTCTTCTTAGTTCACGGCACTCCGTAAGTATACTTTTGAAATCTTACAATGCGCATGATCTTATTGTTAAACGATTCGGGTGTTTTTAGATTCAACACTTTTGGTGGTACTTAACACCTATGAATCACCTGTAGTTCATGACGCTAGATTTAGCATTAACAACTATCCATAAGAAAGAGCTCTAGAAATCGTCTAGGATTTTATCTCGTGAAATCCTTATCGAACATAGAATTTCCCTTTGATAATTCATTTAAACCCAACAATAAAACTACTCGAACATACTAGAAACGAAAATCATGATTAAATAAATTGCAGGATATTGAAGAAGGAGCCTCACGATTTTAAGAACTAAGTTCGGTGAGAACCTCTTCACCAATCTCGAAAAGTAAAGAACAAGAGTTTAAGAGTAAGATTAAGAACAAAACTAAACTAAAAATGGTGTAAAAGCAAGTACACGAAATTAGGTTTTTGATAACACTGTATTTTTATCCGTTTTACTATCTATTTAAAAATACTTTAATAAGTGTTCCACTTGGTTTTACATGCTTTTATTATGGTTTTTTCATATTCGTAGTGTCAAGACTCGTTTCAGGTTACTTAGGCGAAAGCATTGCAAATTGGAGAAAAACCAGATTTTTGGCTCAGAATCAAACCGTCATAAGTTCAATTGCCAAAGAGGTTCTTCTCACTGTCTGATCCAGCCCAATTTTTTTAGATATTCAAGAAGGGTCAGCTACCTTTCCATTCCAATAGATTTGAGGACGATCCAACAGTTCAAACAAAAGATACATTAAGATCAAGACGTCTCAGCTGGCCCTTCCCAGAAGCATCCCAGCTGGCAAGAAACCTCCACCCGCTGGCAAGTGAAGGTTTGCCGTGGCCAAACTCCATGGATCCGCGACCAAGCTATTTGACACACTCCTCCCAAGGATGCTCACTCTACGGTTTGGGTAAGACGGGATAAGCCTTGCAAACGACGAATCGCTTCAAGGGATGTGGATCGAATGGTCTCACAAGGGATGCGGAAGGCCCTTGATATTCCGCTTTGATTCTTTTGGATATGACTCACCAAAAGCATCAAAGGATTTCGATGGATATTACTCACCAACGAGATTGATCTAGAGAGAAAAGAGATTTTTATTCAAAGACTAGATAATTTGATAATGAGGAATACAAGAGTTTAAATAGAAAACTACAAGGCTTGCATGCACAGCAATTAAACAAGCCTCGAAAATGATGAAGAAATAAAGACAAAGACTTGACTAAAAATTAAAACAAAGTTTGAATTGAAAAAAATGACTCTTGCCCTTCTAATTTCGAAAATGGTGATTGGGCTTCTTGGGCCTGGATCAACAAATGGGTTTTATTGGAAGTGATCCAATTGCCTCATTAAAAACCTCTCTTTGGAAAACCCAATGGGACAAAACCAAAGAGGAGGAAAAGAGCACAATTAGACCACTTAGCCATTTGTTGATCTACTTGAGCTTGTTATTCAAAACCATAGAGGTTCGAAAACACTTCTTCAACCGAGCCCAAGCAATCTGATCGAGTCCCACTTGATGGAATAATTTCCCCGAGATTTTCTTGAATCGTTTTGCCTTAGCTCCTTTCTTCGTAATGATTGATTTTCCCTCAGTCGGATGTCCCTCGGCAAGAACTCCCTCAGTTGAATGTCCATCGGCTAGGAGTCCCTCGGCGCATAATCCCTCGTATAAGGATCCCTCGGATCCCTCAGCTTGCTTTCCCTCGACTCCCTCAGCATCTGGTTCGAGCTGCTCATCCAGGATCATATCATCCCCCCTTTCTTCAAAAGGATTTGACCTCAAATCCGAAGAACCTACACGGAAACGAGCTAAGTTAGTAAATTTGAAGTTCAAAGTCGGATTATGCTTACCTTGGGGATTGGTCTTGGATGTGTTGGGGTTGACCCATGCTGATGTTGAAAACGGTTGAGGCCTTCTAGAATTCGCCAAAATAAGTCGGCCATCTTTTACAATTTCTCCTCGGAAATTTTGGTCCTTCTCGGGTCCGATTTGAAAGTTGTGAAGCATCTTGAAATCTGTGTGACCAAACAAGAAAACACCACGACCATTAGTCTTAAAATGATTGTTTGGTGGAGAAAACTTACCTGACCCAGTAGAGATTTGATCGTTTGGTCGAGTCTTTTGTTCGGCTTGCTCCGTTTCGACCGTTGAGATGGTTTGCAAAGGATGATGAAGATCGGTGCATGTTACTGGAATTTGGTTTCGACCAGTCTCCTCTAAATGCCCAGTTGGTCGATAAAAATGATCAGAGTTGTTGAAAACTCGTTGCTCAATTTCCTCCCTCAATCGAACCAAGTAGTTCACGTGTTTGTAATCGGGTCGCAAGAAGATCGATCGATCGAAATCAATTTTTCCAGACCAGGAGTCATGGATCGATTTTTCCTTTTGCCATGGATCTCCTTTGTTGATTTTAGCTTGAGTTTTCTGCAAAAGAAAAGATTTCTCACTCGGAAGTGCAAGCTCCGGTGCATGGTTAGTTAAGCTCGAAGGAGCCTTCGAAAAATCAATCAAAAGACACTTTTTATTTTTCTTGGAAGAGTTAGAAGAAACACTTACAGCCTCTTTACCTTTTTGCTTGAGAAGAATTTGATCTTGATAAATTTCGCTTGGTGACATAGGAACCAACGTGATCTTCTTTCCTTCGTAGTTAAACGAATACCGATTATTGAACCCGTCATGAAGAACCCGTCGATCGAATTGCCATGGTCTTCCTAGAAGGATGTGGCTTGATTCCATGGGCAACACGTCACACAGCACCTCATCTTGATATGTGCCAATGGTTATAGGAACCGAAACTTGGCTTTTTACCTTCATTTCCTCGTTGTTTAGCCATTGAAGACTATACGGCTTTGGATGTTCATTCACGGTCATGTCAAGCTTCTTGACCATTGTTTCACTTGCCACATTGGTGCAGCTTCCTCCGTCTATGGTGAGACTACATACCTTTCCTTGGACTTGGCATCGAGAGTGAAACAAATTCTTCTGTTGCTCATGCTCGTCGGTTTTGATGTGCATGTTCAATGCCCGTTGAATTACTAAGAGTTCTCCTACGTCGGCAACTTCTTCATGCTCCTCTTGATACTCATCAAAAACCGTTTCTTTTTCTTCCTCAATATCTCCATTGTCCAAGAGAACCATAATCCTTTGGTTCGGACATTCCTTTGCATAGTGCCATTTACCTTGACATTTGAAACATCTCACATCACGAGAATTAGAAGTAGAAGTTTCATACCTTCCTTTGTATCCTTGAGTAGGTGCGGCTGGTTTAAGCTCGGTTGTGGTTTTGAAATTTGACTTCTCTTCTCCTTGATAGCTTGGCTTAAGAACAATACCGGTTCCGTGAGAAGTTCGGGAAGGGACACTTCTTCTCTTGATTTGTTTTTCAACCATGATCGCCTTATGCAACATCTCTTCTACGGTTGCATAGGATTGCATTTCCACGCGGTCTTGAAGTTCACGATTCATGCCAGCTAGAAATCGTGCCATGGTGGCATCTCTTGTCTCGTCTACATCTCCTTTAAGCATTAGCTTTTCCATTTCTTGGAAATAATCTTCCACGCCTCTATTCCCTTGGGACAAAGCTCTCAAACGTTGATGGAGCTCTCGGTGGTAATGAGTTGGAACAAAACGTTGTCGCATCAAATAGATCATTTCTTCCCACGTCTCAACAGGATTCTCATGGTTGCGCCTCCGGTTCGTTACAAGCTGATCCCACCAATCAATGGCATAGCCGCAAAATTCAGTAGCCGCCAATCTCATCTTCTTTTGAGTGGAGAAGTTTTGGCAATCGAATACCAATTCCACCTTCTTTTCCCATTCAAGGAAAGCATACGGGTCGTTCTTCCCGTGGAACGGTGGAATACGAAGCTTCATACCTCCAAGATCATTGTCGTTTCGTCTTCGAGCTGGTGGATGTCTTTCCCGGTTTCCATCCGAAGAATCTCCTCGATCGTAAAAAAGGTTATCTTCCGGTTCATGGCGTTGCGGTCGATTTCTCCTCGGTCTCGCCGGTGCGTGACAACTTCCATGTCCTACGCTCTGCTCGGATCTGATCTCATCGGCTCTATTGTCTCTCGGTTCAGCACCCTGATTTCTTTCTCCTCGTCTTGGCGTACGAACCGCTAGTGTCGCCATTTGATCTCGCATTTCGCGGAGAACTTGTGCCATGTCATCGACCTTTTTATTAACGCTATCAACCTTTTGATTCACGCTATCAACCTTTTGATTCATCACAGATTCTCGTTCTCTCATAAAACGTGATGATGCCGATTCACTTTCCTCCGACATGTTGTACCTCGCACAGAATCAAACACAAACAAATGAGTGTATGCAAAAGTTCAGATTTTTCTCAAGTAACCACAAAAACAGGTGTTTCCGAAAAAAACTCAAAACGAATTTCTTTTTATTTTTTTTTGAATTTTAAAAATTATGAAAATTAAGTTAAGAGACAGATCTACTTAGCAGTATTTTTTTTTTATTTTTTTTGAAAAGTTTTTGAATCTATAAAAATCGAAACAAACAGAAAAACGAAAAATTTTAAACCCAGAAATTGCAAAGAAGATGAACAGTTTTAAACAAAAATGAAATGAAATGAAAAAAAGTGATAGATGGAACGAAATTACCCAGATTTTGGAGTGGTGCTCTGATACCACTTGACACACTCCTCCCAAGGATGCTCACTCTACGGTTTGGGCAAGAGGGGATAAGCCTTGCAAACGACGAATCGCTTCAAAGTGTGTGGATCGAATGGTCTCACAAGGGGTGCGGAAAGCCCTTGATATTCCTCTTTGCTATTTTCGGATATGACTCACCAAAAACAAACAAAGGTTTTCGATTGATATGACTCACAATCGAGATTTGATCTAGAGAGAAAAGAGATTTTTATTCAAAGACTAGATAATTTGATAATGAGGATACAAGAGTTTAAATAGAAAATTACAAGGCTTGCATGCACAGCAAATAAACAAGCCTCGAAAAAGATAAAGAAATAAAGACAAAGACTTGACTAAAATTAAAACAAAGTTTGAATTTAAAAAAAATGACTCTTGCCCTTCTAATTTCGAAAATGGTGATTGGGCTTCTTGGGCTTGGATCAACAAATGAGTTTTATTGGAAGTATTTTATTTGTGCTTTTTTCCTTCGCTTCGGTTTTGTCCCAATGGGTTTTCCGAAGCAAGGTTTTTAACGAGGCAAATATTTCACTTCCAATAAAACCCATTTGTTGATCCAAGCCCAAGAAGCCCAATCACCATTTTCGAAATTAGAAGGGCAAGAGTCATTTTTTTTAAATTCAAACTTTGTTTTAATTTTAGTCAAGTCTTTGTCTTTATTTCTTTATCTTTTTCGAGGCTTGTTTAATTGCTGTGCATGCAAGCCTTGTAATTTTCTATTTAAACTCTTGTATTCCTCATTATCAAATTATCTAGTCTTTGAATAAAAATCTCTTTTCTCTCTAGATCAAATCTCGATTGTGAGTCATATCAATCGAAAACCTTTGTTTGTTTTTGGTGAGTCATATCCGAAAATAGCAAAGAAGAATGTCAAGGGCTTTCCGCACCCCTTGTGAGACCATTCGATCCACACACTTTGAAGCGATTCGTCGTTTGCAAGGCTTATCCCGTCTTACCCAAACCGTAGAGTGAGCATCCTTGGGAGGAGTGTGTCACTATTTTCGTCCCGTAAGCCCAATTTTCAAGGCCCATTCAATTTCCGTCACTTAAAACCCTAAAGACCAACATAGGCATAAGAGAAGACCTATAAATATGCCTCTTAGAAGACCTAATTTTGTGTTCTTTCTTTTACACCTTTTTTAGTTTAGTTTTATTCTTGCTTTTTCTCTTAAACTCTTATTCTTTACTTTTCGAGATTGGTGAAGAAGTTCTCACCGGATTTAGTTCTTAAACTCGTGAGGCTCCTTTATTCTTGTAATTTATTTAATTATGATTTTTAGTTCATCTATGTACGAGTAGTTTCATTGTTGGGTTTAAAGAAATTATCAAAGGGAAATTCTATGTTCGATAAGGATTTCACGAGATAAAACACTAGCCGATATCTAGAGATCTTTCTTATGGATAGTTGTTAATGCTAATTCTAGCGTCATGAACAAGAGGTGATGCATAGATGTTAAGTACCACTTAATGTGCTGGATCTAAAAACATCTTAATCATTATCTATAAGAGAGTGTGCATCATAAGATTTCGAAAGTATACTTAAGGAGTGACGTGAATTAAGAAGAACCAGTGAGAACAGCACGATCTTCCGCGTGGCCAGAGACGAAAGATACTGGTCGAGTGTATAGATTGTTAGTGTGTAGGATGTACGAAAGTAGGCTACGCCGTTTATTGTGTTCAGTTCGTGGAATTGAAATCTAGAAACAGTTACTAAGAGCTTAGGGATCGTGATTGAATCGAGCATACTCTAAGATATTTATGTCGACCCAACACCGTTTTATCATAGTTTACAAATCGTTTTTCCCATCTTATATTCAAGCCATTGATTTTCATCTTCTCTTTACAAGTAATTTTCCGTTTTTACGCTCTTTACATTTTAATGACAAAAAGCTTTATTCTCGGCTTAGATTTCCTTGCTAATCTCTGTATAAGGTCTCGCATAACAGCTCTCTCTCCCTGTGGATATATACCTAAAGTACTACAACACACGTCTGTGCACTTGCAAAACCTTTAGATTTATAAATTTAAAACCTGAAGTTTCGGAGAACAATCCAAGCGCATCAAGTTTTTGGCACCGTTGCCCGGGGAGTTAATCGCTACCGTTTCTGCAACACCTTAGAGGTTAGTAAATCGACCCTAATACAAACTTTTTTAAAAAAAATTTTGGTTTTGTTTTTCTTCGTTTCAGGCTTTCAAAATATGGACTTGCCTCTGGTGCCATATGACTACTACGATCAGGGTTGCTACGACCCATCTTGTGCTCACTACTCTAACGATTCACACGTCAACTGTGATTCGTTCTACATGGATCGGAAACCGGCCCGACCAGCTACTCTAAAGGACGCTATGCGCCTCCTTACTACCGTGACTAGCCTTTTGCGTCTCAATTTTTCAACTCTCGACAACCTCATACTGTCTTCCTCATCAAATCTTCAACCAGCATGAAGACAACTCGGAACTTAGCGCTCGTTTGGAGCGACTCTAAGCAATGATCAACAAAACTATCAACTTACAAGTTAAGTCCGGAGCCACTTTGAACGAGAAAGTAGACTATATGTTCGTTAAATTCAACAAGAAGTTTGATGATCCTTAAAGAGCAGACCCTTACAGATGATGCAATACTCAACGAGAGGATGAAACTCGTTGAAGACAAACAAGGAAAACAAAAGTTCAATATCCAAAACGCTAAGGATGGGGTATGTACTTTGAATTACCAGCTTGATGACTTGGATAACTCTATCAATGACTAGAGCAACACCACCTATGACTACTCCCTCGAGCTGTGGGAAGGCGTATGAGAAGTTAGCGACAAGACGGTAGAACTCGATCTTACACTAGATCGACTCATTTATGCCATTGATGAAGTAGAGGAGAAGGTGGAGAAGTTTTCTAAAAATCATGAGGAGCATGATACAACACTTGATTCTCATGTCCCTGACCTAGAAGAGAAGCCAAATGACCTATTAGGCCCATAAATCTTCTCTCAAACGAACAAAGTTCTGACTTGTCTCCCTCACAAAGCTCTCTCTCTCCAAAACCAGAATAGAATGAAAGTAGAATAAAGCGTCTTAGCCAAAGTGGCTAAAAACCCTAATTAATACTCTTAAAACACGTTTTGGGGCTTTTTGTAAATAATAAAGTCTCCTGGGGCAGATTGCAAATTCTTCAATCTTCTAATTGTCGCGACTCATGTCTCTCTGCAATTGGTATCGATCGATACCATAAGTGGTATCGGTCGATACGCGGGCATCAAATCGGCTGTCTCAGCTACACGATCTTTGCTTAGTTCCAAAAAGCTCTAGAATGCTTCAATATCTCCAATTATGCTCCAAACGTACCTAAAACCTGAAAAGACTCTAAAAGACTCCAAAATACTAGAAAGACTCTATAAAAAGGACTTATATTATGGCTAAAAAGGGGTAAAAACCATGATATATCAACTCCCCCAGACTTAGCCTTTGCTTGCCCTCAAGCAAAACATAAAACTAAATCAGAGAAAGAGGTTTGAAAACACGGAGACTCACATGTTCCTGAACCATCGCAATGACCATTTTCCTAAGTTTTCCAGATATCACCTAACCAGCTCCAGATCTAACCACCATGTACTTCTCCGTAGACATTCGCAGCTTCCCAAACTCCACACATAATTTTGCAGCATTGTCCAATAAAGCCCTCATCGCTAGATTCATCGCTGTAATCAATGCCAAGAACCTTCTAGACTCTTTCCCATACGATATAATGACAAATGAACCACCCAATTTTCACACCTTTTTGGTGTTATTTCCTCTCCCCCAAACTTATTTCACATCATGTTCTCTTGCATATACATATTAAGGTTTGAGACGCGAGTATTGATGGTGTTTGCCACGAAATCCCTGGTTCTTCCCTCTCTATGTATCAAAGGTGTAGGCGAATAATGGCAAAAGAACTGAGTGTAGGCGTGAAAATCAGAGAAGTTACATGCGCATTTGGTATCGATCGATACCATTACTGGTATCGATCGATACAAGGACCATTGGTCGATGCAACGTATGTTTCTCCTGGTGTCGGTCGATACCAGTGATTGTATCGGTCGACACATGCTTTTTTCATCTGATTCAAACGAAAACACAAGACACAAAACCAAAAACAAAAGAATAAAAGAAATTTGTACATGCTCACCAGTGGATTGCCTCCCACCAAGCGCTTGTTTTACGTCACGAGCTTGACTTTACGGACGATCAGGCGGTGGGTGCATGTTCCAGAGGTACCATGTGTCCTCTTGGAATCTCGGCTTTCGCCCAATAATTTTTCACCCTTTGACCATTGACAGTGAACTCTTCGCCTGATGTACTCAGCAGGACAACTGCACCGTGTGGTCTGATCTCCTTGATCGTGAAGGGACCTGACCAACGAGAACGCAATTTTTCAGGAAACAATTGCAAACGAGAGTTATACAGAAGTACCTGGTCATTGGGTTCGAAGTGTCTGGAAAGGATCATTTTGTCGTGATATGCCTTAGTCCTCTCCTTGTACAGCTTCGAGTTCTCATAGGCGTGATGCCTAATCTCATCCAGCTCATTCAGTTGGACCAATCGCCTCTCAGCAGCAGGTTTGCACACGAAATTTATCATCTTTGTAGCCCAAGCTGCCTTATGCTCGATTTCCACTGGAAGGTGACATGCTTTCCCATAAAGCAAATGAAATGGTGTATTGCCCATCGGTATCTTGAAAGCAGTCATGTAGGCCCACAGTGCATTGTCCAGCTTTTCAAACCAATTCTTCCGAGTGGGCCCTACTGTCTTCTCCAGGATCTCCTTGATCTGCATGTTGGAGACCTCAACTTGCCCACTAGTCTGAGGGTGATATGGAGTAACCACACGATGATTCATACCATGTTTCTCCAGTAGCTTCTCAAAAACTTTGTTAATAAAGTGAGTGCCACCATCACTTATAACAATTCGAGTTACTCCAAATCGAGGGAAAATAATGGTCTTAAACAGCTTAAGAACCACTGAAGAGTCGTTGGTTTTGCTGGCAATCGCTTCCACCCACTTGGAAACATAGTCCATACCAACTAAGATGTACTTGTTCCCATGTGAAGGGTGAAAAAGACCCATGAAATCTATGCCCCAGCAATCGAAAACTTCAACCTCAATGATGAAATTATGTGGCATCTCATGTCTTTTGCTGATCTTCCCTCTCCTCTGACAGACATCACACTGTGAGATAAATGCGTGAACATCCCTGAACATGGTAGGCCACCAGAAGCCTGCTTGAAGAACCTTGGACACCGTCTTGAAAGTGGCGAAGTGTCCAGCATACTCAAACCAATGACAATGAAAAAGAATCTCTGGCACCTCAGACTCTGCAACACATTTTCTATAGATACCATCTGAGCAGTGCTTGTATAGGTAAGGCTCATCCCAAAAGAATCGCCTCATCTCGTGCATAAACTTCTTCTTCTCATACTTCTTGAGATGCTTCGGCTCATTATCTGCTGCAAAGGAAATTAGCTATATCAGCATACCATGGTCGATCGGGGTCAGAGACAGCGGATAGATACTCCTCAGACAAATCAATGTAGTCCATAGGTAAAACAGGTCCGAATGGTGACGGGTATCGACCGACACTAGGTGAGTATCGATCGATACGAAAGGTCTGCACTCGCGAAAATTTCAGATTTTCGGAACAAGCATCCTGAAGATGAGTCTCAATGAAGTAGATACGCTCCTCTGGCAAGAAATCATCAATAGGCACGTCTTCATCGATCTTTATTCGCGATAGGTTGTCAGCAACTCCATTCTCAACTCCCTTCTTGTCCTTTATCTCGATATCGAACCCTTGGAGCAAAAGTACCCATCGGCAAAGACGAGGCTTGAGGTCCTTGATCTTCAGCAAGTATTTGAGAGCAGCATGGTCGGTGTGGACAATAACCTTGCTCCCAATCAAGTAGGATCGAAATTTCTCAAAAGAGAAGACAACTGCCAGTAACTCATTCTCAGTGGTGCTATAATTTCACTGAGCATCATCTAACGTCCTGCTGGCATAATAAATAGCATTGGGCTTCTTGTCTTTCCTATGACCCAACACAGCTCCAACAACAAAGTCACTCGCATCGCACATAACCTCAAAAGGTAAGCTCCAATCAAGTGGTTGGACAATAGGAGCACTCACCAATGCCTTCTTAATCTCCTCGAAGGCTGCAAGGCAATCAGATGTGAAATCAAATTTGACTTCCTTGTGAACCTCCTGTAAAACCCAACATGACCAAGGAAGCTTCGAATCTCAGAGACAGACCGCGGCGGCTGAAGGCTTGTCATGATCTGAATCTTGGCCTTGTCAACTTCGATCCCTACCTTGGAAACCCTGTGCCCAAGAACGATGCCATCGTGTACCATGAAGTGGCACTTCTCCCAACTAAGAATTAAGTGCTTCTCCTCGCATCGCTGAAGCACCTTGCACAAGTTATCCATACAATCCTTGAATGATGATCCATACACAGAAAAATCATCCATGAACACCACCATAAACTCCTCAATCATGTCTGTGAAAATCGACATCATACATCTCTGAAAGGTCGTTGGAGCGTTACATAATCCAAATGGCATTCTTCTGTAGGCGAATGTGCCATAAGGACATGTAAAAGTCGTCTTCCACTGATTCTCTGGATGTATAGGAATCTGGAAAAAGCCTGAGTACCCATCGAGAAAACAGTAGTATGTGTGACTCGCTAACCTCTCCAGCATCTGGTCGATGAATGGCAATGGGAAGTGATCCTTCCTTGTGGCCGCATTCAGCTTCCTGTAGTCAATACATATCATGTGACCAGTGATTGTCCTTGTAGGGATCAGCTCATCCTTCTCGTTCTTCACCACATTTATACCTCTTTTCTTAGGCACAACAAGAACAAGACTAACCCAAGAACTATCTGAGATGGCGTAGATAATCCCTACTTCCATCAATTTCATCACCTTCTTCCTGACCACTTCTTTCAGGTTCGGATTCAGCCTCCTCTGACACTCAATCGAAGACTTTGACTCATCCTCCAGGTGAATCATGTACATGCATAGATCTGGGGAGATACCTGAAATGTCATTAAGAGAATAGCCGAGAGCCTTGCGTTACTTGCGCAGCTTGCTTAGCAGTAAGGTAATCTCTGCGTTGTTCAAGGAAGCATTAACAATCACAGGGTATGTGGAATTAGGACCAAGAAAAACATACCTCAATTCGGCTCGAAGTGGCTTGAGTTCGATCTTAGGAGCTTTCTCCTCACTCCAATCACCAAGCTCACAAGCCTTCTTAGGAGTTTCGGCCAACTCCTCTATCGCACACGCCTGGTATCGATCGATACAGTGGGTATCGATCGATACTGCATCAGTCGAATCGAGCATCTTAGCGTACCCAGCAGCAGCATCACTCAGAAACTCATCTGAGTCATCGGAGCACACCAATGCTCTCTCAAGTGGATCCTCAGGGTGCATCTCCAAGAAATACTCCTCAGCTATGTCGCTGAAAGTATCCACAAAAAAAGTTTGCCCATCGATGGTTGGTTTCTTCATCATCTTCTCCATGTTGAACGACATAACCAAGTCACCGATGTTGAGATTTATATGTACATTCTTGCAATCAATCAAAGCTCCAGCAGTTGCAAGGAATGGTCTGCCCACGATAAGAAGATCCTTAGGCTCAGCATCGTACACCAGGATGATGAAATCTGTTGGGATTAAGCAATTCGCAATCTTGATTGGGACATCTTCGAGTAGTCCCTCTGGAAGTGGCACTGAGCGATCAGCAAGTACCAGCAAAATCCTTGTAGATTGGAAATATGTCATCCCCATTCGCTTAGCAACTGAGTGTGACATGAGATTCACACTCGACCTAATATCGCAGGGAGAACGCTCGAATCTCTCTGTGAAAATAGTACAGTCCAAAACAAAGCTCCATGGGTCTGGTAGCTTCTTTGGGATCGTGTTGAGTAGAATTGTGATGTACTCAACTGTAATCATCATGACACCCTCCTCAAGGTTCACGTTGCTAGACACCATCTTCTTCACATATCTCCTGTAAGCTGGAGAAGTCTTAATAGCATCGATGAAGGGAAGCTCAACGACCAACTTGCCTAGTATAGCCTTGCATCTGGAATCCTCCACATCCTTCTTCGACTTCCTAGGAAGCAGAGGGTAGGGTACCTTGCGTTGGTAAACCCTTTCCTCGACCACCTTAGGTTCCCTCTCGATCTGTGTCTCAGTTTCGACCCATACATGGAGAGTGTTGATCGATACACGTGATTTTGGATCCCCTCGAGCAGGTGTCTGAACTGGTATTGGTCGACACTAGCTGGTGTCGGTCGATACACGAGGATTTTCAGAATCCCCGTCGCCATCTTCAGCAAGATCGATGAAATTCTCTGCAATTAGGCAGTTATTTACTCCTGTAATCACCTCTTTTCCACTCCTCAAGGTGATGGCGTTGATGTGTGCCTTTGGATTTTCAGTTTTCCCTAGAAGAAAACCTTCATGTCTCTTCACAGCTGATGCATTCTGAGCAACCTGAGTTTCCAGCTTCTTCTGAGAAAGATTAAGAGCTTCAATTTTCCCATTCAGGTCAGTGTATAGAGAGTCAATTTTCCCATTGAAATCCACTTGCAACTTTTGTTGTCCCTGAAGAATATGTTTAAACATGGATTCTATCTTACTCTCTGAGGACTTTGGAGAGATAGGCTGGTACAAAGATTTCCCATAATTGCGAGTGAAGTCGCTGCTCTGGAGTGGTTTCTGAGCAAATTATTTTGCTCCAAAACCAGATTGGTTTCCCTCAAACTTGTATCCACCTTGCTGAGTGTTGTTGTTGAAGTTTCCGCTGTTGTTGTACCCAAATCGCTGACCCTGAAAATCAGAACCACCAACGTAGTTAACATCCTCCACTTCGTCTTCTTCCACATTCACGACCTCATCAGCAAAGTGTACTGCTTTCTTCGTCTTCCCCATCAGAAGATTGTGCACATATTCTAGCTTGGCTTGAACCTCAGCAATCTGCGATCCATCCATTCATCCACCCTGCTTCTTCCGCTCGAAATCAGTATTCTTGGTGCTATTGCTAGACGTCAAGTTCTCAATCAGCACAACAGGATCGTCTGGATATGATATTCATATATTTTACATGCTCTAGCATATATTTTACTTAGAGTTTTGTGCCATTTGCATACATAATCACGGTTTTGTCTTGCATTTAGGTCTCATTTAGAGTTTAGGACATTTGCATTAGGTCCTAGTGAGTTATTGCATATTTTGGAGTCTATTTTAGGTGTTTTGGAGAACATTTGGGGATATGGAGTTGAAACCGTCCGGACATGGACAAGGAGAGGGAAGAGTTCACCCACAGCGTCTCAAAGATGTGGCTGGACGAGAACCTTCCGGCCTGATGCAGCTTCAATGGTCTTCATAGAAGTTGTAGAGGAGTTAGTTATATGTTTATAACAGCTATAATTATGTCATTCCAATAGGCGGTTCAGGAGATACGGTTGATTTATTGAAGACATGTCACTGTCGGAAAATGCAGAAGCAGTCAGAAGCAGCTGAAAGATCATGTCGAATGGAAGCCTTTCCATGCCCAGTTTAATCTGAGCTTTCGATAAAAGTCATGAGAAATTGAGTTAGCTTTCTAACGCGAGAAGATTCAGCTCATTCCGAGTAATATTCCAGGAGTTATCGCCGATTTAGTGGACACATATCAACTATGCCCAATCCAAGATCCAACCCCATTTGCCTCGGGTCGACCCGGTTCGAACACTTTTGTGTATTTATGCAAATTTTAGACATTTCTAAACATAAGTTTTCTTCTTTCTAGAGTTGGGTTTTATCCCAAACTCTTCTTATGATGATTTTGGATGGATCTTCATCATTCATGCCACTCTAGTGAAAGATTCTTCAACCATATTTTTTATTTAATGCATCTTCTTTATCTTTATGTTTTTTTCCCTTTTGTTCTTCATGTTCTTTAGTCTTTAGAACTTTTTGTTGGGTTTTTGGATTATGCTTGATTATTGATGGTTTGATGGTTGATTTGTGTTGCTTATGTTCTTAATCCTTGCTTTCCTTTCTTTCTAAGTGATCCTAGTGTTAGATTGGGCTTGAAAGAGTCAATTTAGATCAAACGGAAAATCATGCACACCAAGTGTTCGATGAAATTCCCCTAGAAGCTTAGTAAGAGATAACCATTTTTAACCTATGAGAGTAGTTGCTTAAGGTGTTTGTTGGTTGATTTGAATGTTGATCTTAATGCTTGCTAATCATTTTATCACAAATGAGAGTTTGATCTTGATTTAGTGATTAGCAAAGTGATTAGTGCCTTGAGAGAGAATTAGTCATAATTAGTGATCTTAACCTAAGAAATAGCATAGATTGTGTGTATTAGCATCATTTGTTAATTGTCTTGATGGTTAGATGACGATGATTTAGGTTGCATCTTGTTAGATCTTTCACTTAGGTTGATCTTAAAGCTAGTTTTGGATTGAAAGATCAAAACTCGAGCTTAAGCATTTCACGCCCGATAGGTGTTCGATGAAATGCGTGAACCAAACCTTTTGTGAGCTTTTCATGTGAAGCCAATAAGAGTTGATGTCTAGGGTGATAAGTGAACTAAGTGGAATTGGAGATTAAAGCTTGTTAATCATCTTATCACAAACGAGAGTTTGATCTTGATTTAGTGATTAACAAAGTGATTAGTGCCACGAGAGTAGATTAGTCATAATTGTGAATTCCATGTTCTATGATAGTGTTTAATTCAATCTTTATCATCATTGTTTGTTCATTAATCATCTTCTTGATAGTTAATTCATTTTCCAACACTTCTATCTTTGTTTTCTTTCTTGCATTTCATTTTCTTGATTCAAAAATATAAAAC
>PKML01063679.1:203852-214787 GCA_002933935.1 Eutrema yunnanense | reverse complement strand
GAGTTCTGGATACTTTGTAGAAATATAATCTTCAAAGAAACTGTGTAAAACCAAAACACACACACACATATATATATATATATGGGACCAAGACCACTTAAGGAATGATTAGCCGAAAGATTAAGGAATGATTAGCCGAAATATACCTCTCAAGTATCTGAAAATATTCACAATTTCGCAAGACATATGCATGTGCGATTTCAATGTCTTTCCCTGAAAGCCATATTTCATTCATTTCCCCACTTGGACGGCCCACGTGTGTAAATATATCAGGAACTCCAGGAAAATGGTATTCGGGGACTTCACCTTCATCGAATCTTGTTAATCTGGCGTAATTATTGAGAACAAATTTAGAATATCTAGCATGTTTAGCAATGGCAAAGTGAATGTCCAATATTAATTGTAGTGTTTACATTGAATTTGTTTGTATATTCGAGGGAAAATAATGCGCTGTTAAATAAGCTACCTCCTCTTTTAAATATGATTGAACAATCGATCCTGGTGCATATCTTTTGTTTTTTGCTTTCCCTTTCAACTTTTTGAAAAACTTTTCAAAAGGGTATATCCACCTGTATTGCACAGGGCCTCCTACTTCAGCTTCGTAGGGGAGATGTATAGGCAGGTGTTCCATCACGTCAAAAAATGATGGTGGGAAGATCTTTTCCAGATTGCAAATGATTAAAACTATGTTTTGTTTTAGAATTTGGACGCGACTTTTCTGCAAAGTTCTGGAACATAAGTCACGGAAAAACACTGCGATCCCTATAATTTTTATATTGAAACTACAGTTGGTTAGTATAAATTAATAGAATCAAATTTATGTATGGCATGTAAACAAAATTATAAATAATTAGTACCTGATAACGTGCGGTGGATGTTCAGGTCTACTAGTTCTTCGAGGATAAATGGAAGTAACCGCTCCATAAAAACATGACAGTCATGACTCTTCATCCCAGAAAACTTTTCAATCACCATATCAGCACAACTAGCTAAGTCTGCAGCATAACCATCTGGGAATATGACCGAATGTTTCACACATTCTAATAAGCTTCTTCTAGCTTTGTCTGACAATGAGTAGGCGGGGAAAGGAGCTCTACCCTCATCATCAGTATGTAAGTGTGGCCGAGAACAGAATTGTGCTATATCCAATCTTGACGGGATGGTGTCTTTTGATTTACCCTTCACACGCATAAGAGTATTCATGATGTTGTCAAAAAAATTCTTCTCTATATGCATCAGATCGAGATTATGACGAAGATTGAGGTCCCTCCAATACGGCAGCTCCCAGAATATGCTTTCTTTGTGCCAGTTATGTGTCTTCCCAAATCCAGGCTTCTTCTTTTCGTGACTGTTTCCACCAACATCCTTTGTTTTCGGTGGCTCTACCAGACGCAACCGGTATTGATAAACTTGCTCACCTGTCAAAATCTCAGGTGGATACTCTTTCTTAGCATATTTTCCCTTCAAAAAGTCTTTTTTATTCTTCCTTAGTGGATGATCAAGAGGAAGAAATCTTCGGTGACAATCGAACCAACACGTCTTTCTTCCATGCGGCAGATAAAAAGACTTTGTATCTTCCATGCAAATTGGACAAGCCAATTTCCCATGGGTGCTCCATCCTGATAACATGCTATACGCCGGAAAGTCGCTTATCGTCCACAGCAACACTGCTTTTAGATTAAAATTTTGGTTCAATGACACATCGTACGCATCAACTCCAGTGGACCACAATTCTTTTAACTCCTCAATAAGAGGTCGGAGGAATATATCGAGACTACCTCGAGGATGATTTGGCCCATAATTCATAATGGTAAGAAACAAGTACTCCGTATTCATGCACATACCAGGGGGTAAATTATATGGAGTCAAGATCACGGGCCACATCGAATGATTTTTTGACATGCCAAATGGATTGAACCCATCTGTACATAACCCAAGATGAACGTTACGGGGTTCTTCGGCAAACCAGGGATGTAGATATTGAAAAAAATTCCACTCCGTCGCATCAGACGGATGACTCAATTCTCCTTCATTCGGCTGGTGCTCGGCATGCCATCTCATTGCCGCTGCAGTCTTCTCGCTCTGATACATTCTCTTTAATATTTCAGCAATAGGCATATACCACATAAGACTATATGGTACCTTGGTCCTACGGTGTTGCTCGTTTGGCATCCATCTTTCTGAATTACAAAACCGATACTTATCTAACCTTTCGTCTTCTTTCCAGAAGATCATACAATTGTTAACGCAAACATCAATTGCATGACATGGGAGGCCTAAATTGTTCATCAATTTTCTGTCTCGTAATTTGAACCCGTTGCCTGGTTTCCTTCTGGTAAGTAGTTATTAAACATTCCGCACATCGAATCCACTAACCTCTCACTCATATTATGATATGCCTTATGTTGCATGAGCTCAGCAGCAAAGGATAACTGCGAGTGACCTTCACGACAACCATCGTATAATGGATTTTTGGCTCTTTCTAACAAGTCATAGAACTTTTTGGAATGATTGCGTACTGGTTCTTCTACATTTTGATAACTACCATCCTCATGATA
This sequence comes from Eutrema yunnanense, assembly GCA_002933935.1. Lineage (NCBI taxonomy): Eukaryota > Viridiplantae > Streptophyta > Magnoliopsida > Brassicales > Brassicaceae > Eutrema > Eutrema yunnanense. The sequence goes on along the minus strand of PKML01063679.1, from coordinate 212,229 downwards.
GTAATCAAAACTCACGTTTTCACGAAAAGCATCATTCACCATATCAACATATCTACCTCCTTCTACATTACCCACTTCTTCACTACCACTTACCCACGTCGGATCTACAGAACTCGTTCCTAAATCCATATCGAGTTCTTCTCCATGCTTATACCAAACATAATAATATGGCATAAATCCTTTACTATAAAGATGTTTCCAAATTCTTGTACCCGACAAGAAATTATTGTTCTCGCAATCACTACAAGGGCATTAAAACCGCGATTGCTCCTTGTTAGGGGCTGGCCATTTACAAATGTCATGAATTGATCCACCCCGCTATGAACTTTGCCGAGAAATTTCCCGTCGCTTCATCGAACCTTTTATACATCCACTCCCGAATATTACTATAATTGTAATTTCCCGACATTTTTTTAGTAACAAATTTTTTCTTTCTCCTCAATTTCGTGTTTCTCACCACCAATGGAATGTGAATGAAAGAAACGAATGTCGTTCGAATATATCTATAGAGATTTTTGCGACTGTTTTTGCGACTACATTTATATTTTACGACTACTTACCGACTGCTTTAAAAACTTTAACTCAGTTAGGTACACCGACATCAAAACGAGAAGAACGTGGCCTATACCGGTTTTTCACGACTACATTACGACTATATTTACTACTCGCCGTATAATGTCGCTATTTTGTCGCAATTTTACGACTTTGTTACGACTAAAAGCGGAGCAACTATTGTGTAGTCGTAACTAAGTCGTAATATAGCTTGCAGTCGCAACGTGGTCGTTATTTATTTGCTATTTCTTTACGACTACAATCGTAGTCGTAAGTCGTAGTCACAATATCCAGGTTTTCTTGCTAGTGACCAAATCCTCAAACCTCTCAATGTGGTCCATAGGGTGTTCATGATGAAGACCGTGAAAAGGATGCTGACCCACAAGAGAGAAGTATGAAGGTTTCAGCTCAAAGTCATTCCTCTGAAACGTAGGAACACGGATCGCTGCGCAATTGGCGTAGTACTGATCAGGTCTGTTATACTCACCAAGTGTCCTCCCACGATCAACCACATCATTCCCAACAGCTGCAGGGACAACGACTTTTCCATCTCCATCAAGTCGTTTCCCTCTCTCAATGCACAGTTGACCCTCTTGGTCTCTCAAAGCTCTAGCTTCATCACGAGTCAATACCACTGGGTTATTCATCTCTGATGGCCTCTTTGTTTTTCTGTTTGCACGTTCCAAGTTGGCTAGCTCGTTGTTGGAAAGATGAAGTAGCTCAGTGCGCTTGTTCCTCCGGGTTTCGCGAGTGTGCATACACCTGAAACACAAAAGACAAGACACATAAGTAACCAAAAATCAAAAACAGCACGATGAGTATCGACCGACACCAATGGTATCGATCGATACCGACGAACTTAGTCAAAACTCGATAGCTAAAATCTAATGGCGATTTTTAGAGTCTCCGGCAACAGCGCCAAAATTTGATAAGCTCAAATATAATACCCTAAAAGTACTAAGCTGTAGTTGCAGTATATTTAGGGGTCGAACCACAAAGACTCAAGAAAATCACACAATAGACCAATTAGTTTCGAATCAAGCTAAGCAATTCAGTTGAAACAAAAGCAATAAACAATAAAAGAGGATGTAAACCGATGGGGAGAATATATGCCCAGGGTATTTCTCGGGAAATCAATGAATGCTGATAACCAATCAGTCAGGATTCATATTTATCGCGGTTCTTGAACTCAAATCACTAAGTTATAATTAACCAACTGTCGTTGCGAGAATTATGTAAAGCTAAACTTCAGAACCCCAAATCTCTTTGCAAATTCCTAAGAATAAATCAGCATTACTATCGAGTTAGATATGTTCACAATTCAACTAAACCAAATCTCTTTGCGAATAATTAATTTGCTCACCCTAGGTTCTGTCAGATTACTCTATTGCACTGTCGTGCCTAATTGAGTAACCTAAGATCTAAGTTCTAGGTGATCAGGCCATAATTATCTTTGAGAACAACCTATGGTGAAGAACTAATTCAGATGGTGAATCCTAACTAATCAATTACCAGCAATCAGAAAAATCCCTATGAGAAAACCATAAACCTAAGATGGATCTACTCAGACATGGAGAATGAAACAATCAACATAACTAAATAGATCATTGAATTAAACAATAAGAAAAGAGTAACAAGAGGATTCGAAATCTTCTGTCAAACGAACAGAGTTCTGACTTGTCTCCCTCACAAAGCTCTCTCTCCAAAACCAGAATAGAATGAAAGTAGAATAAAGTGTCTTAGCTAAAGTGGCTAAAAACACTAATTAATACTCCTAAAACACGTTATGGGGCATCTTGTAAATAATAAAGTCTTCTGGGGCAGATTGCAAATTCTTCAATCTTCTAATTGTCGCGACTCGTGTCTCTCTGCAATTGGTATCGATCGATACCATAAGTGGTATCAGTCGATACTCGGGCATCCAATCTGCTGTCTCAGCTACACGATCTTTGCTTAGTTCCAAAAAGCTCCAGAATGCTTCAATATCTCCAATTATGCTCCAAACGTACCTAAAACCTGAAAATACTCTAAAAGACTCCAAAATACTAGAAAGACTATATAAAAAGGACTTATATCATGGTTAAAAAGGGGTAAAAACCATGATATATCACTATCCGAATCTTCCATCCCGAGAAGTACCGAGAGTACCCGAACAAGATAAGTTGGGAGAAGTTAGAAAAATTCAACAATGTGGTTCGTGATCTAACTCGAGGTACTACTTTTGCTAGAGCTTGCATGGACCACATGATTGGTCATTTAGTTTGTGAAAGTAAAGAGTCCATCACGGAGATAAAAGATCTTTTCGACAATGCTATGAAAGGAAAACCGGTTCGAACTCTCCATATGATCGAAGAACAAGGTCAGTTCCTTATCTCTTGTAGCATCCGTCGAGTTGAATTTAAAGACATTCTTTGTGACTCCGGAGCTTGCCTAAGCATCATGTCAAAATCGACCGCCAAAAGACTCGGTATCAAACATGTTCATCCAACTAAGACGAAAATCACCATGGTCGATGAGAGTTGTACTATACCAAAAGGAATTTGCCGAGACATGCCCGTAAGAATTGGAGATTACATAGCTCCTATCGATTTCTGCATTTTCCAAACAACGAAAGGCGATGCAACACCAATAATCATAGGATGGTCTTTCTTTTCAAACGTTGGAGCCTTCATGGATTGGCCCAATCGGCGTGTTTCCTTCGTCAACGTCAACAAAGATGTGTTCTAAAATGATGTCCTGCTCAAGTTCAAGAATGACGGATATCCCAATTTGAGAGACCCCGATCCCGACTCACTATGTAGCGATGATTCACATGACGAAGAGACCCGAAAGACATCAAAGAAGAGTACTTGCCGTAAGACACTGTCCTTCTACGACTAAGCTCATCTACCTACCAACGTCGAGCTAAACGACTTTAAACAAAATCGCTCAATGGGAGGCAACCCATTTTTAGGTACAATTTTCTTTTTCGTATTTTTTTTTTTTGATGTTTTCTTTTCCTTAGTTTCAGCTATGTAAAAAACCAAAAAAACCAAAAAAATCAAAAGACCGAAAAAACAAAAAGAAGAAATCACGATTCAAAATTGTTCGGTCCAGCACGAACCGCAAGGAAAGACTTCACCGCAAAAGGAGCTGTCGACCGCGGGTGCAAATCCCCGAGCCGCGGCCATCCGCCCATTCGCCGCCGCCAGCCGCCCATTCGCCGCGGTGGCGCACACCAGACCCGCAATGAAGCTTCATGTGACCGTGGGTGCGGCCTTTCGACCCGCAGCCAACCTCCTGTCGATCCCGATCGATTTCCCTCAATCCCCAATTGATTCCAAACCATTCATGATCATCCCCACATCCCATTCCCATCACCACAACACCATTTTACATTCCCCATTCACAACCATTCCATTCCCACATCAATTCCCCCACAACTTCCAGGTAAGTTTTATTTTTCCTTAAAGTTTTTCAATTATTACATACATCTATTTTTCGTCCTTACTCGATTTATTTCACACTGAGGACATTGAAGTATGGGGGAGGATTCCATCCTTTCATAACCACCATTTTCTTTCATGAGTCTTTGCATTTTGCATTTTTCAAACTTTCTATAAAAATTTTCCAAGTTTTTCAATAAAGTAGGAATAAGTTTTGAGGGAATGATGAAAGAAATCCATGACGATAACCGACCAATGTGCTTCTACGCTATTTCCTAGTAACATGCTCTTTCGTAATTTGGTTCTAGACTAGGTGATAGCTAGAGTTTTCGTTAATGCGAATGCCCCAGAGGAATTTAGATCGTAGAGATTCTTTAGGATGAAATATACTAACTCTATTATAATTGGACTCTAATCTTGATTTAATTTTCTCATCAAAGGTTTAGGCAGAGATAACAAATTATACATTCATAATGTTCTTTTATATTTTACCACTCTTTGTCGTACATGAATGGTCAACTCATTTTTAGTTGGAACCCCACCCGAAACTTAACCATTGTTCAAATCTCATCCGACTCTCTTTGTGTCTTATGTGCAGATATGTGCAAAAACGCCGGAGAGGGAGGAACGACACAGTTTTCAGTCACTAAAGACGAAGATAATACGCGATTGGTGGAGGTGAATTCAACAAAGATAAGAGATTGGTTATGCCTTGGAAAAGCTCAAAATTATGGTAACTTTTTGTGCCCCTATGACTCTATTTCAATAAAGGCGTTTCCCCGTTTCAAAAAAAAAAATTCGAAAATAATTGAAAGGAAAAGGAAATAAAAGCCTAAAAAGAGTCTAGGTTGGTGGAAATACTTATGAGGAATCCATGGTTCTTTTGTTAGAAGTTTGTCATTCCGAGCCCGTAGAAAAATCTTAGTCTGGGGGAATGATAGAAAATTAGTCATTCCTCTTTTGCTGTTTTGCATAATATCTCGCACCCTCCGGTGAAATTACAGTAACCAGAAACAGTTTTAACATCACATCTAAATGCTTTTAATACCTAGCCTCGATTGTATTGGTTTAAACCTTTTGATGAGAAGTTCAAGTTTGCACATAATGAATTTAGAGAGCTAGTTGACATGATTTTTGGATTTTGAAAGTTTATATTTCGTATGACGGATACCGTGGACTAGTGTTACGAAAATTTCTGGTGAGAATTTTTTAAGCTAGGTTGCGTTTGATGTATTTCGATGGTTATGTTTTAGAAGGACAGTCTTCGAGATTTCTAGTTCCCTATGATTTTTGTTTGATTGTTTCCAAGCTAAAGCTTTGTCTTGTTTGAGGACAAACAAAGTTTAAGTTTTCGGATGTGATAACACCATATTTTTACCCGTTTTACTATCTATTTAAGAACACTTTAATAAGTGTTCCACTTGGTTTTACATGCTTTTATTATGGTTTTTGCATATTCGTAGTGTCAAAAATCTTTTCAGGTTACTTAGGCGAAAACATTGCAAATTGGAGAAAAACCAGATTTTCGGCTCAAAGTCAAACCGTCAGAAGTTCAATTGCCAAAGAGGTTCTTCTCACCGTATGATCCAGCCCAATTTTTGAGATATTCAAGAAGGACCAGCTACATTTCCATTCCAGCAGATTTGAGGACGATCCAACGGTTTACACAAAAGATACACCAAGATCAAGATATCCCTGCTAGCCACTCTCGAAGCATCCTAGCCGCGGCCAAGAAGCCTCCTCCCACGGCCAAGTGAAGGTTCGTCGCGGCCAGACTCCATGGACCCGCGGCCAAGCCATTTTCGTCACGTAAACCCAATTTGCAAGGCCCGTTCAATTTCTGTCACTTTAAACCCTAAAGACCGACGAAAGCAGAAGAGAAGACCTATAAATATGCCTCTAAGAAGACCTAATTTTGTGTCTTTGATTTTACACTATTTTTAGTTTAATTTTGTTCTTGCTTTTTCTCTTAAACTCTTGTTCTTTACTTTTCAAGATTGGTGAAGAGGTTGTCACCGAACTTAGTTCTTAAACTCGTGAGGCACTTTCATCAATCTCCTGTAATTTTTTTAATTATGATTTTCAGTTCATCTATGTTCGAGTAGTTTCACTGTTCGGTTTAAAGTAATTATCAAAGAGAAATTCTATGTTCAATAAGGGTATCACGAGATAAAACCCTAGCCGATTTCTAGAGCTCTTTCTTATGAATAGTTGTTAATGCTAAATCTAGCGTCATGAACTAGATGTGATTCATAGATGTTAAGTACCACTTAACGTTCTGGATCTAAAAATATCCGAATAATTATCCATAAGAGTGTGTGCGTCATAAGACTTCGATAGTATACTTACGGAGTGCCGTGAATTAAGAAGAACCAGTGCGAACAGCACGATATTCCGCGCGAACAGAGACGAAAGCTACTGGTCGAGTGTATATATTGTTGGTGCGTAGGATGTACGAAAGTCGGCTATGCCGTTTATTCTGTTCAGTTCGTGGAGTTGAAATCTAGAAACAGTTACTAAGAGCTTAGGGATCGTGATTGAATCGAGAATACCCGGAGATATTCTTGTCGACCCAACACCGTTTTATCATAGTTTTCCCAACTTATTTTCAAGCCATCGATTTTCATTTTCTCTTTACAAGCAATTTTCCTTTTTTACGCTCTTTACATTTTCGTGACAAAAACTCATTCTCATTTTAGACTTCCTTGCTATTCTCTGTTTAAGGTCTCGCAGAAAAGCTCTACTACAAGAATACACTCGATTTCCGACGGGTATATTGGTCGGAAAACGGTCGGAAAACGTCTTTCCCGACGAATTTCCGACCAATTTAGCTCGTCGGAACTATCGCGTCGGAAATCAAATATGGTCGGAAATTGGTCGGTAATTGCCGACGGATTCCCGACCAGCGCATTCCCGACCATTTACCGACGCTAAATATCACCCGACGATTTACCGACTAAAGTCCGATGCGCCCATTCCCGACCAAATACCGACTAGAATAAGTCCCGACCAGATTCCGACGATAATAATACCCGACGATTTACCGATGAAAGTCCGATGCGCCAATTACCGACTAAATACCGACCAGACTAAGTTCCGACCAAATTCCGACCATAATAATACCCGACGATTTGCCGACAAAAGTCCGATGACCTAGTTTCCGACCAAATGCCGACGTTTCTTATTTCCGACCAAATCCCGACCTTTCTAATTTCCGACCAAATTCCGACAAAATATATTATTTTGAAATTATTTTAAAAATTATGAATATTGATTAATTTAATTTAATTGAAAATAAATTTATTCGAAAATGAAAATTAAAATTAATATTAAACATTAAAATTAATATTAAACATTAAAATTAATATTAAACATTAAAATATTTGAAAATAAAATAGTTTAGAAATAAGAAAAAGTGTTTTTAAAACATTAAACATTAACATTATTAAAAATTTGCGGATCCGGATCCCGTTCCCGGGTAATCCGGAAACTTCGCTCTCATCCAAGACGACATGCTAGCGATATCTGACCTCGCCTCCGAAAGCTCATCTTGCGTGGCACCTAACTTGAATTCGGTGTCCGTTTTCGCCGCCTCCAAAGCTTCTACTTTGGACTTGAACTCTTCATTCTGCTGGATGAGATCTTCAGAGAAAAAAGAACCAGAAGAAGACCCGTCGTCCATAAACGGGATCGTACCCAAACCCCTGCGACGCCGCCCTTTTTTATCCAGGGGAAATTCCTGTATAAAATATAAATAAATTTGAACATAATAAAATTATAATGTAAAACTATAAGAAAAAAAAAACTTACGTTCATAACGAGATGGTTGACCGCTTCCCGCGACATCTCGAAGGAGGAGGAGGAGTCACCTTGTGACTGTTGGGTCAGCTCGATGTCGGTCTTCTGCTTCGTCACGTTCTCGTAGATCTCCCTTATGAGGGGATCCTGAATAAGCCCGGTTGTCTTGTTCGTGTGGCACCTCTTCATTAAGTCCAAATGATTCGGACGCACACCTCCGGCCTCATTAGTCTATAAAAACGAATAAAATTAAATATGAATAAATAATTTAATAATTAATTAAATAGAGAAAACAATGTAAACAATAAAAGATTACCATTTGAATTTCTCGGGTCTGGAAGCTGCTCGATCCGGAGTTGTGGATGTATTGGCTCTTCCCATTGCGCTCAGTCTTTCGGTTTCCCGAATTAGTCTTTGAGAGTTTCTCTGTCTCCGGTTGTTGCCAATATGGTCCGTAGTGATTCCAAACCTCCAAATTCAAGCCTTTTGGCTTGTCTGCCCCTTTCCTCCACTTTTTCTTCCACTCGTTCATGTGTCTCTTGAACTGCGTACTCGCTTCCTTCATAAATAACTTTTCCACCGTGACAGTGTGAGAAGGATGC
>PKML01063679.1:158557-203571 GCA_002933935.1 Eutrema yunnanense | reverse complement strand
CAAATCTAACCCACAAATCTCACAAATCTAACCACAAATCATAAGAACTAACATCCTAATCTCCAATCTACCCACAAAACTCAAACTAAAACAACTAACATCCTAATCTTCAAATCCCAACAACAACAACCATATATCTCTTTCCACACTTACATGGTGAGAAGTTGTCGGCGGCGGAGGAGAGACGGCGGCTCCGGCGAACGACGGATCCAGCGGACGGCTGCTCGGGCGGACGGATAAGGCTCCGGCGATCTACAAACCAAGAAGAAAAGAGGAAGAGAAGAGGGAGAGAAGAGAAGGAAGAGGAAGAGGGAGAGAAGAGAAGGAAGAGGGACACTTACCGGCGAGAGCTCAGGCGGTGATGGTCGGCGGAGAGAGAGAATCGGAGAGAGAGAAGAGAGATCGATGAAGAAATGAAGAAGACGATGCGGTACAGGTATTTAGATCTAGGTGTGGTCGGAATTCGGTCGGTTTTCGAAAAATACAAAACCGTCTAAATATTTCATTTAGCGGTTAATTTTCACGGGTTTTATTTTAGTATGGGCGGAAATCGGACGGTATTTCCGACAGGATTCCGACCATACTGAGCATTTATTCATAATATTGCATGTCTCGGGTTGATATATTGTTAACACTTCGCATTTTTTTCGAAAATAATTACATTGGTTGGAAATTTCCAACCAATTTCCGACCAGAGAGGGTATAGGGTATGAAATTCTAAAATTGAATACCGTACAAAACATCTAAATATCTTAGGTATGAAAACAATATGGCAAGGTAAACATAAATAGAGTATATGACGATTTTTATGAATCGATAAGAGAACGGGTTTAACCTCTCTTAACGAAACATATAACTTATACTTACACTATTCGTTTTCTTGTAAGGTTTGGATTAGATGTTCAAGAATATTGATTCTTATGATAAAAATTAGTATTTCATACACGGTTTAGGGTTTATAAATCCAACATAAAACTTTAGAATTTCCTTATAATTTCCGACCAATTTCCGACTATTTATTCATATTGGTCGGAAATTGGTCGGAAATGCCTTGAAATTTCCGACTAATTTCCGACCATATAGGGTTTAGGGTTTAAAATTCTTAATTTTGAAACTGTATACTTTTTAAAAAACATGTAAACATCTTATGTCTAACAAATATATGCCCCAAAATAAACATTTAATAGAGTATATGATGTTTTTATAAATTGAAAGTAGATTGAGTTAAACATTTCATAACGAAACATTAACCTTATACTTATACTTTTCGGTTTCTTGTAGGTTTTTTATTGTATGCCCCAAAATTGTTTTAGTTAAGCTTTACGGACATTTAATTATTTCAAAAGATCATATCTAGCCATATTAAACATAGTCCAAATCAATATTTATGCGTTTTGAGGTTTCTAAACCCCAAAGGGTCGGAATTTGGTCGGAAATGTCGAGGAATTTCGACCATTTTCCGACCAATCAAAGAATTGCCCCGGCTAAAACGTTTAGCCGAGGGAAGTTTTAGCCGGGGGAAGTTTTAGCCGAGGCAAATATAATTCAATCGTTCCCGACCATTTTCTGACCGATCCTTGTGTCCGGTCGGAAAATGGTCGGCATTTAGAATTAAATGTATTAAACACTTGACATTTTTTTCGAAAATATTCATATTGGTCGGAATTTGGTCAGAATTTCTTTGAAATTTCCGACCAATTTCCGACCATATAGGGTTTAGGGTTAAAAATTCTTAATTTTCAAACTGTATACTGTTTAAAAAACATGTAACCATCTTATGTCTAACAAATATATGGCAAAATAAACATTTAATAGAGTATATGATGTTTTTATAAATTGAAAGTACATTGAGTTAAACATTTCATTACGAAACATTGACCTTATACTTATACTTTTCAGTTTCTTGTAGGTTTTTTATTATATGCCCCAAAATTGTTTTACTTAAGCTTTATGGACATTTAATTATTTCAAAAGATCATATCTAACCATATTAAACATAGTCCAAATCAATATTTATGCGTTTTGAGGTTTCGAAACCCCAAAGGGTCAGAATTTGGTCGGAAATGTCAAGGAATTTCGACCATTTTCCGACCAATCAAAGAATTGCCCCGGCTAAAACGTTTAGCCGAGGGAAGTTTTAGCCGGGGAAAGTTTTAGCCGGAGCAAATATAATTCAATCGTTCCCGACCATTTTCCGACCGATCCTTGTGTCCGGTCGGAAAATGGTCCGCATTTAGAATTAAATGTATTAAACACTTGACATTTTTTTCGAAAATATTCATATTGGTCGGAATTTGGTCGGAATTTCTTTGAAATTTCCGACCAATTTCCGACCATATAGGGTTTAGGGTTAAAAATTCTTAATTTTCAAACTGTATACTGTTTAAAAAACATGTAACCATCTTATGTCTAACAAATATATGGCAAAATAAACATTTAATAGAGTATATGATGTTTTTATAAATTGAAAGTACATTGAGTTAAACATTTCATTCCCGGGTCCGGTCGGAAGTTTTAGCCGGGGGAAGTTTTACCCGGGGCAAGTTTTAGCAGGGGCAAATATTATTCAAAGATTCCCGGGTCCGGTCGGAAAATGGTCGGAACTTAGAATTAAATGTATTGAAAAATACGTACACCATATTTAAGCATTTGAAAAATTTTGAAAATTTTGTTGATTTAAAATAGATGCATATGAAAAAACATTGTTACAAATTTATTCTGAAACTGATGAATAAAATGATATAGATGTATATAGGAATCCTTATTAATTAAAAATATTCGTACAACTAATTAAAGCATTTGAATAAAGTTTCATAAATTTGTTACTTAAAAATAAATGCATATAAAATATTTTTTACAAAACCTATTCTGAGTCCGATGAATAATCTGAAGAAGCTGAATCGGATTCCTCATCAAATTCTCCTCTCTCTTCTTCAGAATCCTCAAATAGTTCGCCCATGCCGGTGAAGTCAACCACAAGGTCAACCTCAAGAGAATGCTCGATTTCACCTAAATTAGCAATTGGCATTTCCTGTAAAGGATCATGCTCGGAAACACCAGATATCATTCCTCTTGGTTGTATCGATGTTACTGCAATCCACGGATCTTGCTTGTTCCTAACCCGGGGGTATCGAATGTAGGAAACCTGGTCTGCTTGTGAAGCAAGAATAAATGGATCGTATTTCCGATGTCGCTTGCCTCCGTGAATAGATGTCACACTGAATTCGTCCTGACGTAGACCTTCCACTGGATCATACCAATCGCAATAGAACACAATGCACTTCAAACCAATCATTCCTGGATATTTGACTTCTAATATTTCGCGGAGTATTCCGTAGTAGACAAATTCTCCGGATGTAGACGAAATACCGTACTTGCATGTTGTCCTTGAACTCCCATCACGAAAAGCCTTAAAAGCATACCCCCGAGTGCAATACATCGGATAAACACTTGGAACAAAAGTAGGGCCACGCACCATCTCAACTAACCATGTGGGAATCGATGTCCCGGTAGTATTCATCTGATCAACCTGTACAATTTGTGGACACTCATAAACAATATGTGTAAGCATGTAAAATTTAGTTTAATTGCGGGAAATCGAGCACTTACGTAATATTTCAACCAATCCGCGAATTCATTCTGTTTACGGACCATAAGCTCATCCTCTGTGCAATTTGGAAACCAATTCCTTATTTGCTCCATGTATATACTGTGAATAAAACAAATACATTATTCAAAATACTATCAAGGATTAATTTTTGGTAATTACTAAACAAATTCATTATTCAAAATCAAGTGACGTACCTCTCATATTCGAAAACGTCTTCGCAGTTTGTCAGAAGATATGTATGCAAATGCCTTCGTTCCTCCTCTGTTAGTCGTCTAGACCTCCCTTTTCCACTAAGCCTTCCAATTTCTGCAAAAATATTTGGGACATAGACCGGATACAGCGGTTTTTCTCCTCCATCATCATGACGTGCAGGTCGTCTACTTTTAGTCTTCACCGAAGATGGAAAGTAGTAACTAGCAAAGTTGGATGCTTCTTCATTCACGCTCTGTGCAACAATAGAACCCTCGACTCTTGCAAGATTTTTCACCTTCTTCTTTAGGTGGAGCATATATCGCTCAAACGGATACATCCATCGATATTGAACTGGCCCACCAAGTCTTGCTTCCCTAGGAAGATGAATAGGAAGATGTTCCATAACATCGAAAAATGCTGGTGGAAATATTTTCTCGAGGTTACATAGGAGAGCCGGTATCTTCTCTTCCAAATTTTGGATACCGTCTGCTGTAAGTGATCTCGTGCATAAATCCCGGAAGAAAGCACCGATCCCTGCATAAATGATAAATAAAATTAGTAAAATTTAGACAATTTAGATAAATTTAGTACAATTTAGATATAATTTTGTAAATTATAAATGTACCTGCAATAGCTCCATGGACATTTCTAGGAAGAAGACCGGCAAAGGCAAATGGAAGGAGCCGTTGCATGATAACGTGACAATCATGACACTTCAACCCTGAAAACTTCCCTTCTCCAATATTAACGCAATTACGAAGGTTAGATGCGTATCCGTCTGGGAATTGAACACTATGCGTAATCCAGTCGAAGAACACCTTCTTTGAAGGCTCATCCAAACGGAAAGCGGGGGCCATAGATTTTCCGTTCGCCATTATATGCAGTTCCTTCCGAGAACAAATTTCTGGCAAATCCAATCTCGCCTTCAAATTATCTTTCGTCTTCCCTTGCACATTTAGAACAGTATTCATGATGTTGTCAAAAAAAAAAATTTCAATGTGCATGACATCTAGATTATGGCGCAGCAGATGGTTCTTCCAATATGGCAAATCCCAAAAAATACTCTTCTTGTTCCAATTGTGGTACTCACAACAACCATCTACGGGAAAATGACCATTACCACCACATGAAACCGTCTTCTCAGCACCAAAATCTCTCAACTGAGTGATGATGTTATTCCCATTCGGCTCAGGAGGTGGACCATCAAATACTTTTTTGTTCTTCTTAAACAATGTCGTGCTCCGACGATATGCATGATCATGCAGCAGAAATCGTCGATGACAATCGAACCAAAAAGTCTTTCGACCGTGCTTCAATTGAAACGCATCAGTGTTATCTTGACAATACGGGCACGCCAACCTTCCATGAGTCGACCATCCAGATAGCATACCAAATGCTGGAAAATCACTTATGGTCCACATAAGTACCGCACGCATCGTGAAATTATGTTGGAGAGAAACATCGAACTCTTGAACACCATCTTTCCATAACATTTTCAACTCATAAATTAATGGCTGCAAGAAAATATCAAGGGATCTCTTAGGATGCTCCGGTCCGGGGACAAGAATCGTGAGGAACAAAAACTCTCGTTTCATGCACAAACTAGGCGGCAAATTGTAAGGTGTGACGATTACTGGCCACAATGAATATTGCCTCCCATGTTTCCCAAAAGGGTTGAATCCATCTATAGATAACCCGAGGTATACGTTACTTGGCTAAGCCGCAAAACTAGGATACACCTCTTGAAAATGTTTCCACGTTTCTGCATCTGAAGGATGCGCAATCTCTCCATATGAGTTATGTTCTGCATGCCATCTCATAGCTCATGCCGTGCGCTCGGATTGATATAACCTCTTCAACCTATCTGTTAACGGCAAATACCACATCCGTTTATGTGGAACTGGTACTCTTCCACCCGTTTCCTGATACCGAGGTTTCCCACAAAACGACACTTGCGACGGTTTTCGTCCTTTCTCCAGTATATCATACAATTGTCGATGCACACATCTATCATCTGATACGGCAATCCAAGACCAGCTACAAGTTTCTGAACCTCGTAGTATGAAGCCGGTGAGAGATTATCTTCAGGTAAAATATCTTTCACAAAATCAGCTATCGCATCCACACAATCCTTTGCCAAGTTGAAATTGGTCTTTATTGTCATCAACCTGCTTGCAGTTGATAAAGGCGATATTCACTCTCTACATCCTTCGTTTACTGGATGCTTAGCTGCATCTAGCATATCAAAAAACTTCCCAGCTTCTAAATTAGGTTCCTCTATTCTAATACCATCCGGAACATACAATGCTACGTTTTCGCGATACGCATCATTCACCATCTGAACGTTTGCATCTACTTCCGGTGTTGGTTCCTCTATTCTACCCGAATAATTAAAACCACTACAATGATGTTGCACCATTGCATCAGTTTCTCCATGCGTATACCAAATCTTATAACTCGGCATTAACCCATTCCTATACAGATGCTTCCATACTTCCCCAACAGAGACTAATTTATGATTCCGACATTTAGGACAAGGACAATACAATTTACCGTATTCCGACGTCATGCTATTGTTTGTCGCAAATGTCATGAATTCCTCAAGACCTTGTGCATACTCATCCGTCAGTAAATTCGTCGCTGGAACTTGCTGTGGTCTATCCATCCACGATCGAAAATAATCTCTAGTATTTGGATTTGAAGAAGACATTTTGTAGTTTTTTTTTTTTGGTGTGAATTGTGAATGAGGGTGGTGTTGTATTTATAATTAAAATTTCCGCGGATTCCCGACCAATTTTCGACCATTGTAAAAATTTCAAACGGCTAGTGTAACGGGCAGATTAACGTATATACTTCGTCGGAATTTAGTCGGATTCCTTACTGGTCAGAAATTGGTCGGAAATTTAATCCAATTTCTGACCAATTTCCGACCATACTTGTATTCGCCAACGGCTATAAACGGCTAATGCAACGAGTATATTAACGTATATATCTCGTCGGAAATTTAATCCAATTTCCGACGATTTTTACTCGGTCTCCAATACGTCGGAAATTCGTCGGGATTTCCGATCAAATTTCCGACCAATTTAAAATGGTCGGGAATTACCGACCGATTTCCGACAGGTGTGTTTTAATCGGAATATCGTCGGTATGTGGTCGGAAATTCCCGACCATTTTAAATTGGCCGGAAATGTGGTCCGAAATTGGGATGTTTTCTTGTAGCTCTCCCTGTGGATCGATACCTAAAGTACTGCTACGCACGTATGTGCACTTGCAGAATTTTTAGGTTTACAAATTTAAAACCTGAAGTTTTGGAGAACAATCTGAGCGCATCAACCAACCCCTCAATATGTTCTAAACCCTCCTCATTTAAGAATTGCTATGGCACATGTCTCAACTCCAACCAAATCGGTGCCAATTTTAGCTTTGGCTTCACCGGATTAATACCCGGTTCCCATTTATAGACAAGCATCGTTTGATCTTCTATCTGCCAAAATCGTTGATTTCTCACTCGAGTTGAGAATTCTGAGCAGAAGCGCGTTTCCATCAATTTTTTAGTCCACAACGTCTCTAAATTAGCGACTCCAAATGCCATTGATGGTGTTATGTATTGTTCCTCTAGACGGAGGATACGAGTAGAATTGTCCGAGAACAAAACACTCCCACGACCTTTTGTTTCTTTCGATCACAACATTAGGTATTTTGACACAAGCTTCCCCTGATGGGAGAGTGAAAGTTGCGCCCTCCATATTCAGGCTCTTCGTGGGACCTTTCACTAGCTCACACCATGAATCAGCCAATTTTTCAGCCTTCGCAGGAGATGAATGTGAGGTTGTAGTCGTCGGAGCGGTTACTATTGATATAACCCGTTTTTACACTTTTTGGACATGATTTCAAGATCTTTTGCAAGTGTTTTAACTCGGTTTCTAATGGTTTCCAAGTGATATTCGATGTGTTGGAGATTTAAAATCCTGTTCGGGTTATTAGGGTGAAATCGATGCAAATTGGAGCGAAAACCCGTTTTTTGACAGATGCAGACCATCAGAAGTTTGACATTCGATAAAGATTTTCTCACCGTCTGATCATACCCAAATATGGACACATGATATAGGGATCAACCAAATTTCATATGCCATTGATTTGAGGACGATCCAATAGTTCAGTCTCCAGTTACATGAAGTTTACTGAAAATAACTCTTGGCCACGACCATAAGGGTCATGAGTGCGGCCAGAGAGGCTTTTACCGCGACCATAAGTATTGTGAGTGCGGTCATAGAGGCTTTTACCGCGACCAAAAGACTTTTACCTGCGGCCAGCAGCAGTTCGTCCTAATTAGGCCGTTTGCATGCACAATTCAAATGGTACATATAAATACATCTTTTAGGGTGTGATACATCTTTTAGGGCTGAGAACATGACACCTCTTCATATCTTATAATACTTTACATTGAGTTCGAGTTTTCATAGCTTTTTAGCCGTTTTTGTTTAATGAAAGTAGATCTCGACTTTGTATCTCGATATTGAGGAGATTTATGAATCATCTTATCTCTCACTTGCTTTACTAATATGAATTACTCTTTATGTATGCGTTTATCATTTATGATCATGTTTGAGTAGTTTCTTTTTTGGGTTGGAGGATTTTCAAAGGGGATTCATGGATTGATTATTAGGTTGTTAGATTAGGGTTTATCTTTAGAGTTCTTCGTCTAAACTTGTGTTTCCTGCTTGTAGCTTGATTGACAACCTAGCTACTGCAATTAGGTTAATTTAGTCATCAAGAGTGTTGTTAAATTGCATGAACTTATTTAGAATAACAAATATGTTTAGACCGCGAGAGTTGATCTAAGGTATTTTGTGAACTTATTGAACTAGGTTATTTAAACACTTAGAGAATAAACGGGAGTTTTAGTAATCTCAGTTGCTGATTTCATGATTAATACTACATGAGTAGGTTAGTCTAGGTTTGAGTTCTAGAACATCTATCAAATTTCTCTGTTTTATTATCTCATTTAATACGGCCATGATACTCTGCGAATTCCCTAAACTCCCAATGCTTTCTCGTATTGATTTGATCTCGTTATTTACTCGTCTTTAAGTTTACTAATTGTTATTTTTGTTACTATTCACTGCTCCCAAACAAACACTCATATCTTTTATCTTAGCTCAATTATTATCTCAAAAGTAGTGCAGTTATTTGGTTTTCAGTGGATCGATCCCTAAGTATTACAACATACATATGTGCACTTGCAGACACCTAGGGTTTAATTAAAACCTGAGCACATCAACTATCTCAGCGGCAGGAGTAGCGATTTCAACTGTTTTGGTACAGTAGATTTCTCGATTTCAACTGTAGCGATAGGTAAAACTCGATTTGGAGATGCAGTAGCAATTTTCATATCTGAGCAGGGTTCAGTGGCTAAGAATGTCTTTGCGACGAGCTCTTGGGCATTAGTAACCAGTGATTCAGATGCAGAAAACAGCAATGGTCCCTCAGCTTATCCTCCTTGACCCGACGGTTCTGGCGAAGAAATTGGAGATTTGCCATTAGAGGAAACACGAGCACGAGTAGAAATTTTAGGAGGTGGAGATTTTTTTGGGGAGCTCTCTTCCCTATAAGGAGGGGAGAGCCTGTGAAAGAGGAAGGGAGAGGATTCCGACATCTCAGGACCATTGCTGTTTCGCTCCCTATAAAGAGGAATTGACGCCAGAGGAAAAAAGAGAAGGAGGACAATTTAATCGCACTTTAATTGCTCTTTTTAGGAAAGAGAAAAACGACCTATATGAGAAAACTAAATAAAGCAAATAAATAGATAGATCCAAGTTTATACGAATCTTAAATCGTTTTTTATGGGAGTTAATTTAAGTCCTGCAAATGATAATCGCACTTTAATTGCTCTTTGTTAGGATCTTCGTAATAAGATTAGTGAGATATTCTGGTAATAAGATCAGTGAGATCGCTTTTATGGTCTCACCATCGAGGTTCAATATTCTTGAGATTTCAGAAGAACAAGATGAAAATAATTTGGAAACAGAAGAAGAATAAATTGAAGAAGGGGAGATAGAGGTCAGAATTAAAAAATCTGCTACTGAAAACACAAAAGAGATACATTCCATTGCTATTTCTGCGTCGTCACAACAATCTCTGTTCCGAAGTAGTAAGGATAACCGTAAGCCACCTATTGATCAATTGATCAAAATACTTATAAAGCTAAGAAATCAACTATTATTCTTCAAACGAGACGGTCCTCTCGAAAAAAATCCTTAATGTCGGTTTTTTTTTGGAATGTTCGTAGCTTCAACAAAATCTCAAAACATTCCGTCGTCCGTCAATGGGTAAATAATAGTTCTATGCAATTTGGATGTTTGTTGGAGACTCGTGTCAAGGAAAGCAAAGCATCTCAAACGGTTTCTTCGGTTTTTCAAGATTGTTCGTTTATGTCAAACTACGAATTCAATCCGATGGGTCGTATATGGGTGATATGGAAAGACACAGCGAGATTAAAACCTTTTTCAAGAGTAAACGGATGATAACATGCTCTGTTTTACTAGAGGGCAGAGAAGAGGAATTATTTTGCTCATTTGTTTATGCCTCAATTTCTATGGAAGAAAGAAAATTTCTATGGGAGGATATTCGAAATCTCCACGACTCTCCATTGTTTCGTAGAACACCTTGGATGATATGTGGCGATTTTAATGAGATTCTTAGAGGAGAAGAACACTCAAATGGTATGGAATCACTGCCCCAAGGCATGAGAGATTTTCAAAATCTACTACGATATTGTTCGTTACTTGACTTGGGATATCACGGGGCTCGCCTCACATGGTGCAATAAACAACCGGAGGGTCTTATATGCAAAAAATTAGATCGTTTGCTAGTAAATGAGAACTGGTTGGATATTTACCAGCAATCATATTGTATTTTTGATGCTGGCGGTTGTTCAGATCACTCTCGAGGCCGGTTTGAGCTAGAGGTGGTTGTTGGAAGGAAAAAGAAACCATTCAAATTTGTGAACGTGCTGACAAAGCTTCTGCAAATTCATAACAACTGTGGGAAACTTCTGGGAAACTACAACTCCACTATTTGTCTCCACTTCAACCCTATATCGTCTTTCAAAGAAGTTAAAATATATGAAGCGTCTTTTACATGATCTAGGGAGAGAAAAGTTGGGAAACCTTCCGAAGAGTACAAGGGAGGCTCATGAGAACCTTTGCCCTAAGCAAACTGAAACGCTTCTTGACCCATCACCGACAACAATGGAAGCAGAGGCTGTAGCGTATGATAAATGGCAACTCATGTCAACTCTAGAAGAGGGGTTTATCAAGTAGACATCAAAATTTCACTGGCTCAGTGTTGGAGACGGGAATAACAAGTTTTTTCACAAGTCAGTTCAAGCTCGGAAGATGAGGAACACTTTAAGGGAAATAGTAGCTCCGAGTGGAGAAGTTTTAAACACAGAGGAGGAGATTAAGCTCGAAGCTGAGCGGTTTTTCAAAGGATTTTTGACCCACATACCAGAAGATTATATAGGTGTATCCATCTAGAACCTGCAGTCTCTTATAGACTTCCGATGCACAGAGATAGACCGCCAATTTCTGGACAAAGAAATCTCAGAAGAGGAAATAAAGAAAGTCGTATTCTCTATGCCGAATGACAAGTCTCCGGGGCCAGATGGTTTCACTAGTGAGTTATTTAAAATAGCTTTGCCAATTATCGGGAGTGATGTAGCTGTGGATGTCCAATCTTTTTTCTCCAAAGGCTTCTTGCCTAAAGGTCTCAATTCTACGATTTTGGCACTTATACCCAAGAAGGATGAAGCAAAAGAAATGCGAGATTATAGGCCGATATCCTGCTGTAATGTGATCTATAAGATAATCTCAAAGCTTATTGCCAATAGACCGAAGGTAATGCTTCCGAAATTCATTAGTAGGAATCAGTCGGCTTTTGTAAGAGATCGTCTTCTGATGGAGAATGTTTTATTGGCGACCGAATTGGTTAAAGATTATCACAAGGCCTCTGTATCCCCAAGATGCGCTATGAAGTTAGATATCTCGAAAGCTTCCGACTCAGTTCAATGGGTTATATACTGAACATTATCGCTGCTTTGAACTTCCCAGAGAAATTCATTGACTAGATCAAATTATGCATCTCAAGTGTCTCATTCTCAATTCAGGTGAATGGCGAGCTAGCTAGTTAATTCAATAGTAAACGTGGATTGAGACAAGGTTGCTCGCTCTCCCCATATTTATTTGTCATCTGCATGAATGTTATGTCGAGAATGTTGGATAAGGCAGCTATGGAAAGGAGAATTGGTTATCATCCAAAATGTAAAGGGATCCAGATTACACACTTATGTTTTAGATATGATGTTATGGTCTTCTTTGAGGGGAATCAAAGGTCAGTTGAATAAACTATAAAGATCTTTGATGAGTTCGCAGTAATGTCAGGACTCAAGATTAGTCTACAAAAATCTACCCTCTACTTGGGCAGCGTTTCAAATCAGACTCGAGCTTATATCACAGCGAGCTTCCCCTTTACAATCGGACAACTACCAGTGAAATACCTGGGCTTGCCCCTATTGACAAAGCAAATGAGAAGAGCATATTATGAACCTCTAATTGAGAAAATCAGAACGCGGCTCATCTCCTGGAGAGGAAGACATCTCTCTTTCGCAGGCCGGCTGCAGCTCCTTCGATCAGTCATAGGAAGCATCACAAACTTTTAGATTTCTGCATTTCGACTTCCAAGTGGCTTCATCGAGGAAATTGAAAAACTCTGTGCGGCTTTTCTTTGGTCAGGCCCAGATCTTAATCCGAACAAGGAGAAAGTGGCATGGCGTGATATATGCTACCCAAAATCAGAATGTGGGCTCGGCATTAGGTCCTTAAAGGAAGCATATACAGTGAGATGTCTCAAACTGATATGGAGAATTGTCTCAAACAAACCTTCGGTCTGGCTTGAATGGGTAAAGAAAATGCTCTTCCGACAAGGCTCTATTTGGTTAGTCAAAGACAACACAAGTGCTGGTTCATGGATGTGGAAACAGTTACTTAAATATCGGAATATTGCAACAAATTTCCTCAATGTCGTTGGGTCTTCGTTGGGCAGATTACTTCGAAATGGCTACTCTACATTATTCTAACTGTTGGTCTTTGTTGGGCAGATTACTAGACATAACGGGTCCTCGGGGGTATATTGATATGGGAATACCAGCACATGTTCTCATGATTTGACTGTTGGTCTTCGGTTGCAGCGGTTTTAAATAACCATCGCAGGAGAAGGCATATAACGGAGAACTTCAACAAAATTGAGGAAGCTATTAGCGAGGCTGCACGGAAACGAACAGAGGGGGAAGATATTCAGCTCTGACGAGCCTCGGGGAGCTCTTACAAGCGCAACTTCCAATCCAAGAGCACCCTGAATCAGATCAGAACAGTGCATCCTATAACGCTTTGGCATAAAGGAATATGGTTCAAGCACGCTACACCTAAGTACTCTTTTCTTACTTGGCTAGTTGTGCTAAACCGCCTATCAACCCCGGACAGAACCGCCAGCTAGAGAGGGACGCAACACATTCCCTACATACTCTGTAATCACCCTCATGAATCACGCAATCACTTATTCTTCGATTGTCGATACTCTTCGAAAGTCTGGAAATCACTCACGCACAAGCTGCTTGGTAACAGTTTCACCACGAGCTGGGAAATTCTCATCCATGATTCACCCTTTGATCACCTCACAACATTCATCACACAGTATGTCTTCCAATATTCGTTATACCATTTGGGGGGAGAACGGAATATGTGTCGACATGGTGAAGAACCAACTCCCCCTCAATGGATGATCAAACTCATCGACAAGAATATGCGTAATCGCTTTAGCTCCATCCGCCTTATAGGAGACCACGACTACGAGGAAGGATTATGTAGATGGTTCTACATTCAATCATCTATTTTCTATTTGAATTTCTTTAAAAGCTGATGCAGAATTTGTAAACCAGTTTTTTGTGTGAATAAATTTAACATTAAAAAAAAAAAAAAACGAATGTTCGTAATGACGATCCACCCGTATAATCCAACGTTTTCGAGCAAGTTTTTGACCAAAGGCTTTCATATTTAATGCATGAGAAAAAGAGAAATTACAAGGCTATAAGGCTATAGTAGTTTATGGGCCAAGCCCAGTACATCAGCAAATAACCTGCATTAAGATCTAAATTGAACTAGGAAATGAATCTGAGCCCCAAGGCCCATGCCAATAGTGAAACCCACGAATCAGAAGTCAAAAACCGTGGAGGAAGGAGATGAAGTGTTCTCCGACGATTGGAGAACCATTTAATCAAAATAACACGAATCAGAAATTTTCTCAGACGATTGAAGTCGAACTTGTAGAGAACCATAATTGGAGCATCTTCGAAGCGAGAATCAGATTCGCTTCTCTATAACTAGATATTCGATTTCGGACTTGGAGATCAATTGTAGAAGAGATCGCATCAGTAGTTCGAAAGATACTCCTATGAAGTCTGGCGTTTCTCTCAGACCAAATTCCATACATTGTCACCTGTCAACACAACAATATTAGCCTCCGTCGCGCCTTCCCTCCCGAGAGATTCTGCATCTGCACCAGCGATCCAAACCAATGATGATCTGCTTGGAGAAGACATCTCAAAGCAACAGAGGACCAAATCGACCAGGTAAACCCACAATCGAAGAAGAGATGATCTCGACTCTCGCTATTCGAGTTACACATAAGACACGACGGGTCAGTAGCTAGTCCCAAACTCAAGATGCGATCTCTAGTTGGACACCTATTCAAGACTACCAGCCGAGCCAAAAAATTGTGCTTTGGGATCCCGCCAGTGTTCCAGACCACATTCACCCAAGGTATCTCTTGCAAATCCTCTGTTAGCTTGCTATAAACTTGTCCCGTAGCGTAACGATTGCTCACTTTTCCATCTATTTCCCATTCGTAGTAGTCATCTTCCTCCGTTAGTTGAACTGTAGTGAGATAAACGTGAAGGCTTAATTGAGTATCTGACCTTGCGTGTGGCAAGTGCCACTGCCCTTGGCGATAGGGACTTGAGATTGTAGCAGTTTCAGGGACACCTAGTCGAGAGTTACGATGGTTGAAGAGGAAGTTCTGAATGCTCCCAAAAGGGGACCAATTATCAGACCAGAACCTACAGGTATTTCCATTACCAATTCTCAGTTTTATCCAATTGTAAACTTCACCCCTAATATTCAGTAGCTTATTTTCAAGCCATGAGTGACTCTTGTGTGGCTTTGCTGTCCAGAAGTTGTTGAGACATCCATTAAGAATTTCGTTTTTAAACCAAGCAACCCACACCGAGCCCCCTTGAAAGAAAAGGAGCCATATCAGCTTAAGATATCAAGCCATATTCCAAACATTGAGATCCCTTATTCCTAGACCACCCTCTTTTTTAGTATGAGTTACAGTTTCCCATGACACTCTAGCATAATGGTGACCCTCAATATTTCCTTTCCATAGGTAACTGCTGCAGAGGGAGTTTATCCGATGAATACAAGCTTTGGGGAGAAAGAAAGTTGAGCACCAGAACGTGGAAATTCCAGCAATCTTTGTCGATCAAGTTGACGCGTGTTCACCCCATTTGTGATAACCCGACCCGGTTCAATTTTTTAATTCTGTCTAAACCGGACCAAGGCCCGTATATAAGCCTAAGCAAGGGAAAAATAAACCCTAGTCTCTCTTTCTCTTCTCTCTTCTCGCGGCTCCTCTCTCTTCTCTCTCTCCCGGCACCTTGTTCTCCTCTCTCTCTCCCTGCGTGATCCCTCGCTCTCACCAGCGCCGCCCCTCTCCTCCTCACCGTCGAGACCAGCCTCCTCCTTGTCTCTCTTCCGCACAGGAACCGTCAGCCACCTTGCAGAGGGATTTCCCGGTGAACTGCTAAGACCCACGAGACGCAAAACCTATCAAATCTAAGCCCCGGATCTTATCGTTCCAGGAAGACCTAGTTTGACCAGAACGGAGACCTGAGTCCACAGATATCACCATTCCAGTGACGAGTCTCGGATCTGCCGTTCACCATAAAACCCTAACCGCCGCTGTCACCTTGAGGGATGTTCTCCCGAGGAACTGCTGCGAACTAAGATACATATTACTTATCAAATTGAAGCACCGGGAGTCATCTTTCTCTGAAGCCCGAGATTATCCGGATCGGAGACTCGAGTCAGAAGATATGGCCATTCCAGTGAAACGTACCGGACCTACCTCTCCAACTCCTTCACCGAGCTCTTCCGACGAGATCAGAGGTGAGCTGGTCACGTCACCTTCACCGTATCCTCCTTCTCCACCACATGCAGTCAGGTGAGGGCGTGTTGCGTTTTCCCCTTTTTCCATTATTTGATTTGATGCCATTAGCCTATTCTTAAACCATTGCTGCCTTTTTATATGTCGCGTTGGGTAATGAGTAATGGGTAGAAGGTTAGAGTATCGAGTTAGGATTTGATTGCTGGTACCAGATTAAACTGTCTGGTTTGCTTGTTGAGTTGTCCGTTTGATATATCATGGTTTTTACCCGTTTAAGTCATGATATAAGTCCGTTTTATCGAGTCTTTATTCTATTATAGAGCATTTTAGAGTGTTTTATAGGTTTTAGCACATTTGGAGCATTATTGGAGTTTTATGGAGCGTTCTAGAGCAAAACTGAAGTCTGGTGACTAAGTGCCCGATCAAAGCGACAAGCATCGATCGACACCCATCGAGGAGATTACGAGTCGCGACTTGTAATGAAGTTTGAAGAATTGCAGAACTTTCCCAGAAAACTTTAATATTTACAAGAAGACCCCAATTCGTGTTTTAGATTTATAATTAGGTTTTTCAGCCACTTTGGTGGCTAAACTTTCATTACTCTAGATTCTACTTTGGTTTTTGGAGAGACAACTCTGAACCCCTGTTTCTTATTGTTTTCTTTGATGATCTATTCAATCATGTGGTTTTCATTCTTCATGTCTAAGTAGATCCACTTTAGGTTCATGGTTTTCATAAGGGTTATCTCTGAATGCTAGGTTGATTAGTTGATTAGGATTCACCATCTGAATTAGTTCTTCACCATAGGTTGTGTTCAAAGCTAATTCTAGGTTGACGAATCTAGAACTTAGATCTTAGGATAATTGATTAGACACGACAGTGCGATTAATTACCATATAGAACTTAGGGTGAGCAAAATAACTATTCGCAAAGAGATTTGGTTTAGTTGTTTGTGAACAAATCAAACCTGATTTAAAAGCTGATTTAGACTTTAGGATTCGCAAAGAAATTTGGAATTCCTAGGATTTAGATTTAGATAATTCTCGCAACGACAGTTGGTTAATTATACTTTAGTGATTTGAGTTCAAGAACCGTGCTAAATCTGAATCCTGACTAGTTAGTTTATCTGTATTCATTGATTTCCTGAGAAATACCCTGAACCTATATTTTTCCCATCGAATTACAACTCGTTTACTGTTTATTGCTTTTTGATTCACCTGAACTGCTTAGCTTGATTCAATACTATACAATCTATTGTGCGTTTCTGTGAGTCATTGTGTTCGACCCCTACTTTACTGCAACTACTGCTTAGTNGATCAAAGCGTCAAGCATCGATCGACACCCATCGAGGAGATTACGAGTCGCGACTTGTAATGAAGTTTGAAGAATTGCAGAACTTTCCCAGAAAACTTTAATATTTACAAGAAGACCCCAATTCGTGTTTTAGATTTATAATTAGGTTTTTCAGCCACTTTGGTGGCTAAGCTTTCATTACTCTAGATTCTACTTTGGTTTTTGGAGAGACAACTCTGAACCCCTGTTTCTTATTGTTTTCTTTGATGATCTATTCAATCATGTGGTTTTTATTCTTCATGTCTAAGTAGATCCACTTTAGGTTCATGGTTTTCATAATGGTTATCTCTGAATGCTAGGTTGATTAGTTGATTAGGATTCACCATCTGAATTAGTTCTTCACCATATGTTGTGTTCAAAGCTAATTCTAGGTTGACGAATCTAGAACTTAGATCTTAGGATAATTGATTAGACACGACAGTGCGATTAATTACCTTATAGAACTTAGGGTGAGCAAAATAACTATTCGCAAAGAGATTTGGTTTAGTTGTTTGTGAACAAATCAAACCTGATTTAAAAGCTGATTTAGACTTTAGGATTCGCAAAGAAATTTGGAATTCCTAGGATTTAGATTTAGATAATTCTCGCAACGACAGTTGGTTAATTATACTTTAGTGATTTGAGTTCAAGAACCGTGCTAAATCTGAATCCTGACTAGTTAGTTTATATGTATTCATTGATTTCATGAGAAATACCCTGAACCTATATTTCTCCCATCGAATTACAACTCGTTTACTGTTTATTGCTTTTTGATTCACCTTAACTGCTTAGCTTGATTCAATACTATACAATCTATTGTGCGTTTCTGTGAGTCATTGTGTTCGACCCCTACTTTTTTGCAACTACTGCTTAGTACTTTTAGGGTATTAATTTGAGCATATCAAATTTGGCGCCGTTGTCGGGGACTCAATTCGCCATTAGATTTTAGTTTGAGAATTTCGACTAAGTTCGTCGGTATCGATCGATACTACCTAATATCGGTCGATACTCGTCTTCTTCTTTTGTTAATATCGATCGACACCACCCAATATCGATCGATACTCAACGTGTTTTTGTTACTTACGTGCTTTGCCTAGTGTGTTTCAGGTGTGAATTTGGAACGTGCAAACAGGAAAGCAAAGGTGCCAGCAGAGATGAACAACACGATGATTCTGATTCAGGACGCTGCTGGAGCTTTGAGAGACCAAGAGGATCAGTTGTGCAACGAGAGAGGACGACGTCTGGATGGAGAGGGGAACATCATTCCACCTGCTCCTATTGTCGCTCGGAATATCGCTGGGAACGCGAATGCAGGGAATGATGTGGCTGCTCGCGGTAGAACGATTGGTGAGTACAACAGGCCTGATCAGTTTTATGCCAATCGATCAGCGATTCGTCCTCCACCGTTTCAGAGGAATAACTTTGAGCTGAAACCTGCATACTTCACTATTGTGGGTCAGCATCTTTTTCATGATTTTCCTCATGAACACCCTATGGATCACATTGAGAGGTTTGAGGATCTGGTTATAAGCATCAAGAGCAATGGAGTGTCCTATGATTACCTCTTCTGCAAGCTCTTCCCATACTCTCTTGGTGGAGATGCAACTTATTGGCTGAAACAGTTACCTCTTGGATCACTGACCACTTGGGAAGAGACTAAGACTGCTTTCCTGAACAACTTCTATGATGATGCACGATCAGAGGATCTCAGAAACAAGATTTCTCAGTTTTCTCAAGGACCGACTGAGGCACTCAAGGCTGCTTGGATTCGTTTCAAGTCATATCAGAGAGATTGCCCACACCATGGTTTCACTCAGGTTCAGCTGCTGGGTACTTTCTGTAGAGGAGTAGATTGGAGGTATCAGATGGCTCTAGATGGTGCGAGCAATGGAAATTTTTACACGAGGTATCCTGACGATGCCTATGTGCTTATTGAGAACTTGATTTCTAGGAATAACACCAAGAATGCAGACATGGAGCGCAAGAAGCAAGCTGGTAACTTGGATTGCAGTCAGATTGCTGAGGTGAATGTTAAGTTAGATTTTTTTTATGGACAAGCAGCAGAAGGCTGTTCGTTTTGCCCAAAAGGATGGAGTGGAATTTGTTAACCACATTGATGGAGTTGGATTTCAAGATCAAAGGTTTCAACGCCCATCCACACCACCCAGAACTTCTGAGAGCAAGCTTGAGTCTATGCTTGAACATGTTCTTCAGGGACATCAGAAGATGACAGTAAATTTCAACGGGAAGATGGACGATATGTACACAGATCTGAATGTGAAAATTGAGTCTCTCAGTATTCATCAGAAGATGCTGGAAACTAAAATAGCAGAAAATTTCGTGTTGACAGAAAATCCCCGTGTATCAATCGATACCAGCCAGTATCGATCGGTACCAATCCAGACACCTGCCCGATAGAATCCAAAATCCCGTGTATCGATCGATACTCCTTCTGTGTCGGTCGATACTGATGCACAGGTCAAGAAGGAACCAGAGATTGTCAGGGAAAGGGTGTATAAACCCACAATACACTATCATATGCCTCCTAAGATGACAAAGAAGGAATGGAAGGACGCCAGATGCAAAGCTATGCTGGATAAGGTTGTTGTGGAGCTTCCTTTTGATGAAGATATATCGGACGATGAGACATCGAACACCACCCCTGTGTCGACCGATATCCTCTTGTATCGATCGATACCCGTTCAAGAATCTGTCAAAGACGTCTCGAAGGAGCAAGTATCGATCGACACCATCCCTGTATCGATCGATACTCACCCATATACTGCAAAGGAGCTGCGTATGAGTGTTGACAGACTTCGCAAGCCCAAGAAGCTGAATCTTGTTCCCCAACACCTCCGAGCCTCCATCACTCCAAAGCAGCTGCATGGCTTTGAGAAGATGGTACGAAGGATACCCCACTCGTTCACTTTTGAAGAAGCTCTAGAGGGCTGGCCTCTGCTAAGTCACTTCAAAGATTACAGAGAAACCCTGAAAGATATCAAAGTACTCTTCATCAAGGCAAGAAGCACATCACTACCGCTGAGGCAGTTGACCAAGAGGGAAGATCCATGAATATTTTCGGTTCCATGCTCTATCTCTGGAGTTGACTTCAAAGAGTCTCTCGTTGACTCAGGGGCTAGCGTCAATATCATGTTAAGGGCAATTGCAGAGAGATTGGGAGCTGATATTCGATCCCCCAAGTCAACTATCACATTCGCGAACAGTGTCACCCTACTTCCATATGGTACAATCCCCGATTTGATGGTCAAAGTAGGAGATTGCCTGGTTCCTACTGATTTTCAGGTTGTGGAGATTAGTGCAAGATCTAATACGTAGCTGATTCTTGGAAGACTGTTCATGGCTACGGTTGGTGCCATTATGGACACACCCATCAAGCACATTTCGTTCTCATACATTGACAAGGAGGTGTACTACAAATCCATCCCTAGAGAAACTCCCACACATATATCTTGCATCACCGTTTGTCCAGGAGAAACATTGACGGTTGACCTTTTGGACGAGCCTTATGATGAGCCAACTGTCATAGAAGCTCTGGAACGTCCTTCTGTCATCACCAAAAAAGACGTCAAAACATCTAAGAAAAAAAAGAAGGTGAAAAGCAAAGGAGCTTCCTCTATGACTTTAATCCCTCAGAAGTGTGATAGGGATTCGATTGAATACAAGGTGAAGTGCAAAGGAGCCTCGAAACCATTCTCTAAGGCTAGAGTTCTTCTTACTTCGGAGCTGAAAGAGAAAGAAAAATAAATTGTGGAAGGCATGATGAGCAGAACTCTGAAGCTGGCGATGTCAAATTGTGGAGCTTGTTTTGGAGTCAGCTCTCAATCTTCTCTCGACTGATCCCCCGTACAGTCAAGCTCGTGACGTAAAACAAGCGCTTGGTGGGAGGCAACCCACTGGTGAGTATGCTTTTGAGTCATTTTTCTTTTTATTTTTCGTTATGTGTTTGTGTCAGGATAAACAAGGAGCAAAACTCGAAATCGTCTGACTATCGATCGATACCCCATTGGTATCAGTCGACACCCTACGCGAATGAGAAGGTTCATCATGTCGACTTAAGCCTGGTATCGATCGCTACCAGGCCGTGTGTCGGTCGATACTAGATGTTCCAGAGCGGTAACTTCTTGTTTCTCTTAATTCTATTCTATTCTTTTCTTTTGTTTTCTTTCACCAACTCTAGGCTATATAAGACTGGGGACAGTGTTGTTCAAGTCTGGGGGAGGTAGTCGCTGACATTGTTTTTGTTTTTCTTAGAGTCAGTCGTTTTTGAGTCATTTGTTGTTTTATTGAGTCAAAACTTTGTTGGAGACTGTGATCTTTTTCATGAATCTATTGATCTGACCTTGCTTCTAAGTGACCATTGTTACAGAATCAGTTCTAGATCGACTAATGAAACATCCAAAGGCTGACCAGTTAACTAGAAGACACTTATGTTTCCAGCAAAGTTCTTTAAAGCCTGAGCCAAATTTTTGCACTTCATCAATGTGGTTAGTATCCATAGAGCTTGATTCCTCATTCGTATCTGACAAATGAACCCATGTGTTTTAAAATAATGGTATTTCTCTCCCTGTTACAAGTTAATTAATAAGATGCATTAAAAGATGAAATGATTTTTTTCTGAGTAGAGGGTTAGGAAAATTTCCAACGATCCCATTATTCTACTTAAGAGGAGATGATCACACAAAGGTGGAAGCGAGGTTAGGAAAATTTCCCGTGATACCATTATTCGCCTACACCTTTGAATACTTTTGAGAGAAGAACCAGGGATTCGTTGGCAAACACCATCAATACTCTCGTCTCGAATCTTAAAATGTACATGCAAAGAATGTGATAAGAAATAAGTCTGGGGGAGAGAAATAATACCAAAAAGTGTGAAAAAGGGTGGTTCATTGTCAAGATATTGTATGGGAAAGAATCTAGAAGGTTCTTGGTATTAATCGCAGCGATGAAACTGGCGAGGATTGCTTGATTGAACGATGCTGTGAAATAATGTGTGTAGTCTGGAAAGCTGCGAATGTCTACAGAGAAGTACATGGTGGTTAGATCAAAAATTGGTTAGGTGATGTGTGGAGCACTAAGGAAAATGGTCATTGAAATGTTTCATGAACAGGTTAGTCTCCGCGTTTTCAAACCTCTTTCTCTGGTTTAGTTTTCTGTTTTGCTTGAGGGCAAGCAAAGGCTAAGTCTGGGGGAGTTGATATATCATGGTTTTTACCCCGTTTAAGCCATGATATAAGTCCGTTTTATCGAATCTTTATTCTATTATAGAGCCTTTTAGAGTCTTTTACAGGTTTTACCACATTTGGAACATTATTGGAGATATTGGAGTTTTATGGAGCGTTCTAGAGCAAAACTTAAGTCTGGTGACTAAGTGCCCGATCAAAGCTTCAAGCATCGATTGATACCTCCTTGGTATCGATCGACACCCATCGAGGAGATTACGAGTCGCGACTTTTAATGAAGTTTGAAGAATTGCAGAACTTGCCCAAAAGACTTTAATATTTACAAGAAGACCCCAATTCGTGTTTTAGCTTTATAATCGATTTTTCAGCCACTTTGGTGGCTAAGATTTCATTACTCTAGATTCTACTTTGGTTTTTGGAGAGACAACTCTGAACCCCGGTTTCTTATTGTTTTATTTGATGATCTATTCAATCATGTTGTTTTCATTCTTCATGTCTGAGTAGATCCAATTTAGGTTCAGGGTTCTAATAAGGGTTATCTATGAATGCTAGGTTGATTAGTTGATTAGGATTCACCATCTGAATTAGTTCTCCACCATAGGTTATGTTCAAAGCTAAATCTAGGTTGACGAATCTAGAACTTAGATCTTATGATAATTGATTAGACACGACAGTGCGATTAATTACCTTATAAAACTTAGGGTGAGCAAAATAACTATTCGCAAAGAGATTTGGTTTAGTTGTTTGTGAACAAATCAAACCTGATTTAAAAGCTGATTTAGACTTTATGATTCACAAAGAAATTTGGAATTCCTAGGATTTAGATTTAGATAATTCTCGCAACGACATTTGGTTAATTATACTTTAGTGATTTGAGTTCAAGAACTGTGCTAAATCTGAATCCTGACTAGTTAGTTTATATGCATTCATTGATTTCCTGAGAAATACCCTGAACCTATATTTCTCCCATCGAATTACAACTCGTTTACTGTTTATTGCTTTTTGATTCATATGAACTGCTTAGCTTGATTCAATACTATACAATCTATTGTGCGGTTCTGTGAGTCCTTGTGTTTGACCCCTACTTTACTGCAACTAATGCTTAGTACTTTTAGGGTATTAATTTGAGCATATCACCTAGATGAACGTTTGTGTGTTAGGATAAACCGGTATTGCTTGAGATATTAGTAAATGTTAGGTCCTCGACACTGTGAGGGATCAGTGGTTCGATTTGATTGATGGACCCAATTCCAGTGGAACTGGTAGGCTTCCAACGGGGTTAAAAGGAGCTATCCCGCGCTCTCGGCCAGTGAGCCTGATTACGAGAAACGGCCAGTGAGCCTGGAAATTCCCACCGTGTTAGATTGTGTGAGCACTGGTAGAGTGCATTGTTTGAGAACCGGAAAGAAAAGATGAGTACTGAGAAAAGAGATTACTTGTTGAAAGGAGAAAGACGATCTAAAATGAATATTGTGTGAAATCTTGTTTGAGCTCGTTTTAGGTCTAGGCTGTTGGCTGTTATTTCGTGTAATTGTTGAAAGGGTTAAGTGAGTCTCTGAAGGCTCATCCTCACTGGGTAATTTTGATTACTCCCTCTCCCCTTGTTTTCTTTCAGGTTAGTTAGGATCGTGTCGTTGTGTTGTTGTTGTTACCGGACGTTTTCCTGGCGATCATGTATTGCTGGCCACTGATGCACCTAACATGCCCGATTCTCGGTTATCTCTGGAGACCTAGGATAGGGATGTTACACCATTAAAGCCCCAAGTAAAGAGATTATTTTTTTTTTGGTTCAATCACATAGTCATTATAATACTTGAGCGTCACATAATCATCGGGATTACAAACTCTCGTCGTCCTGATATTCTCTGAGCGGTGTTGTTGTCTTATATTTTGTTGTTCTCGAAAATTCGAATTCCCAATGCAAGATATTCAGTATCCGAAGATTTGTCACGTCAGCGATACCACAAACTGTCACAAACGGATTCACAAGCACATACTCTAACCCAATATGCATTTTTTAACCAGAAAATAATTATAATAACGCTTTAACATAAAATCTAATATTTTTTAAATTATTCTTAATAAATACAAAATTGGGAGAATAACTAGAATAACTTTCAAAAGTCTTGAAATTACTAGAACAATGCAATTTTTTCTAAATTAATAGAATAGCTTAGGGTACCTATTTTTCTTTTTTGGTCTTTGTTGAAAAAAACGTATTTACAGTATTGCTATTACTATTTTTAATCCACGTCAGCTGAAATTTGATTTATTTATGAAAAAACAAGTGTGTTCAGATACGAAAATCTACCGTTCTTTGACGGTAGATATAATTATTGTTGGTAGACTTATTATTCTAATCGTAGACTTATTTTTTGGCCAGTAGACTTATTTTAGGCTAGTAAATTTGTTTGAGGGACGATAAATTTGTTTGAGGGACGATAGATTTGTTTGAGGGACGGTAGATTTGATAACTTTTTGTATACTTATTTTGGTAGACATATTTTTACGAGGTGGTAGATATGTTTTGGGGGCTAGATTTATTATTTTGTTGGTAGATTTATTTGTAATGATATCATATTTGTTAAGGGTTGCTAGATTTAATGAGCGATCAGTTAACTTTTTGGTAGATATTTGACTAAATTGGTAGATTTATTTCTTTAGATGGTAGATTAATCTTCTCCGCGTTAGAATTTTTTGTAATGGCGACAGACTTATCATCAGATGATTCATTTTTTGGTGACGGTAGATTAATTGTAATGACGGTAGATTAATATTGTCATGGTAGACTTATTCTTAACACGATAGATTTATTATTAATGACAGTAGATTCTTAAATTTGTAATGGTAGTAGATTTATGTTACGACACGACATATTTATATAAAATCGGTAGATTTATGTTACGACACGACATATTTATATAAAATCGGTAGATTTATTTATAAAACGGTTGATTTATCGGTAATGACGGTAGGTTAGATAAACTTTTGGGATACACGAAATCGGTAGACTTATCTTAAGTTGGTAGATTTATCTGAAGTTGATATATATATATATATATATGAACTTGGTAGATTTATCTGAATTTGATAGATTTGATATTTGTTATTGACGGTAGACTTGTTAAAATTGTACATTATCAAATGACCTTTTTCCAACCAAAGAACTTCATATTTGCACAAAAACCAAGCACACATCGTGAAGATCTAGGGTTTTTGTTGGTCTAAGTATGACAAAATTTATTGTAATGATGGCAGATTTATTTTGATAGATGATTTTTTTCTTCTAGGGTAAACCTTTCATTTATTTGGATATTTGTTAAGCGATCGCTCGATACTGGTGGTTAGTACTAAGAAGTGATCAACTTTGTTTAAGTTTATGTGTTTGGTGATGTAGAATTCATGATTCTGTATTTGGTTTTGCTACACTTATTGCATTTTTGGTTAAGGTTACCTGAAGACTTGTTTACGTTTTGCTAGATTTTATGTGTTTGGTGATATATTGTTCACGTTTCTTTCAAACTATTGGCATTGCTAATGTTATGTATGAAATGAATATGTTTAACTTTCAAGTATTGTGATAATTTCAAACATATAGAATTAGAACATACAAAGCTATTAACACAAACTCTTAGAACACACGTTTAACCTAGTACATAATTAGAAGTAGCACATACATTTAAACTAGTACATAATTTGATCACAAAATACTGAGAAGATCATATAAGTTCTTAAACATAAGAAAGAAAATACTTGTAGTCATCTCTTCTACTTAAAAATATAAGAATCTGCAGCAAACACGAAGAGAAACACAAGAAGCACATATCCTTCACCTCTGTCGGCAATTAACTCCTTCAGTCTACCAATCCCTCCTTCAATCCCGGCTAAGGGTTCCTTCATTTTCAGAATTTCATCACCATTGCTCTCCATCATCAAACACATTGCCTCCCAACGAGGATTATAAAGAGTTGCAGCTTCGATTCTATTAATGATTTGCATCATTTCGTTTTGCTCTTCAAGTCGTATTCTTACGATGGTTAGTTCCTCAGTAATAGCGTCATCCCACCATTTCCATATGTGTTCTCCACCATCCTACACATAAAACCTCACATTAATGCATCAATTTCATCACACTAATACAAACTACTCACTCAACATCAACAACTAACCAATGTATATCTTACCTCACTCAACAACTCTGGGCATGTGTAATATTTTCTTCCAAGGGTTGCTACATCGGTAGATTCTTCAAGTATGGCACCACAACCACATAAACAACGCAGCGGAATTCCAAAATCATCATCAACTCATTCACATCCGTTGTCGGCACTCGCTCGGGAAGAAGAACTTTGACTGTAACTTAACGACATTTTGACTGTAACGAAGAACATGATTTTCGAACCACCAAATCAAACCACGAAGAGAAACAATAAAATGGAAGAGAAGTTCTACCTAATTACAACTGAAATTTCAAAAATGTGCCTATTGATAACACCGATTTTTGACCAATTTTATGGATCGGTTTAATATCTTTTGCAGGTGTTTTAACTCCGTTTTTAATGGTTTTCAAGTGATTCCCATGTTTTAGAGTTTTAAAAGATATTTCAGGTAACTTGGGATAAAAGAGTGCATTTCAGAACAAAAGTACGTTTTTGGATAAACTTGTACCGTCAAACGTCTTGCAGTCAAAGAAGACCTTCTCACCTCCGATCATCCCCAAATTTGGACACAACAAAGAAGACACAACTAGATTTCAAATGCCATTGGTTTGGAGACATTACAATGGTTGGATCTTCACATATACCTGAAACACCAAAGGCATACGAAGCTGCCCTAAAACCAGAGTCACCGCGGGCAGAGGAACTGCACCCGCGGCCAAGGAGCATTCCGCCGTGGCAAGGAGGGCGCCGCCCATGGCCAAATACCATCTCACCGCGGGTCGAGACCACGCACCCGCGGCTATACGCTGTTGCGACCAAATCGACTCCGTTTTACTCTCGATGCCAATTCCATCTTTTCACATCAAACTCTAAACGTCTACAATGAAGTGAAGACTATAAATACTTGTTTTTAGGTCTTTTAGGATATATCTCTTTCACGCCTAAGGCATAGAAGTATTTCCAGCAACTTTTACTCTTGTTCTTCGGTTTGAAGCAAGGAATTATCGACTCGTGTTCTTCAATAGAGAAGCCTTTCTTCATCCCTTTTTCTTACTAGTTTCTTTTTAATTATTGATTACGTTTATCTCAGTTATGGCTGAGTAGTTCTATTTTTGGGTATAAGGTCTCAAAGGGGCTCTCATGGTTCGATTATTCATTAGGTTTTTAGACTAGGATACCGATTAGGGTTATTCATTATATCATTTCTCTTAATGCATGTTTGCTTGATTGATCTCCTTGCAACTAAACTTAGATATTTTTAGAGCTACAAAAGTATTGGATCTATATGTTTGACCTAGGGTAGACGAGCAAAACCGTCATCAGATACAAAAGTATACTTGTGAAGGGGTTGTGAGCGTTAACGACCTTTGCTTGTTCATCATATCTTTTTGCGCAGCCGGAGACGAAATCTACCGGTCGAGTACTTAAGTTATCGGTGTGTAGGATGTACGACTATACAGAGTATCCGGTTTCCAAGTTTAAGAACCAATTAGGGTTCTTCGTTCTATCCTTTCTATTAATGCATGTTTGCTTGATTGATCTCCTTGCAACTGAATTTAGATATTTTTATAGCTACAAACGTATTGGATCTATATGTTTGACGTAGGGTAGACGAGCAAAACCGTCATAAGTTACAAAAGTATACTTGTGGATGGGTTGTGAGTGTTAATGACCTTTGCTTGTTCATCATATCTTTTTATGCGGCCGGAGACGAAAGCTACCGGTCGAGTACTAAAGTTATCGGTGTGTAGGATGTACGACTATACAGACTGTACACAGTATCCGTATTCCAAGTTCAAGAACCAATAGACGACAAAATGTCGCTTTAGAAATCCTAGAAAATACTTTATGAAAAATTGGCCATGAACCCTAGAGAATTCTCGATTGCCCAACAATTCGTTTATTAATTTAAAACCTAGTTTTAATTATTCGTTTGCGTACTTGCTGTTTTATTTCAATGCTTAATTTAGTTTAATTTCCTAACTACAAATCGTGACAAACAAAACCCATAAAAACCAATTAGGTCTAGACACAACGTAGAAATCAATAGAAATCGACAACGTTCAATCCATGTGGATTTGATTCCTAAATACTACTGCGTTTGTTGTGCACTAGCAGCCTATCTAAAAGGGTAAAACTTGTTAAGTACACACCCATCACATCAAGTTTTTGGCGCCGTTGCCATCGGGGATTGATATAGCTTGTTTGACTTCGTATTCGAATTTAAGTACTACACAATTTTGATTTTCAAGCTCTTTGTTACTTGATAGACTCGTATTTCACCACTTTCATGCATTCATTTAGTATGGGTTTCATCTCATTTGCATATAGTTACTTGGCATTTCTTTGTCGTTTTATCTCATTTAGAGTATTACGATTCTCATACTAGGTCCTAGAGTGCCTTGCATGTTTAAGAGTCCTTTTTAGGCGCTTTATAGGCACTTGACGGAGGTTGGCTTGAGACCATTCGGATTGGGAGCAAGAGAGGCAATTAAGGACGTTTGGGAGCTTTGGAGACGTGCACATTGCCGTCACGGGGCAATGCAACCGGCCGATGAAAGATCAGGGGGAAAAACCCCTTAGCATCGACCCAGCTCCTTCCCACATCGACCAGATGCCGCGATGTTCAAGCTTCAGGACATGCACATCGCCGTCACGGGGAGATGCAACCGGCCGATGGAAGATCAGAGGAAAAAATCCCTAAGCATCGACCCGTTGCATCGCCCAATCCCCTTGATGTTAACCCTATCGCCCAGTTTTCATATAAAAACCATATAAACCTAATTTTTATTTTATGCTTTTTCTTATGCTCAAAAACCCTTACCTTTGAGAGAGTTTGAGATTTGTAAGAAGGATCATTTGTTTTATGCAATTTAGTATTTGTTTTCATCAATCCCTTCTATCTATCTTCTTTCTAGCTTGATTATTCAACATTCATCAATGGATTCATCTCTTATCCAAATCAATTTTGAAGTGTTCTTGATGGGTCTTGAGTAGTCTTTTTAGGATCTTGAGATAGGGTAGATTTGGGTGATCCAATGCATGATTTAGGGTGTTTAGGGCTAGATTATCTTTATTCCCTTCTTGAATAGTGCCCTTAATACTAGATCTAGCTTGAGAAAGTAGATTTAGATCATAAGGCATTTCATGCACACCAAGTGTTTGATGAAATGCCTCGATGAACTATTCAAGGGATTTATGCTCCTAGCATAAGGGATTATTTGTCTAGGGTGTATTTTGGTTGATCTTGTTTATATTCTTAATGCTTGCTAATTAATAATCCACAAATGATGATTTGCTAATGGATTTGATAATTAACATAGTGATTAGTTGCTAGAGAAAGAACTAATCAAGATTATAGATCTATTGCCTAGGGAAAGCTTATTTGAGAAAGAACATCATGAATTGTGCTTGGGTCACCTAAAGTCGATAACCCCATCTTATGATTCGCTTCTGATATTTGAATTACATCTTGTTTGCTTTGCTATTCACTTGTTTTGAATTGATAGTTAATCACAAACAACACTCGTTTAGCTTACCTTGGTTGAGTTCCTTGCATTCTTAGTGATTTAAATAATCCCAATTATGGATTGATAACCTCCTTACTACATCGTATTGGGG
This sequence comes from Eutrema yunnanense, assembly GCA_002933935.1. NCBI lineage: Eukaryota > Viridiplantae > Streptophyta > Magnoliopsida > Brassicales > Brassicaceae > Eutrema > Eutrema yunnanense. The sequence continues at coordinate 173,173 of PKML01063679.1, read as the reverse complement.
ATATTGATACCTCCTAGAGACTAAAAAGACATGTATCAACTTGGCGTCGTTGCCATATTGGGATTTGTTTTAACATTGAGATTTAGGTTCTTAGTGAGCTTAAGTATTATTTGCTACCAAGTTACTAATCTTGTTTGCTTCTCATTGCTTTTGTCCTCTCTAGGTGTATGCATACTCGTTCCCGAGGCAACACCAATCTCGTAGAACCAACAGACGATATCGATCAACTAGATAGAGGTTCACGGGCAAGGAGAAGCCGAGTTAGATTTCAAGAAGAGGTTGACAACGAAGAAATGAAGAACTTTGAGAATGTTCCCCTTCAGAACATCAATGAACCCATTCCCCACCAAAGGGACGGTGGGAATGGGGATGGAAACGGCAACAATCAAGGAGGTGGTGGCAATGGAAACCATCACCCACAAAACCGTTCCAACCATCCACCAAGAGCTAGAAACGTTGTTGGAGAGGGTGATGCCGCTAATGCTCACCAAAACCGGCAAGGGATTCAAGCTCCACCGGTAGAGAATAACAACTTCGAAGTGAAACCGGGGGTTATCAACATGGTTCAAGCCAACAAGTTTCACGGCTTGTCCATGGAGGATCCCTTGGACCACATCGACCAATTTGAATGGATATGTGGTCTCACTAAGATCAATGGGGTCTCCGAAGATGGGTTCAAACTACGTCTATTCCCGTTCTCTTTGGGTGACAAGGCTCACCAATGGGAAAAGACCTTACCCCAAGGATCTATCACCTCGTGGGATGATTGCAAACGTGCGTTACTTGCAAGGGTAAGCCTAGTCTTGAGGAGGACGATTGGAGCGAACTCAAAGCCCCAAAGGTGGACCTAAAGCATCTCCCCATGGGACTAAGGTACGCTTTCCTAGGTCCGAACGATTCATACCCGGTTATTGTAAATGATAGTTTGAATGAGAATGAACTATCCTCCCTTTTAGTTGAACTTAGAAAGTACAGGAAGGCTATTGGTTACTCTTTGGACGATATCAAGGGTATTTCCCCAACTTTATGCACTCATAGAATCCATCTAGAGGATGAATCAAGGACCTCTATTGAACATCAAAGAAGGTTGAATCCTAATTTGAAAGATGTTGTAAAGAGAGAGATTCTTAAGCTCTTAGACGCGGGCATTATCTACCCAATATCGGATAGTACTTGGGTCTCACCGGTTCATTGTGTGCCTAAGAAAGGGGGGATAACGGTTGTTAAAAATGAAAAGAATGAAATGATACCTACTAGGACAATAACCGGGCATAGAATGTGCATTGACTATAGGAAGTTAGATTCATCTACTCGTAAGGATCACTTCCCGTTACCTTTCATAGATCAAATGCTTGAACGTTTAGCTAATCATCCATTTTATTGTTTCCTAGACGGTTATTCGAGTTTCTTTCAAATACCCATACACCCGAATGACCAAGAGAAAACAACTTTAATATGCCCTTACGGTACCTTCGTATATCGAAGGATGTCGTTCGGGTTGTGTAATGCACCCGCGACATTCCAACATTGCATGATGTCCATTTTCTCTGATCTTATTGAATACATGGTAGAAGTCTTTATGGACGACTTCTCCGTGTATGGGTCTTCTTTTGGTGTTTGCTTGTCTAATCTTTGTAGGGTCTTGCAACGATGCGAAGAAGCAAACTTGGTGCTCAATTGGGAGAAGTGCCATTTCATAGTACGTGAAGGCATCGTGCTTGGGCATAACATCTCCGAGAAAGGGATCGATGTAATAGCCCGTTAGCGATTAAAGGTCGAGACGAATCCGGGAAGAAAGGGGAAAAATCCGAAGTTGAAGAAATCACTGAGGGAAAATTTTACCTGCAAGAAGAGACCAAAAGAAGCATTCTGGTCGAGACGGAATCAAATTTGATTGAGTAGAATCAAAGTTATGATTTTTGCAAGATTTCAGCCGGAAAATGATTTTTCCGAGGCGATTTTTGCCAAGTCGGGGAAAAATCTTGCCGAGGGAATATTTTCCCGGGGAAGGGGGAATTTCCAGCTGAAAGAGATCTTGCCGAGAGAAGAAAAGTTCGCGGGAAGAATTTTTGCCGAGAAGTCCTTAAAGGAGAAGGCCTTAGGTGAGAAATTCTTGGCCGAGATGAGAAAAATTGGTGAGAAATGATCTTAGCCGAGATATTCAGCTAACCACCGGTAAAGACGGGTGATCCAATCGCCGAGGGAAGATCACGCCGGAATAAGAAGTTAAGCACGACACATCCGAGTCGGGGACACATGTCGTGTGGAGAAGAAAACCTTGGGTCGAAGGTTTTGTCAATTTAGTGGCTAAGTTCTGGGGAAACTTCAACCGAGGGAAAGGTGGGAAGCTTTGTCCCCAAGTCTGGGGCACATGCTGATCAGAACACATGTCGCCGCCAGAATTCGCCGCCCGCATGCAACGAATCGCATTCGCCGCCCAAAGTAACCAATCCAGGCCGAGTAGGAAACTTGGTCCCCAAGTGTTAGGAGGCTATAAATACCCCCTCACCCTTAACTTAAATCTCATTTTCGAAAGTTAGAGAAAGCATAGAAAGTTGAGAGAGAAAAGTTAGAGTGAGAAAAATCCGATAGTGTTTTTCCGGCGGAAAGGAGTTCGCGGCGAAGCTAGGTGATCGGTTCTCGGGGAAAATTTATATGCTTAGAAACCGTAGGCTAAGAGTTCAAGCTTCAGGTTTCGGTGAGTTTTGATATTTTTGTTATGTGTTATAATGTCTGCAGGGAGGTTGGTACGGACTATAGAGAGTCCCGTTCCAAAGCAAGACGGTGGAAACACATGACGAGTCATGATTGATGTCAAAAGTTCGGGAAGAACTAATGAATCAATCATGAAAGAAGGAGGTTAGACGTGCTTGCGAGAGGCGTATAGCATGTCTAGACCATGTTGTGATTTCTTCATAAAGATCCTTTGTGGTTTATGAAGAATCATTTATTTTGCTTAATTATTTGTGGCATCTAGGAAATATAAGTGGAGATTTATATGTTCTTAGATAAGGTGTAGTCATTTTCTTTTTCCCAGATAGACTCCGGGCTATGTCGTAGCCATGAGTGGAGTGGCGCCAGAGGACGGGTAGTTACTGGTTAGATGCGATGCTTCCGAAATGATCCTTTGTGGTGATTTGAGGGGTAATCGTATTAAGGCCGGGAAAAGTTACGATGCACTTAGAGTCCACATAGTTAAGGAATTGGTTACTACATGCATAATGTGTCTTTGCTTGTAGTATTTTTAGCTTCCGCTTGTGAAACTCTGAGATGGAGTTTGATTGTTGCATGCTTGCTTTTTTGGTTAACGTTGCTTGCATGGGGATATTTGTGGAGGGGTTTCTAACGTGTGGTTTAGATTTCCCTCGGAGCTCACTGAGTATTAGTAGAATACTCATGACTCATTTTGTTTTGCAGGTGACCAGTAGATCGGAGACGGAACGTTAGGGAAGTCGGAGTAGTTTTGGCTTGGCTTTTGTAAAATACGGTTAGCAACTATCTATGTATGTAGTTTTGGCACTAGGCCGGCCGACTCGTAAATATGTTTTGTAATAAGTATGTTCAAACAATATGAATAATATGTACGTTTTTGGAATCAAAACCCTTAGTTTGTGACCTTGATATTAAGTTAGTCCGAACTGAAACAACTCAAGACTGTGGTACGGGTTGAAAAGCCTTAGGCCCTAGTCGAGAGGCTCGACTTCTGTTACGGTTTAGCCAAATTAGTATGGGCTTTTTAGGTTAAACTGTTTCCGTCGCCGATTCTGTGCCACTCTGGGTTCAATCTATCCGTAGAACAAACCGGGGGTGTTACAATCGAGGTAGACAAGGCCAAGATAGAGGTGATTCTTAGCTTGGAGCCGCCTAAGTCGGTCAAGGACATCCGGTCTTTCTTGGGTCATGCGGGGTTCTACCGAAGGTTCATCAAAGACTTCTCGAAAATCACAAGGCCTCTCACAAGGCTACTTTGCAAGAAGGTTGAGTTCGTATTTGATGAGGAGTGTATGGTAGCGTTTCTAGAGATCAAGAAGGTATTGGTTAGTGCTCCCATTGTCCAATCCCCGGATTGGGATCTTCCTTTCGAGATCATATGTGATGCTAGTGACTACGCAGTTGGAGCGATCTTGGGTCAAAGGAAGGACAAGAAGACCAATGTCATCTACTACGCAAGTAGGACCTTAGATGACACTCAATCCCGGTATGCCACAACGGAAAAGGAATTGCTAGCCGTGGTTTTTGCAATGGAGAAATTTAGGTCTTATATTGTGGGATCAAAGGTGATTGTCTACACCGATCACGCGGCCCTAAGATACATTCATGCAAAGAAAGACACAATGCCGAGGCTACTCCGTTGGATCTTGCTTCTACAAGAGTTTGACTTAGAGATAGTTGAGAAGAAAGGGATAGAGAATGGGGTCGCGGATCACTTGTCTAGAATGAGGATTGAAGACCTTGTCCCAATTGATGATAAGCTCCCCGAGCAGAGTCTCATGGTTGTTGGTGTCTTGAAGAAATGGATTGAAGCTGTGCAAGGACAAGAGAGTGCTAATGGGTTACAAGACGAGAAACTACCATGGTTTGCGAATCTAGTGAACTACTTAGTGTGCGGGAAAGAACCACCTTTGGATGGGTATAAGAAGAAGAAGTTTTTCCACGACATGACAAGATACTATTGGGACGAGCCTTTCTTGTATAAACTATGCTCGGATGGCTTGTATAGAAGATGTGTTGCGGAAGAAGAAGTCCAAGGGATCTTACTCCATTGTCACGAGTCAAGTTATGGTGGTCATCATGCCTCCTACAAAACGGCTACAAAGGTTTTGCAATCCGGTTTTTGGTGGCCTTCATTATTCAAGGATGCGCACCTCTTTGTCTCCATATGCGATGCGTGCCAAAGGAAAGGGAATATTGGGAGGAGAGATGAAATGCCCTAAAACCCAATCCTTGTGGTGGAGGTGTTTGACGTATGGGGCATCGATTTTATGGGACCTTTTCCGTCATCATATGGTAACCAATACAAATTGGTGGCGGTTGATTACGTCTCTAAATGGGTAGAAGCCATTGAAAGCCCGACCAACGATGCTAAGGTTGTCCTAAAACTATTCAAGTCCATCATCTTCCCAAGTTTCAGAGTTCCAAGGGTGGTCATTAGTGATGGAGGTAGTCATTTCATCAATAAGGTGTTTGAAAGTCTACTTAAGAAGCATGGTGTGAGGCATAAGGTAGCAATACCTTACCATCCTCAAACGAGTGGCCAAGTAGAAGTATCCAACCGGCAAATCAAGGCCATACTAGAGAAGACGGTTGGGAGTTCAAGAAAGGATTGGGCCAACAAGTTAGATGATGCTTTATGGGCATACCGAACCGCCTTTAAAACGCCTATAGGGACTACACCATTCAACTTGCTTTATGGGAATTCATGCCATCTACCGGTTGAGTTGGAATACAAGGCCCTATGGGCGGTGAAGCTTCTTAACTTCGACATCAAGACCGCACAAGAGAGGCGGTTGATTCAACTTCAAGTGTTAGAAGAGACTAGGCTTGAAGCCTATGAGAGCTCGAGAATCTACAAGGAGAGGACCAAAGCATTCCATGACAAGAGGATTGTGCACAAGGACTTCAAGGTTGGGGACGTAGTGTTGGTGTTCAATTCCCGGTTGAAGCTCTTTCCCGGGAAACTCAAGTCGAGATGGTCGGATCCGTTTGAGGTTAAAGAAGTAAGGTCATATGGAGCCGTGGTGCTTATCAACAAGGAAGGCCGAGACTTCATTGCTAATGGCCAAAGGCTCAAACTCTACCGAGCAAATCAAGTCATCGAAGAGGGGGGCTCGATCCCTCTCGATGATGTCCCTCTAGCTTGCGAACGGTAACAAACATCGAACTTAGTGACGTTAAACAAAGTGCTCTTGGGAGACACCCCCAAGCTTATCATTGTATATATTTCTTTTTATGCGTTTTTTTCCGATCTTTGTAAGTTCTTTTTGATCTTTTTGTTAAGTGTTCTTAGGGAGCTTGGTATTCGAGGGAAAACGATGTCCGAGGGAAAAGATACGAGTTCCCCGGGAAGAAAATGTTCCTCGGGAAGAAAAAGTCCCTCGGCATCGATCCGTAGCATCGCCCCGTTGCACCGACTTGTGGCGAAGGGAAGTTTCCAATTTCGTCGAATCATGCGCTTGCATCGCGACCACCGGGCGATGCAACAGGTCGATGTAGCATCAGGGGGAAAAAGTCTTAACATCTCCCCGTTGCATCGCCCCGTTGCACCGACCAGAATTCAAAAACAAACAAAAAAAAATTTGTTGACCAGAATTTGAATTATGTTGACTGGATCTATTATCCAGTGGTCCGCCCGCTTCCTCGACCCAGGTAAGTCGACCCACCCAGCCAGGTAAGCTATTTTCTCTACCAAAATCGCAACAATGGTCATCCTCTCACTCTTAAATTTCAATTGCTCATATCTCTCTCAATTCTCCACCAAAAATTGTGATTCAAATTGCTAAATTCAGGATTTTTCATCCTCTTTCTGGATCTTCCAACACCTTTTCCATTTAAAGCTTGCATCCCCAAGGTATTTCACTCATATTTTTCATGAAAAATCATGAACTTGTTCATAAGTGAAAAATTTCATGGATTTGTTTAGGTAGGGCTTTCACTTGCATAAATACCTTGGGATTAGGCTCGAAAATGGTTAGGATAGGTAGTTCATGTGCTGATTTGTCATGCATTGGGTAAATTTTGAATCTTTTAGCCAAGAACTTCATTTTTGGTGTTTGTGATTAAAAGTTTCAAACTTTGAGATTTGAATGGATGCTTGAAGCATAAAGTTGCCATTTTTGGTGTTGCTTATGGGAAATGGATTGTCTTTTTGCTAATTGAGCATTTTCCCTTTTGCCTCATATATGCCTTGCTTGAAACTTATATGCTCTTTGAGATAATATATGTACCATGAAGACAACAAACAACCCAACTCCATCTTTGAACCTACCATCGAGGAAGAGAGAGTTAGCACTAGAGACATGTGCCAAGGCCAATGAGAAGAGGAAAAAGGGGGCATTTGCTAGCGAAGTAGGAGAAAACGAGGAAGAAGTGGTGCAAGCGAAAGCTCAACCCAAGAACAAACAAGGGACCGTGGCTAAGAACTCCAAAACCAAGACCAAAGGCTCTAAACCCGTGAGTACGGTCATGACAAGGAACGCCAAAGAAAAAGGAAAAGCCGCGGGAGGTAGTTCAAAGGTTAACGCAAATGAGCTTGTTAAGACAACAAGCTCCAAGGCCAAAGCCAAGGGAAAAAGTGTTGTACAAGAGGAGGAGAGAGAGCAAACGGTTGAGGAGTATTATAAGAAGTTCTCAACTATGAAGTTCGAGCAAAGGCTATTCGTAGACTCGGTGGTTTTGGAGAATATGGGTATATATGACGATGTCGCTCTTGTCTGCGAGAACATAGATCTCGGGAAATTCATGACGATGAAGGAAGTAGCTCACAAGGACCTCACTTGTCAATTCCTTGCAACCCTTGAAGCACATTTCTATGGGATAGGGAACAAGAGAGAAAATGCAAGCACCAGCTTTGGAGAAATCAGATTTGATGTGAATAAGAAGACCTACCGGGTCACTTTTCATGAGCTTTGTGAAATTTTTGGTTTCAAAGAAGAAGGTACCTATGGTGAGCCCTACTTCAACTATCCCAAGCATGAGCTCCAATTCTTTTGGAAAAAAATTGCTTCCGACGACTATCTTCCCGACATCTCCAAGTACTCTAGCATTCGAAGCCCGGTCCTCAAATACGTGCACATGGCATTAACCCGCGCATTCTATGCTAAGGTGGAGTTTAACAAGGTCTCCAAAGAAGAAATGGAATTGCTAGGCCTCGGTGTGAAACCCCTCCTAAAGACGCTAAGCATTGGGAAGGACTTTAGAGGCAATGAGAAGATGCCTTCTTTTGCCACTACCTTGGTGAGGCAAATGCTCTTTTACAAGAATTGGGCTTGGGAAACCAAGGCGAAGAAATCCGCATTGGCCATCGGTTGGATCATAACTCCCATTCTCAAGGCAAAAAGGATTAAGCTTTCGGTGGTTGATGAGGAATGGAAGTTGATAGATAAAAGCTACCTTGCACGGTCCAAGTTCTTCAAGGTCAAGGTAGAAGGCAATTTTGCTTACAACCTTCAGCTCAGCAAGACATGTCATGTGCAAGTCCTATTACCTAACACCGCCCTCACAAAGCTTGATGAGCCAAGAAACATTTTGTTCTACCCAACCACGGACAACCTCTACAACCGAACCGTTCACCCACCAATTGATGCCTTCCGCAAGAGCACCCAACAAGAGCAAGGCCCCTACTAATGAACACCCCGAGGAAGTCCTTGACTCCGGAGATGAAGAGTCCAAGGACTCACCCTCCACGGCCATCTATGGAGGGAAACGATATCACTTTGACCCGTTTGATGGTGTTATGCCTAACACCGCCATGCGCCATGCTCACCACCAATCGAGACTCCTCCAACGATGGTGCAAATGGCAAGATCAAAGCATGAGGAAGATGGCAAGGGTGATAAAAGGCTTGAAGAAGACGGTTAAGGTCATGGGAAACACAATCAAGATTCTTAAGAGGGACGGTGAGGCTAGCACATCTAGAGCCCGAGGAGAAGAAGGAGGTGGTCTCGACATGAGCCACACGCTCCATGGAGGAGAAATGGTGGTGCACGGAGAGGCAAGCCACTCATTGGCACATGACGAGAAAGTAACGAAGAGGAAAGCCATGAGATCTCCTTCCCCGTGCTCAAGTAACCCGTCACTTTCTACTGGATCTTCCTCCCCATCCCAAAGCTTCTAAGGTATGACTCCAAAACTTTGTACATAGTTTTCTTTCACTTGAGTCGTGCATTTTGTTTTGTTATTTTTTGGGACTCTTCCTTTGATTTATTTCACACCGAGACGGTGTGATTTAAGTTTGGGGGAGGGACCGTATCTAATGTCATTTTGTTTTGTCTTATTTTGAGTTTTGCATTTTGAGTATAATGCATATCATGCATTTTCAATAAATTTTGAAAATTTTTGCACTTCATGTAGGATTGAGTGTAGATGCATTGCATGTGCATAGGGAACTAAAATGACTTCTCTTTGTAAAGTGTCGTTTTAAGAGTTTAAGTACTATACTCTAGATCTTGTGTGCGAAATCAAGGTCGAACCATGTTTTGATCTCATGTCTCATCACTTAGGTCTTAGCCGAAGCAACTTTCTATTTGAATCCAATCCTATCTAAGTGAGAACCTTAATTTTGACACATTAAATACCGTGTTCATGCATTGCATAATGGACTCATGGATTCTGCATACATATTTGGGTCATCTTATCCCTTTTACCACTCTTGTTGGCCCAAGTAGCCAATTCCCGCCTTTGGAATGGTTTACCCCACCTAAAACTCAACTTTCTTTCAAGCCTACATGTTTAGTGAGCGTTGTGAGGCCTTATTTTTGAATGGACTTAGAAAAAAGAGTTGGGTCTAGAGCGACAAGGAAAGACTTTCATGTAGAACTAGCTCGCGCATCATGAGCTAGATTAGGTTAAGTTAGATAGGATGGTATTTGGGATGAGGGGAATGGAAGAAAAAGAAGGAAAAGAAAGATTGTGGGATTGGAAAAGTAGAAAGAAAGATAGAGATTTGGGAGAATGACTAGGGGAAGCAATACGTTTGTAATGGTTGGCAAGAATATATGCGGTTTAGCTCTAAAGTGTTGAAAAGATAGCCTCTGGTTTTGAAAATAAAGAAAATAAGCCAAAATGGCTAAAAGCAAGTTATGAAGAAAAATGAGAGAGACTAAAGAATCTAAAAGAGGAGCTAAGCCAAGGAAAGTAAAGGAAGCCAAGCCATTGGTTGAAGAAGAAACCCCCTAAGTACTTATGGAAAAGAAAGATGATGAAGATATGTGGGATAAGAAGGCAAAAACGCCTTGTGAAGGGTAGCTAGGATTGGTTCTTTGTGGGTTTAGAATTAGGGTCGAATTTGTATTGGGGAATTGGGTAGATGGAAGTCTAGCCTTGTATGCATCAGTTGCTTTTCACCCTTAGCATTTTGCCAAGGTCCATTCCTTCAATGAGAGATCCCTTTTTCGGAAACCACCTCATGCATTGAGATCATCTTTATCTCAAAACTGTATCCTTAGCCAAATGAGTTTATTTGCATTGCATGAACATGATCCACTAGAAACCGCTAATTGAATGTCAAAGGATTGGATGATAGGAAGGCTTACGTAGGTTGAGGCATAAGCTTGATCCATGTAAGGATGGACATGGCTAACCTCTTTTGAGTAGACATGTTTGATCGTATCTTAGAGCTTGCACTTGGACTTGAACTCTTCTAGTGATGCTTTTGCTTGAGGACAAGCAAAGAAGTAAGTTTGGGGGAGTTGATAGACTCGTATTTCACCACTTTCATGCATTCATTTAGTATAGGTTTGATCTCACTTGCATATAGTTACTTGGCATTTCTTTGTCGTTTTATCTCATTTAGAGTATTAGGATTCTCATACTAGGTCCTAGAGTGTCTTGCATGTTTAAGAGTCCTTTTAGGCACTTTGGAGGCACTTGACGGATGTTGGCTTGAGACCATTCGGATCGGGAGCAAGAAAGGCGGTTAAGGACGTTTGGGAGCTTTGGAGACGTGAACATCGCCGTCATGGGGCGATGCAACCGGCCGATAGAAGATCAGGGGGAAAAACCCCTTAGCATCGACCCAGCTCCTTCCCATATCGACCAGATGCTGCGATGTTCGAACTTCAGGACGTGCACATCGTCGTCACGGGGCGATGCAACCGGCCGATGGAAGATCAGGGGGGAAAACCCCTTAGCATCGACCCAGCTCCTTCCCACATCAACCAGATGCCGCAATGTTCGAGCTTCAGGACGTGCACATCGCCGTCATGGGGCGATGCAACCGGCTGATGGAAGATCAGGGGGAAAAACCCCTTAGCATCGACCCAGCTCCTTCCCACATCGACCAGATGCCGTGATGTTCAAGCTTCAGGACATGCACATCGCCGTCACGGGGCGATGCAACTGGCCGATGGAAGATCAGGGGGAAAAACCCCTAAGCATCGACCCGTTGCATCGCCCAATCCCCTTGATGTTAACCCTGTCGCCCAATTTTCATATAAAAATCCATCTAAACCTAATTTTTATTTTATGCTTTTTCTTATGCTCAAAAACCCTTACCTTTGAGAGAGTTTAAGATTTGTAAGAAGGATCATTTGTTTTATGCAATTTAGTATTTGTTTTCATCATTCCCTTATATCTATCTTCTTTCTAGCTTGATTATTCAACATTCATCCATGGATTCATCTCTTATCCAAATTGATTTTGAGGTGTTCTTGAAGGGTCTTGAGTAGTCTTTTTAGGATCTTGAGATGGGGTTGATTTGGGTGATCCAATGCATGATTTAGGGTGTTTAGGGCTAGATTATCTTTATTCCCTTCTTGAATAGTGCCCTTAATGCTAGATTTAGCTTGAGAAAGTAGTTCTAGCTTGATGAAATGCCTTGATGAACTATTCAAGGGATTTATGCTCCTAGCCTAAGGGATTAGTTGTCTAGGGTTTATTTTGGTTGATCTTGTTTATATTCTTAATGCTTGCTAATTGATAATCCACAAATGATGATTTGGTAATGGATTTGATAATTAACATAGTGATTAGTTGCTTGAGAAAGAACTAATCAAGATTAGAGATCTATTGCCTAGGGAAAGCTTATTTAAGAAAGAACATCATGAATTGTGCTTGGGTCACCTAAAGTCGATAATCCCATCTTAGGATTCGCTTTTGATATTTGAATTACATCTTGTTTGCTTTGCTATTCACTTGTTTTGAATTGATAGTTAATTACAAACAACACTCGTTTAGCTTAACTTGCTTGAGTTCCTTGCATTCTTAGTGATTTAAATAATCCCAATTATGGATTGATAACCTCCTTTCTACATCGTATTGGGGATACTGATACCTCCTAGAGACTAAAAAATCATGTATCATTACTCTTTTGAAATTCTCCTTTATCTTTGTCGTTTGTTCGTAGGTGTATGTGATATGTGCATATTCTACATGTATTTAGCATGCATTTCATATAGATTTTAGGTCATTCTCTTGGATCCTCATGGCATCTCATACTTGTTTTTGTCCCATTTAGAGTATTAGGAGCTGCATTAGGTCCTTGTGAGTCTTTTGCATGTTTTGGAGTCCTTTTCAGGTGTTAAACGAGGAGATTCGTCACCCGAGGAAAGGAGACAGAGATCACACCGAGCATCGATCGATACCACAAGGTCTGGCACTTGGTATCGATCGACACCGAGGGGCAATACCGATGCCACTGCTCGGTGTCACAGCTCGGTATCGCCACAGGGAGAACCCGGGGGAAAAGTCCTTAGAACCGAGCAATGATACCGAGGAGTGACCTCGGTATCGACTCAAGCAGCATCGATCGATACCAGTATCAGCACTAGGTATCGATCGACACCGAGTGGCAATACCGATGCTCCTGCTCGGTACCACAGCTCGGTATTGCCACAGGAAGGTCCCGGGGGAAAATGGCCCTCAATACGGAGCAAAGATACCGAGGAGTGACCTCGGTATCACTGAAGAACAAACCTGATGCTTCCTCAGTATCGATCGATACCGAGGGTATCGATCGATACCAAGCACTTTTCACCCATTTAAACCGGGTCGGTGCCCGGTTTGTTCCGGGTCGACCTGGTTCGTTTCTATTCAGTATTTAAGCCCAAAAACCTAATTTGTGAGGGCTAAGTCTTTTTCTAAGCAAAAACCTCTCTAAAAGTGATTTGTAAGAGATTGATCCTTTTAATTTGAGTATTGTTTTCTTGATTTGATCCATCTATCTTCTACTTTCTAATCATTCAATCATCTTGATCATGAGCTTTAACACTTCTTTCCTTGGATTTGTTAAACCCATGATGATTAGTGAGTAGTCTTAAGGATCTTGGGATAGGGTAGATTAGGGTGATCAAAGGTTGGATTAGTGGTGTTTAGGATTAGATAGTCTCATATTTCTTCTTGTCTAGAGTCCCTAATGCTAGATCTAGCTTGAAATAGTGGGTCTAGATCATTGGGAATTTCATGAACACCAAGTGTTTGATGAAATGCCAAGACCAAACTAGACAAGAGATTTATGTTCCTAACCTAAGACATTAGTTGTTTAGGGCATATCTTTGGTTGATGTTGTTATGATTCTTAATGCTTGCTAGTTGATAATCCACAAATGATGATTTGCTAATGGGTTTGATAATTAGCATAGTGATTAGTAGCTTGAAAGAGAACTAATCTAGATTAGAGATCTATTGCCTAGGGATTAGCTTCTTGAGTAATTGAACACCACTAATTGGACTTAGATCACCCCTTAATCATTAACCTTATCTCTTGCTCCGCTTTTGTTAATTGAATTACATCTTGCTTAGTTATTTTAGTTGCTAAATTTGGTTACTTAATCACAAACCACACCACACTCGTTTAACTTAAATTACATAGATTCCTTGCATTCTTGGTGATTAAGACTTTTTCCCAATATTGGATTCGATAACCTCTTACTACATCGTTTAGAGGGTATTGATACCTCTTAGGATTATAAAATCCTTGTATCAATTTGGCGCTGTTGCCATATTGGGATTTGTTTTAACATTAAGGTTTAGGCTCTTTGTGAGATTAAGCTTTATTTGCTACAAAGTTACTAATCTTGTTTGCTTTCCATTGCTCTCTCTAAACCTATAGGTGCATGCATACACGATCTCGAGGCATCGACAATCTAGTTGGACCACGGGACGACATACATCGATTACAAAAACGGTTTGGAAAAAGAGACGGAAGTGTAAGACATCAAGAAAGTGAGACTAACATGGAACAATATGAGAACGTTCCACTTGGGAATATCAATGAAGCCATTCCCCACCAACGGAACGGTGGGAATGGGGATGGACACGGAAACAACCAAGGAGGTGGTGGTAATGGAAACCATCCCGCCCAAAGTGGTAATGGAAACCACCTTCTTCCACCCGCCCGGCCAAGAGGTCCCAACCATCCACCAAGAGCTAGAAACGTTGTGGGAGAAGGTGATGCCGCTAATGCTCACCAAAACCGCCAAGGCATTCAAGCTCCTCCGGTTGAAAACAACAACTTTGAGGTCAAACCCGGGCTAATCAACATGGTTCAAGCTAACAAGTTCCATGGGTTGTCAATGGAGGACCCTCTAGATCACATTGACCAATTTGACCGGATATGTGGTCTTACCAAGATTACCGGAGTATCCGAGGATGGTTTCAAGCTTCGTCTCTTCCCGTTCTCTTTAGGTGACAAGGCTCACCAATGGGAGAAAAGCTTGCCTCAAGGTTCTATTACTTCTTGGGATGATTGCAAAAGGGCCTTTCTAGCCAAATTCTTCTCACCGGCTAGAACCGCCAAACTTCGCAATGAGATTTCAAGCTTCACACAACGGTCTATTGAGTCTTTCAACGAGGCTTGGGAGAGATTTAGAGGCTACACTTCTCAATGCCCACATCATGGCTTCTCCGACGCCTCACTTCTTAGTACTCTCTACCGAGGCGCTTTACCTAAGATTCGAATGCT
>PKML01063679.1:122872-138768 GCA_002933935.1 Eutrema yunnanense | reverse complement strand
TGTTATTAAAGCTGATTTAGATTTTAGGATTCGCAAAGAGATTTGGAATTCCTAGGGTTTAGATTTAGATAGTTTTCGCAACGAGAGTTGGTTAATTATATTTTAGTGATTTGAGTTCTAGAACAGTGCTTAATCTGAATCATGTTAGTTAATTAGACTGCATTCATTGATTTCCTGAGAAAAACCCTGAACCTATCTGCCTCCAACTGAATTTACAACACTTTTACCTGCAATTTTGTCTTCAATTAAATCTTTTGGTCTAGCTTGTTTCGGATCTATATAATTTAGTGTGTGATTCCTGAGTTCTTGTGTTCGACCCCTGATTTACTGCAGCAACTGCTTTAGTATTAAATTGAGCATATCAAACATCATGTCAACATTAACCGCCAAAATTCTCGGTATTATGCACGTGAACCGTACCCGAACAAAAATAAGCATGGCTGATGAGACTTGCCTATGACATGCCAATAAGGATTAGAGATTGCATAACCCCCAACGATTTCTACATCGTCAAGGCGACGAAAGTTGATTCTACACCGGTGATCCTAGGATGGCCTTTCTTGTCAACCGTTAGAGCCATCATGGGTTGGCCAAATCAACGTGTTTCCTTTGTCAACGTCAACAAAAATGTGTTCTACAATGTTGTCCCACTCAAGTTCAAGAAGGCGGATATCCCAATTTGAGAGACCCCGATGCTGACTCACTATGTAGCGATGATTCACATGACGAGGAGACCCGAAGGAGATCAAAGAAGACTTGTCGTAAGACACTGTCCTTCTACGACTAATCTCATCTAGCTACTAACGTCGAGCTAAACGACTTTAAACAAAAGCGTTCAATGGGAGGCAACCCATTTTAGGTATGCTTTTATTTTTCATTTTCTTTTTCTTTTTCTATTCACGTTTCCTTTTTCTTAGTTTCAGATTTCTAAAATACCAAAAAAAACACCAAAAAAAAAATCAAAAAACCAAAAAGATAAAAAGAAGAAATCATGGTTCGAAATTGTTCAGTCCAGCACGAACCGCGAGGAAAAACTTGACCGCAAAAGAGGTCTGGCCCCGGGTGCAAAACCCCGAGCCGCGGGCAGCTCCTCATTTGCGATCAACCGATCCGCGGCGAAGCTCCATGTGACCGCGGGTGCAACCCTTCGACCCGTGGCCAGCCTTCTGTCAACCCTGATTGATCCCAAACTATTCCCAATCATCACCACATCCCATTCCCATCACCACAACATCATTTTCCATTCCCCAATCACCAACATTCCATTCCCCAACCACTTCCAGGTAAGTTTTCTTTTTCTCGAAACTTTTTTAATTATTACATACATCTATTTATTCGTCATTACTCGATTTATTTCACATTGGGGACAGTGCGATTTAAGTCTGGGGGAGGATTCCATCCCTTACTAATCACTTTTTCATGACTATTTGCATTTTTGCATTATTTGCGCTTTTCTTTAAAAAAATTCAAGTTTTTCAGTAAAATATGAATACATTTTGAGGGAATGATGAAAGAAATCCATGACAACAACCGACCAGTGGGCTTCTACGCTATTTCCTGGTAACATACTCTTTCGTAATTTGGTTTTAGACTAGGCGGTAGCTAGAGATTCTGTTAATGTGAAATCCCAAGAGGAATTTAGACCGTAGAAATTCGTTAGGATGAAACATACTAGCTCTATTATATTTGGACTTTAACTTGACTAAATTTTATCATCAACGGTTTAGGCAAAGATAACGAATCATACATTCAGGACGTTCTTTTACCCTTTTCTACTCTTTGTCGTACCTGAATGGCCAACTCATCTTTGGTTGGTACCCCACCCGAAACTTAACCATTGTTCAAACATCATATATCTCTCTTTGTGTCTTATGTGCAGATATGTGCAAAAATGGCAGAGAGGGAGGAACGACGGGAAATTGCTCATTTAATTCCTCATCTATTTGCACTCGCTTGATTTATTCTCCAACTAACGCTTGCTCAAAATAATTCTCCAAGTTGTAGTTGACTTTGCAAAATCGGGATTAAAAAAGTCAAACGCTAATTACTAAATGGATATGTATCCACTAAATCGGATGTAACTCATTTAATACAACCTCGAATGAATTGAACCTACTCCCATTGGAAATATAACTAAATTTCCTATAACTTTAATGAAGAACGCCAAAACTAAATTCAAAGGAAAGGCTTCCATCCGAGTCGATCTTTCATCAAGAATATGTGGCTAGAAGATCGCCTCGAATGGAAGCTCTTATTTAAAGTTATAGGAAATTGAGTTAGCTTTCCAATGGGAGTGGTTACAACTCATTCGGGGTTGTATGAAACGAGTTACAGCCGATTCATTGGACACATATCTATTTAATAATTAGTGTTTGACTTTTTAAATCCCAATTTTGCAAAGTCAACTACAACTTGGGGAATTATTTTGAGCAAGCGTTAGTTGGGGAATAAATCAAGCGAGTGCAAATAGATGAGGAATTAAATGAGCAATTTCCTGAGGATTGACACAATTTTCAGTCACTAAAGACGAAGACTATACGCAATTAGTAGAGGTGAATTCAACAAATATAAGAGCTTGGTTCTACCTTGGAAAACTCAAAAACATGGTAAATTTGCGTGCCCCTAAGACTCTAATTGCAATAAAAGGTGTTTCCCCTTTTCAAAAAAAAAATCAAAAATAATAGAAAGGGAAAGGAAACAAGAACCTAAAAAGAGTCTAGGATGGTCGAAATACTTATGAAGCAGGCATAGTTCGTTTGTAAGAGGTCTGTCATTCCGAGCCCATAGAAAATTCTAAGTCTGGGGGAATGACAGAAAACTTCTGTTTTTGGAAAACGGAGGAAGTGCAACATTTTTACGCAAGAAGAAGTGACTGGAAGGTGTGGTTCTTAATAGGTCCTTCCTTTCTTGCTGTTTTGCATATTATCTCGCACCCTCCGGTGAAATTACGGTAACTTAACCTCCAAATGCTTTTAATACCTAGCATCAATTGTCTTAGTTTGATCCTTTTGATGAGAAGTTCACATTTGTGCTTAATGAATTTAGAGAGCTAGTTGACCTGGTTTTTGAATTTTGAAAGTTTATATATCGTATGACGGATACCGTGGACTAGTGTTCAAAAACTTATGGTGAGAATTTTCTAGGCTAGGTTGCGTTTGATGTAATTTGATGGTCATAGTTTAGAAGGACGGTCTACGAGATTTCTAGTTTCCTATGATTTTCGTTTTATAATTTCCAAGGTTAGGTTTTGTTTTGTTTGAGGACAAACAAGTTTTAAGTCTAGGGTGTGATAACACCGTATTTTTACCCGTTTTACTATCTATTTAGGAACAAATAAGTGTTTCATTCGCTTTTCAATGTTTTATCACGGTTTTCGCATTTTGTAGTTTCAAGACTCTTTTCAGATTATTTAGGTAAAAGCATTGCAAATTGGAGAAAAACTAAATTCTCGGCTCAGAGTCAGAAGTTCAATTGCCAAAGAGGTTTTTCTCACCGTCTCATCCAGCCCAATTTTGGAGATGTTCAAGAAGGACCAGCTAACTTTCCATTCCAACAGACTTGAGGACGATCCAACGATTCAATGAAAAGATACATCAAGATCAAGACGTCCCATCAGGCCACTCCCAAAGCAGTCCCAGCCGCGGCCAAGAGGCAATCCACCGCAGCCAGGAAGCCTCCACCCGCGGCCAAGTGAAGCTTTGCCACGGCCAGACCTATTGGACCCACGGCCAAGTTGATTTCGTCCCGTAAGCCCAATTTCAAGCCCATTCAAATCCATCAACTAAAAACCCTAAAGACCGACAAAATTAGAAGAGAAGACCTATAAATATGTGTTTTAGGAACCCTAATTCTGTGTGCTTGCTTTTACACCATTTTTAGTTTAATATTTTTCTTACTTTTGCTATTTACTTTTGTTCTTTACTTTCGATACTCTTCGAGATTGGTGAAGATGTTTTTTCCAGACATCGTTCTTAAAATTGAGTACCCTCTTTCATCAATCTCCTTGTTTTATTTAATGATGTCTTTCAATTCTTGTATGTGCGACTAGTTTCATTGTTGGGTCTAAAGGGATTATCAAAGGGGAATTCTATGTTCGATAAGGATTTCACAAGGTAAAACCCTAGCCGATTACTAGAGCTCTTTCTTATATATCGTTGTTAATGTGTCAATCTAGCGCCATGAACTAGAGGTGATTCATAGGTATTACAGAACCACTAAAAGTGTTGAATATAAATACTCGAACCGTTCATCTATATAAGAGCGTGTCGTGTTGTAAGATACGAAAGTATACTTACGGATTACCGTAAACTAAGAAGAACCAGCGTGAACATCACGATCTTCTGCGCTGCCAGAGACGAAAGCTACTCGTCAAGTATATAGATTGTTGGTGTGTACGATGTACGAAAGTAGGATACGCCGTTTATTCTGTTCAGTTCGTGGAGTTAAAATCTAGAAACTTTGTTACTAAGAGATTAGGGCATGATTGAATCGAGCATACCCTAAGATATCCATGTCGATCCAACATTGTTTTATTATAGTTTACAAATCGGTTTTCCCTTTTACTTTTTAGCCATCGATTTTCTTAGGTTATTTTACAAGCAATTTTCCGTTTTTCGTTCTTTACCATTTTCGTGACAAAAACCCTATAAAACTTATTCTCGTTCTAGACCTCCTTGCTAATTCTCTATCTAAGGTCTGTAAGGGCTTCTGCGAGTACTGGAGTAAGCCTGCGACGAAGACGGTCTCCGAGAAACAGTCGAAGAACCAGAAGAGCGAGCGAGGAGGGAAGGGGCCCTACATTCACAACGTGGGCGCAAAGACCGTCGAATGCGAGGCGATAGAAATGGTAAGTTTAATTTCCATTTTTAATTACTAATTTTGTTTTTTATTATTATTTTACTTAGCAAAAATTCACTGGCGAAAGTATCCAGTGAAGCTCCCGATTACCTTAAAGTCATCGAGAGGAGGCACACCAACAAACAAACGGGAAACATCCAGGACTTGGGGATGTGGGAAGTTGTCGAGAATATCAAGAAGAAGAAGAAGTAGAAACGTAAAGTTTCGATGTCGTAGCTCACTCTCGAAGGATCGTCGTCCTCGAAAGAGTTATCACGGGAAGAGATCAACGATATTGTCTTCGCTGTAAGTTTTGATTTCATTTCATTAATTTTTATAAACTTTCTTAGGAAACTCGACAAGTCAAAGGTTGATTTTCTGGGTTATACGGACTTTCGACCCAGGAATCTTCTTCCTTGGTTCCTCGGTACGCTTCGGACTACAAAGAAGAAATCGAGAGGCTCAACCAAACGGTGAAAGACCGTGACGAGCAGGTCGGTGTGTTGCAGTTCGCACACAAGGAATTGCAGTCCGCTCAAACCTCAACCCGTCAAGAGCTCACCGATCTACTTGCGACCATGAAGAAGGCCTTCCCCGATCTGTTTCCGAACAAAATTTCATGTTTTTTTTAATATCACTTTTTATTTAGAATATTTAATAATGAATTTTATGTTTAATTATAATTTTAATTAAGAAAATTTTAATATTTTAAATTTATTTTAATTACAAAATTTGATTTAATTAAATAAATTATTAATTACTATAAAAAATTTAAAATACAAATTATAGATTGCCGACAGAAATCCGTCGGAATTCCATCCGAATTTAATCCGTCAGAATTTTTCCGACGGGTATCCGACGGATTGTCAACATAATATTCTAACAAATATCCGTCGGAATATCCGTCAGAAACCATGCCATCGAAATAATGTCGAAAATATTCCCGACGGCTTTCCGACAACTTTCCAATGTGTAGTTCCGATCAGATATCCGTTGGAAATATGGCCATCTGTAATATGTCGGAAATATTCTGACGACTTTCCGACGACTATAATCCATCGGAAAGAGATTTTTCCGATGGATTTCCGACGGAAACTGCCGTCGGAAAAAATATGTTTTCTTGTTGTGCAACGCACGTTTGTGCACTTGCAAAATATTTAGGTTATAAATTTAAAACTCGAGAGTTTGGAGTAACAATTCGCTTGCATCATCGACCTTTCTTAGCTACCATTGGCGCCATCTTCGATCACGCCAACCGTCATGTTGTCTTCTTGAATGTGGATATTAGGAATTTCTATCCAACTGTCCCGAAGGAAATTCCAAATACGAGGGACAAGCACAAGAAAAAGAAATCGATTTTCCCTAAAGGGAGAGAGAAAGATGAGTCGACTAAGACAAAGACTCCAAAGGTAACACAACCTTTTGTTTGTAAACCGTTTGCAAAAATCAGGATCACCATTCCACCCAACTTAAGAGACTCCAATGAAGAAAGAGTGGAAGGAATGATCGAGAAGACGAAGCAATCTCTGCAAAACATGAAGGTTCCGAGAAAACGCGGAAAGAAAAAGGGAATACAAAAGATAGACGAATCACATCTTAAACTCGATGACACCCAAGGAACATTTGTTCCAGGAACATCTACTGCTCACGCCTAATCTCACCAAAAAGTCGAGCTAACGACTTTAACCAAAAACGCTAAATGGGAGGCAACTCATTTGGTACATTTTTATTTTACCGTTCTTTTTCTAATAACCTTTTTCCTTTTGGTATTTCAGGCTTTATATAAAAACCCAAAAACATTCAAAAACCCAGAAAACACAAAAAATATATATAAGAAGCCACTCGAAATGGATCACGAAACGCCAAAGGAAGGAGGGAGAAAACACTCCCGAAGCAAGAGCCATTCGGCCGCGGCAGGAGGAGCTGTACCAGCGGCGAATGAGCACTCGACCGCGCCTTCGTTGCCCAGTCCCGCAGTGACGAGATGATCGGCCGCGATCGCGGAGGCCCGTGCCGCGGCGAAGAAGTATTTTGCCATGGTCGCGTGGGCTCGACCCGCGACCAAGCTGTTTTAACCGGAACCTCAATCCGACGATTCCCAAACCATTCAAAACCCGAACCGTGCAATCCCAAACATGTTCTCGACATGAAATTAAACCATAACCGGTTTAGTTTCCGTGTCCCGCTAAGGTAAGTTCCAAAAAGTTTTTGAAAAATAGAAAAACTTCTTTTTGCATAAAACAACTTTTCAAAGATCAAAAAGATATTTCTAGATTTGAGCTCTCTTTCTTCGTATGTTCCAAGAGACTTAGAGATTTTGAGCAAGAACAACCTTTTCAATTCTCGAGCTTTTACAAAAAAAAATTGGTCCATTCTCACTCTTTTTCAAAGGAGATTCCAATTCCACAACTATCTCATCTTTTCCAACAAGGTATGATCCTAAACCTCTACTTCTTCATAAGAGCCAAACCCTAGTTTTTTTTAATTTAAATAAATTTATGTCTATGATGGCTAGAAATTGTTAGAAAACTCTAAATTGAACTTCTAGAATGATTAGGTTTCGATTTTAGCACTTAATTATTATGGATTTGAGATTTTTGGGATTTGAAAATTTTGAGCTTAATTAAAAATAAATTTGGAGAGTAATTTTGATTAATTTGGCCAAGTCTTGTTTAGTTGATGATTAATATACGGAAATCTATTAAGTTTGCATAAGAATGAGCTTAAGATTTATTTTTAGAATTTTTTTCTATAAAAAGTACGTCAGAAATCATAATTAGTCATTAGCATCTCGATTTGCTAAATTTATGTTTGATATTACTCACTCATTTGTAGATTGAATGTGTCTCTTGATACTCGATTTAGTATCCTCGCGCATTGAAACATTTCAATCACAACCATATTCATATTTTTGCCGAGATTTGTTTTCTATTTTGTAGGAGCAATGGACCATGTTAGATCTTGCATGACACACTCTAAGAAGAGCGGACACGTAGGAGAATCATCCCGGAGATCGATCTCTAGGCGTCCCGAGGAGATCCAAGGCTCATCGGATAAAAGTAGTGCGGAGGATGACATTAATCTCACCGAGTTCATGATGAGCCAAAGACGGCCGCAAACTCATGTTCGCGCTACACTCCCTCTACGTGACATGACACCTTCTCCTCCACGCAAACCAACGCCACCTCCGGAATCAAGACCAAAGGTACAATATGCCGGGAAGCCTAGGGACCCGAATATCGACTACCTCTAGAAGCTCCAAAGGATGGTTATCGAATCAACACCTCGTATAGATTACTCGACTCTCGACATGCTCGGGATTAGAGAAGACGTGATTTGGTATCTCGATGCACTTAAACATAGACCTTCCATGCAGCTTAATCTCCCTACCTACGACGACCTCACCAAGGAATTCCTAGCAACCGTCACCATGTGCTACAAGAAACACGAAGCGCTCGCCACGAGACAGAGGACTCTACCACCGCTTTTGGAAGCATCATCACTTCGATTTCTCGTTCGTGACTCCACTTCAAGGAACTTGGTTCGATCTCATGTAGTTTTCACGAGACCGAACTATCTCTCGCGCATCACTCGACTCGGACAGATTTGGTTACAAATTCTGCCCAAACGTTGGTGAGTCTTATTTTGTTTTCTTACCTTCTAATTTTGTCCCTAAAATCCGAGATGGAGCAACTCCTCGATGGAGACCGGAGGCAATGGACTATGTACCGACTGTCCCTTGTCTACCATACACTATCAGTGAGTTCTTAGTGGCCAAGGCCAAGCGCGACGCAGTTGCAGAGCATTCTCGAGTACTACTACTAGCTCAGGCCCGTGCACTATCCGCTCATGTGAGCTCTTCACACGCACACGGACCAGAATACACCGCCATGTAGAAGAATCTAAAACGACAAGAAAGACGTTTCAAGCGTCTGGTACCTTTTCTCGAGGAGAACCACCAATTTGACAGTAACTTGTATGATTCCGAGACAGATGGCTCATGTGACGTGTAGCCTCACACTTCATCACTCACGACCAGCCCCGCACATCATCACCACGGTTCAATCGATCTTCTTCCCTCTATCTTTTTATTTTTATTTTTGAACTCTTTTATTTATTTGCTATTTTATTTTTAATGTATTTTCCATCCTTTCACCAGCTTTTTCACTTTGTTCTGGGGAAAGATGCTTATCCGTTACTAATTTATTTTTCTTTGTTTTGAATTTATCTACTTGTTTTTGCTTTATTTTTAATTTTTCATGTAATCTTTTTATTAAGTATTTTTCAGGAACATAACAACAAAATCTATGATGATTTCGACCTGTGTGCTTCTACGTTATTCCCTGGTGCCAGCTCTTGTGTTGTTTTGTACTAGACTAGGCGGTACCTAGAGTACTTTCAATGCGACTTCCCCAGAGGATTTTGACCCATAGAGATTCTTTCCGACATGATATACTAGCTCACTCCATTTGATCTGAATCTAAATTTAATTTTCTTATCAAAGGTTTTAGGCGAGACAATAAATCATACATCTAGGACATCTTTTCCCTTTTACCACTCTTTGTTGTCCTAGATGGTCAGTTCATCGTTAGCTGGTACCACACCCCCAAACCTTAGCCATCATTTACGAACCTCACTCTTGCCTCTTTTGTTGTCTTATGTGCAGATATGTGCACAAATGCCGGAGAGACAGGAACGACGCAATTTTCAGTCACTCGAGATAGATTCGGTTATGGAGGTATCAACAAATCAAGCTTCAAAGTTGCCTTGGAAATCTTTTATCACTGGTAATTTTCGTCCTCCCTAGGACTCCTGTTTAAAGGCGTTTTCCTTTTCAAAAATAAAATAAATTAAATTAAAAAAAATTGAAAGGAAAGAAAACAAAAGCCTAAGAGTCTTAGGGTAGTCGATATTTTTTATACCAAGGCAACCATGTTTCGTATGTGAGTAGTAAGAAGCCATTCGAATAATTTTCCGGAGAAATATACAAGTCCGGAGGAGTGGCAGAAAAGTTATGTCTAAGGCAGAAAAGTCTCGGAGAAGAGAAAATTTACAACTACATTTATGCGAGTAGGAAGTGACTGGAAACTGTGGATATCAGCAGCTCTATCCTCTCTTGATGTTTTACATAATATTTAGCATCCTCTGGCGGAAATACGGTAACCCGAAACACTTTTAACCTCACCTATAAAAAGCCCTTAATGCCTAGTGATATACTCATATATTGCATGTTTTAGCATGCATTTCATTTAGAGTTTTGTGTAATTCGCATGCGTAATCATGGTCTTGTCTTGCATTTAGGTCTCACTTAGAGTATTAGGTATTTGCATTAGGTTTAGTGCATTCTTGCATGTTTTGGAGTATTTCCTAGGTGATTGGAGGCAATTGGGCATAGTTGGAGAGTTAGACCTACGTGGAGTGCAAAGCCCATCCAAGACGCCGGAAAGATGTAGTTGGACGAAGGACCTCCGATATGAATCAGCCTTGAACCTCTTCATGGGAATTGTAAAGGAGTGAGTAATCTGTCTACAGGAGTTGGATTCAAGCCATTTGGCATCTGGTTAAGGAGTTACCGTGGATTTACTAAAGATGTCTCCGCCTGGACAAGAACATGCACCAGCCGGGACAACACCATGCACTTGCCCGGTGTTGGGGTTTTCCGAGGACAGGGAGAATCCCGGACCCATGCACCGGCCCAGCCTCGCCCGGTGCCAGACCATCACCTGACCAGGGAGTTTCCCGGCCTCCCATCCCGGCCAGAAGCCGCCCGGTGCTACATTCCTCGTCCGAAGTGTCTCAAAGATGTGGCTATATGGGGACCTTACACTCCGATTCAGTTTTAACTGACTTCATAGAAGTTATAGAGGAGCGAATCCGATTTACACAGGAGTTTGAATCGGGTTATTTGGACATATGGATAGGGAGATAAGACGGATTTACTGAAGGTATGTCCGTCTGGCCGAGAGAAGATGACACCGTCTAAATAACCGGCAAAACAAATTCCTTCCGTTATGAATCAACTCAAACGGTCTTCATAAGAGTTGTATAGGGACGAGTTAGCTGTCTACAGGAGTTTGATTCAGGTCATTCGGATGTCAGGTGCAAGAGTTATAACCGATTCACTGAAGACGTATGAAAGACTTGACCGGGTCAAAACCCGGTTTGTTTCGGATTGACCCGGTCCGACCCAAACTCATTTAAATATTGAAAACCCTAATTTTTTAGATCTAAGCTTTCTTTTCATAGAGTTGGGTTTTATCCCAAACTCTTCCTAAGATAATTTTGGATGGATCTTCATCATTCATGCCACTCTAGTGAAGGATTCTTCAACATATCTTTATATTATGTTTATTTAATCTTTGTTCTTTACCTTTATGTCTCTTTTTCCCTTGTGTTCTATCTTGTTCTTTATGTTTTGGCTTTAGAACCTTTTGTTGGGTTTTTGGATTATGCTTGATTTTTGATGGTTTGATGGTTGATTTGTGATGCTTATGTTCTTAATCCTTGCTTTCCTTTCTTGTTTAGTGTTCATAATGCTAGATCTAACTTGATAAAGTGGATCTAGATCATAAGTCATTTCATGTACACCAAGTGTTTGATGAAATGCCTTGATAAACTATTCAAGAGATTTATGCTCCTAGCCTATGATAATAGTTGTCTATGATGTATTTTTGGTTGATCTTGTTTATATTTTTAATGCCTGCTAATCAATGATCCACAAATGAGAGTTTGCTAATGGATTAGGTGATTAGCATAGTGATTAGTTGCTTGAAAGAGAATTAGTCAATATTAGTTATCTTTACCAAAGGATTAGCATAGATTGTGTGCATTTGCATCATTTGTTAATTGTCTTGATGATTAGATGATGATGATTTAGGTTGATCTTTGTTAAATCTTTCACTTAGTTTGATTCTTAATGCTCTGTTTGATAAGATAAACCAAAGTTTAGAACTGCACCTGGATTAGGTAGTTCTAGTTGGTGTGACAAACCAGTCTAGAGCTACACCCTAGGATTTATGGTCTCATCACATGCATTAGGGAGAGATTCGAGTAAATGGTGTTAGTGCTAGATTAGATTTATCCATTCGAGTCTTGAAATTAGGCATTTCACTCCTAACCCGAGTTTAAATGAATTGCTTGAACCGAACCTTTTGTGAGCTTTTCTTGCCTAGCCAACGAGAGTTGATGTCTAGGGTGATTAGTGAACTAAGTGGGATTGGAGATTAATGCTTGTTAATCATCTTATCACAAACGATGGTTTGTTCTTGATTTGGTGATTAACAAAGTGATTACACTACAAGAAAACTGCCATTTTACAACTAATAGAATCGTCGTAAATCNTCCACAAATGAGAGTTTGCTAATGGATTAGGTGATTAGCATAGTGATTAGTTGCTTGAAAGAGAATTAGTCAAGATTAGTGATCTTTACCTAAGGATTAGCATAGATTGTGTGCATTTGCATCATTTGTTAATTGTCTTGATGATTAGATGATGATGATTTATGTTGATATTTGTTAAATCTTTCACTTAGTTTGGTTCTTAATGCTAGATTTGATAAGATAAACCAAAGTTTAGAACTGCACCTAGATTAGGTAGTTCTAGTTGGGGTGACAAACCAATCTTGAGCAACACCCTAGGATTTATGGTCTCATCCCATGCATTAGGGAGAGATTCGAGTAAACGGTGGTAGTGCTAGATTAGATTTATCCATTCGAGTCTTGAACTTAGGCATTTCACTCCTAACCCGAGTTTAAATGAATTGCTTGAACCGAACCTTTTGTGAGCTTTTCTTGCCTAGCCAACGAGAGTTGATGTCTAGGGTGATTAGTGAACTAAGTGGGATTGGAGATTAATACTAGTTAATCATCTTATCACAAACGATGGTTTGTTCTAGATTTGGTGATTAACAAAGTGATTAGTGCCACGAGAGTGTATTAGTCATAATTGTGAATTCCATGTTCTAGGATAGTGTTTAATGCAATCTTTGTCATCATTATTTGTTTGTTAATCATTCATTTGATAGTTCATTCCATGATCCAACACTTATATCTTTGTTTTCTTTCTTGCATTTGTTTCTTACTCAGGGTTCCTTTCGGGAGAACAATACGGGAATACAAGACACCCAGCCCCCGGATTCTTATCCTCGGACGAAGCATTCACGTCAAGATATGGTGTGTCTCCTACAAGCGAGTTCAATCCACGTCCCGTACGAGAAAGAGCGAGAAGACAGAAGGAATCAGATTTCCAGGTCAACACAACAAAGACCCAAAAATCGGCTTCCTCTCACTCCAGCCAAGATTCTCTCAAAAGAAAGGGAAAAGATATAGGCATGATCGAGTCTACGGAGTTTACAATGTCCAACGTGCTGAATCATCTAGCGGAACAAGACAAAGGACCAAAAGAGCAAGAGCACGCTTTCATGCAAGAATCTACTAAGATTCCTCATCCACCGCCGATGATCATTAGCTTCTCAGACTCAAGTTCCTCCTATACAACTGAATCTGAAGAAGAATCCCTACCAAAGCAATTCGCTATTGGAGAAACGTCAAAGACAGAACCTGATATGTACGAAGTGTTCTCTGACGATGACGAGATGAATAGAACGCCTTTCCAAGAACAAGAAAGGCCAACACGACAATCCACATCAAAGGTCGTAACGTTTACGTTCGACGACATTCCTTTCGAGAAATGGAAGGAACGCCTAGACGAATTTCAAGCATGGATGAACTCCGAAGTTTTAACTTCATCATTATCGCTCGTCATACAACAGTTCACCGCACGATTTTCGGGTGCGCTTAAAGAATGGTGGAACTCACTAGGCGATTATAGACAGCAGCAAGTCTACCAAACAACTATTCCACTACTTCTTGGGGAAATTCACCGAGAATTCATTGGTACCCCAAATCACCTCAAAGATCAACTACAAGAGGAATACTTCGCAGCAAAATGCTGTTCTCTGAAGAAAAGAGATCTTGCGAAGCATTTCGAAGGACAAACGCGAAGGTACTATGCGCTCAATGGCCTCAACAATCCAAGCCTAAAGCAAGTCTACCTTTCCTCCATCGATGATTATCTGAGCCAGCAAACGAAGCTCAACATCAAAGAGCAAGGCCAATCGATAGAAGAAATTTCCATAGGCCAAATCCAGCAATACGTCTTCAGAACACTCGATAAGCTATGCAAACAAAAGGAGTTCTGGACAGAATTCATGGATAATTCAAAACACTTGTCGAAAGTGTGCGCAAGGCCAGATCTTTCAATCAAGTGCTCAAAGTCCAAAAAACACTGCTCATGTGAAGGAAAGAGCAAAACTCGCCGTTTCCAAAAATCGGCGAATAAACCCCACTTTGGAAGGTTCAGACATAAAAGGTTCTTCAGAAAGAAGCAATCCTTCGGAAAGGAAACAAGATGTTTCCTCTGCCATAAAGAAGGACACTTCGCCAAAAACTGTCCAAACAGTTCTAAGAAGAAGAAACAATATCTTATCAGCTCCATATCTAGCCTTGCCAAAGACATCGATCTTGATAATCATGATCTCGAGTCAGTACTGTCTTATGACAGCGATGAAGAGGATGCGATCTGCGGCTACTCAGATTCCGATGTCTCGGAATCCTACGATGAAGAGGAAGAATGCTGCTTCAAGATTACTCGAACTCCTCGCTTGGAAGAAATACAATCCCCACATCTACCGGTAACAATCTTCGATCCAGCAAAAATCAAAGATCCGGTCCATGCTATTGCTTTCATAGACACGGGAGCCCACACAACGATAATGAATCCAAAGGTCCTTCCATCATCTATGTGGCGCCCGTACCAGCAAGAGTTCAGGGTAGCAAATTCAGAATCATTATCGATTGAGCTCAAATCGAAGCCAATCATAATTGAACTCTTTCCAGGATGTCAAATTACCACGGAGGTTCTAGGCTCATCCGCACCCGGAAAAGACATAATTCTGGGATGGGATTCATACTATGCGCTCAAAAGGAGTTTTGACATATCGATCGAGCCAAGAGGAATAAGATGGAAATCTTATTACAAGGCCTTCACAACAATACCCCGGCTATTCACAATCGAAGAACTTTCATCCCCAGAGTTCAACAAGATCAAAGAAGAAATCGCAGCAGAATCATGTGCAGAATCTCACACCGAGTTCCTTCAGATATGCACAAACCCACTTTGGTTAAACAAGGATTTCTTCGTGTCGCTACCGTTCAAAGAAGACATCCACTCGACGCCGACTAAGGCGAGTCACGCGGGAATGCCACCCGCATTGCTTAAACAAGCAAACGAAGAGTGTGACCAACTGGTCAAGCAAAGAGTAGTCTCATCGACTAACTCTCAATGGGCGTGCAAGGCATTCTATGTCAACAATAGGGCGGAACAAGCAAGAGGAAAGCTGAGGCTAGTCATCGACTACAAACCGCTAAACCAATACCTGCAGGATGTCAAATTCCTATTGCCAAATAAAAAGGCACTGTTTCAACATCTTCAAGGTGCAACGATCTTCTCAAAGTTCGATCTCAAATCCGGTTTCTGGCAAATCGGTATCACACCTGAAGAAAGGTATAAAACGACATTCTGTCTACCCAATCGTCACCTTCAATGGAATGTCCTACCGTTCGGCCTCAAAACAGCGCCATCATTATTCCAACAAGCTATGTTACGCATCTTCAAGCCTCTACTCCATACGGCGTTGATATACATTGACGATATCCTCCTGTTCTCGTCTACCTACGAGGATCATATACAGGCCCTTCGACAGTTCCAGATCATAGTGAAGACGCATGGAATAATGCTCTCGGCCCGGAAAATGGTCATAGCCCGGCCCAACATTGAATTCCTCGGAATGCATATTGCAAATGGGCAATTTGCCCCGCAGGCCCATTTAGCCACAACACTTCTGGAGTTTCCAGATAGCGACCTCTCGAAAAGACAGGTCCAACAGTTTCTTGGGGTAATCAATTACCTCAGCGACTTTATCCCGCAACTTTCGCAAATGACGCGTCCGCTACAGAAGATGTTGTCCAAGAATCCTCCTTTATGGACAAACAGACAAACA
>PKML01063679.1:84789-119560 GCA_002933935.1 Eutrema yunnanense | reverse complement strand
ACATGAATATTTCAAGCCCTTCTTTGAATTCTTCCGTCAAATCTCCCTCTGAATCCTTTTGCGTATACATCCATTTTCGTAGTTCGTATATAGACATTTATAGTGTTTTTTTTTTTGATTCTGTTTTTTTTTTTTTTGATTCTTTCGTTTGAAGTTAGTCTGTATTTATAGAAATTTTTTCAGAATTACCAACGATTTTCCAACGGATTTACAACGATTTTTACGATGTAAATTCGATGTAAAATTAGTAGGTGGACATATTAAAAACGTGGTCTACCTAACTGCCAACATGCGACGTCAAATCGTCGTAATATCGACGTAATATACAGAAAACATATTCGTCGTAATATCGATGTAAATATACGACGGTATTACGACGATTTATGTTGTCGTCGTAATGTCGTCGTAAACTAGTCGTAATTTTACATCGATTTTACGACGACACATATTTACGACGATTTTACATCGAACACATATTTCGTCGTAAAGTCGTCGTAATTTCGTCGTAAAGTTACATCGATTTAAAACGGTCGTAAATTTTCGTTGGAAATAGACAGTTTTCTTGTAGTGTTAGTGCCACGAGAGTGTATTAGTCATAATTGTGAATTCCATGTTCTAGGATAGTGTTTAATGCAATCTTTGTCATCATTATTTGTTTGTTAATCATTCATTTGATAGTTCATTCCATGATCCAACACTTATATCTTTGTCTTCTTTCTTGCATTTGTTTCTTTTCCCATAAACATAAAAACCCAAAAGATTTGCTCTAGCTTAGAAAGTTTCATGTATTCTTAGTGCTTCAATCTTAACCTATTTGGTTCGATCCTCAAATACTACAATGATATAAGTAGGTTTGAGTAATTTATATGAGCTTAACACAAAATCTATTTATCAATTTGGCGCCATTGCCGGGGACGTTTAGCATTGATCATTAGGACTTTGATTCTTTTTAAGACTAGAGCTTTTTATTTTCTTTTGTTGCTAATCTTTTCACTTCTCTTGTGATTTTCATGAAGGGAGTGACAATGAGGAAGCAACCGTCAAGCTAGTGACGTTAAACGCGCCCCTTGGGGACCTCCCCAAGCCTATCCCTTGTCGAGCTTGAGACACGAAACAAGCAAATCAATAAGGGTCTCTTGGGTCAAAGGTCGTGGTATGTGACGGAAGGAGGGCTTGAGCAACAACGTGTCACACTCCTCTCTTCACCATCTTCATTATGCTAATCTCACTCCTCCTTTGTAAGTATCTCTTTTCCTTTTGAGTCTTTGCATTTCATCTTTTGTTTTTGGTCTCTCTCTTGAAATTCTTTCACACCGAGACGTTGTGATTTGAGTTTGGGGGAGGGACCGGTGTCTAATCATGTGTTTTGTGATCTTATTTTGTCTTTTGCATCTTGAGTCTCATGCATATCATGCATTTTCAATAAATTTGAAAAAATTTGAACTTTTGTGCATTTCATGTAGGATTGAGTCTAGATGCATAGCATATAGGGTTACACTCACTTGCATTGGGAGAATTATCCATGTAGAATATAAACTTAAGAGCTTGATTTAATGCCCTCGTTAGGAGTTCTTTGATGCATTTGAACAATCACGAAGTTAAGGATGATCCATGCTTTAATCTCGAGTTTTGAATGTTTATGTCTTGGTTGAAGCATGCTTAGATTTGATTCCAACTCTATCTATTATTTGAACTCTAATCTTGACTTGAAATTATCATGCTCATGCATTGAAAAGTTGAACTCATGGATATCATATACATATTTGAGCTATCTTCTTCCTTTTACCACTCTCTTGTTAGCTCAAATAGCCATGTCCCACCTTTGGAATGGTTCACCTCGCCTTAACCCTAACTTTCTTTCAAGCCTACATTACTAGTGTGTGTCGTGAGGCCTAATTTCGAATGAACTTAGCAAAAAGTGTTGAGTTTGGAACGACAAGGAGAAGCTTCCATGTAGAACTAGCTCATTGAGCTAGACATAGGCTAGGATGGATAGGTTTGGGTTTTGGGTGATTGATTGAAAGAAAAGAGAGAGTGGAAAAATGGAAAGAGATGGGAGGAGAAGATGGGGATATGCAATTGATTGAGATGGTTGGCAAAAGAAAGTTGGTTTAACTCAAAGTGATAAGAAAATAGTCTGTAGCTTTGAAAAGAAAAAAAAGAAGCCAAAATGGCTCAAGCTAGAAAAGAAATGAAAGAGACTAGAGAAAGCAAAAGAAGAGCTAAGGAAAGAAACTTGTGAAAGCCAAACCATTTGCTCATAAGGCGAAGAAGAAAATCCCCTAAAGTGTTTGAAAGGAAAAGAAGTGATGAAACATTGTGGTTTAAGAAGGCAAACGGCCTTGTGAAAAAAAAAGGTAGCATAGGAAGGGTCACCTTGGGTTTAGAAGTAGGAGTGAAGTTCATAGCGAGGCATTGGGTAGATGGAAGTCATCCTTGTATGCATCGGTTGATCCTTACTCTTAGCATTTTGCCGAAGTTCGTTCTTTCATGAGAGATCCCTTGCATCATAATACCCACATTGTTTGAGATCACTTTTATCTCAAGACCTCTTACTTAGCCAAATGAGTTCACTTGATTTGTATGAGCATGATTCACCATTTGCACTTAATGAATGTCAAAGAGTTGGATGATAGGAATGCTTGTGGATGCTAAGGCTTAGACCCATTTCGTTTTGAAAAGAGTATGGCTAAATCTTTTAAAGTAGAGGTTGTTTGTGCATCATATAACTTCTCTCAAGGGCATTGATTCGAATTCTTTTGTTAATATTCTCGGATTTGATCTTCCACTTTCAAACCTCTCTCTCTACTTGTTTGTTTGCTTGAGGACAAGCAAATGAATAAGTTTGGGGGAATTGATATACTCATATATTGCATGTTTTAGCATGCATTTCATTTAGAGTTTTGTGTAATTCGCATGCGTAATCATGGTCTTGTCTTGCATTTAGTTCTCACTTAGAGTACTAGGTATTTGCATTAGGTTTAGTGCATTCTTGCATATTTTGGAGTATTTCCTAGGTGATTGGAGGCAATTGGGCATAGTTGGAGAGTTGGACCTACGTGGAGTGCAAAGCCCATCCGAGACGCCGGAAAGATGTAGCTAGACGAAGGACCTACGATATGAATCAGCCTTGAACCTCTTCATGGGAGTTGTATAGGAGTGAGTTATCTATCTACAGGAGTTGGATTCAGGCTGAAGAAGTCTCCGCCTGGACGAGAACATGCACCGGCCGGGATAATACCATGCACTTGCCCGGTGTTGGAATTTGCCGATGACAGGGAGAATCCCGGACCCATGCACCGTCCCAGCATCGCCCGGTGCCAGACCATCACCTGACCAGGGAGTTTCCCGGCCTCCCATCCCGGCCAGAAGCCGCCCGGTGCTACATCTCTCATCCAAAGTGTCTCAAAGATGTGGCTATACGGGGACCTTACAATCCGATTCAGATTCAACTGCCTTCATAGAAGTTTTAGAAGAGTGAATCAGATTTACACAGGAGTTTGAATTGGGTTATTTGGACATATGGATAGGGAGATAAGACGGATTTACGCAAGGTATGTCCGTCTGGCCGAGAGAAGATGACACCGTCCAAAGAACCCGCAAAAGAAAGGCCTTCCGGTATGAATCAACTCAAACGGTCTTCATAAGAGTTGTATAGGGACGAGTTAGCTGTCTACAGGAGTTTGATTCAGGTCATTCGGATGTGAGGTGCATGAGTTATGACCGATTCACTGAAGACGTATCAAAGACTTGACCGGGTCAAAACGCGGTTTGTTCCGGGTTGACCCAGTCCGACCCAAACTCATTTAAATATTGAAAACCCTAATTTTTTAGATCTAAGCTTTCTTTTCCTAGAGTTGGGTTTTCTCCCAAACTCTTCCTAAGATGATTTTGGATGGATCTTCATCATTCATGCCACTCTAGTGAAGGATTCTTCAACCTATCTTTATATTATGTTTATTTAATATTTGTTCATTACCTTTATGTCTCTTTTTCCCTTGTGTTCTATCTTGTTCTTTATGTTTTGGCTTTAGAACCTTTTGTTGGGTTTTTGGATTATGCTTGATTATTGATGGTTTGATGGTTGATTTGTGATGCTTATGTTCTTAATCCTTGCTTTCCTTTCTTGTTTAGTGTTCCTAATGCTAGATCAAGCTTGATAAAGTGGATCTAGATCATAAGGCATTTCATGCACACCAAGTGTTTGATGAAATGCCTTGATGAACTATTCAAGAGATTTATGCTCCTAGCCTATGATAATAGTTGTCTATGGTGTATTTTTGGTTGATCTTGTTTATATTTTTAATGCTTGCTAATCAATGATCCACAAATGAGAGTTTGCTAATGGATTAGGTGATTAGCATAGTGATTAGTTGCTTGAAAGAGAATTAGTCAAGATTAGTGATCTTTACCTAAGGATTAGCATAGATTGTGTGCATTTGCATCATTTGTTAATTGTCTTGATGATTAGATGATGATGATTTATGTTGATCTTTGTTAAATCTTTCACTTAGTTTGGTTCTTAATGCTAGATTTGATAAGATAAACCAAAGTTTAGAACTGCACCTAGATTAGGTAGTTCTAGTTGGCGTGACAAACCAATCTTGAGCTACACCCTAGGATTTATGGTCTCATCCCATGCATTAGGGAGAGATTCGAGTAAACGGTGGTAGTGCTAGATTAGATTTATCCATTCGAGTCTTGAACTTAGGCATTTCACTCCTAACCCGAGTTTAAATGAATTGCTTGAACCGAACCTTTTGTGAGCTTTTCTTGCCTAGCCAACGAGATTTGATGTCTAGGGTGATTAGTGAACTAAGTGGGATTGGAGATTAATACTTGTTAATCATCTTATCACAAACGATGGTTTGTTCTAGATTTGGTGATTAACAAAGTGATTAGTGCCACGAGAGTGTATTAGTCATAATTGTGAATTCCATGTTCTAGGATAGTGTTTAATGCAATCTTTGTCATCATTATTTGATTGTTAATCATTCATTTGATAGTTCATTCCATGATCCAACACTTATATCTTTGTTTTCTTTCTTGCATTTGTTTCTTTTCCCATAAACATAAAAACCCAAAAGATTTGCTCTAGCTTAGGAAGTTTCATGTATTATTAGTGCTTCAATCTTAACATCTTTGGTTCGATCCTCAAATACTACAATGATATAAGTAGGTTTGAGTAATTTATATGAGCTTAACACAAAATCTATTTATCACCTAGCCTCGATTGTCTTGGTTAGTATTTTTGATGAGAATCACACAACATTTAATGAATGTTAAGAGTTAGTTGACTGAAAGTTAGAGTTTAAGTGGTTAGATTTTCGCATCATCAGAAAGAGTTAGAATTTTTCATTTCAGCTATGGTTGAGTAGTTCTCTTGTTGGGTATAGGGTTTCAAAGAGGCTCTCATGGTTCAATTATTCATTAGGTTTTTAGACACAATTTTAGAAATCAATAGAAATTGACAATGTTCAATCCATGTGGGTTCGATCCCTATATACTATTGCGTTTGCTGTGAACTTGTAGCCTAGCTAAAAGGGTAAAACTTGTTAATTACAAACCCATCACATCACCTATATATCCAGAAAAGCTAGTGTTCAAGTTACCAATACTGCTGAGAGGTTGTAATAAGCCTTTACATCTACACGTTCCTTGAATAGTATTTTAAATACACCACTAAGCAAAACAAGTCTACCACCAAAGTAAAACAAGTATACCATACCAAGTTAACTCAAATTCTCTTCCAAACATTTTTAATTCTCAAATTTTGCAATCAAAGACCATTCAAACAAATCTACCAAACCCTATAAATAAATCTACCACCATTCCGATAACCTAGTCTACATAGAACACTTTTACACAACAAAACTACCACCATGAGTTTTTAAACCTACCAACAATAACTTTAATTGATTTTATCATACCCTAACGGAAATTTCTCTCCTCTCACTGGAAAATTTTATCATTTCACCGAAATCACGGCTTTTGTAAGATATCTGCAACACAAAAATTAGGATTTAATTTTTTCTCGAACATTGTCACTTTCGGACGAAGACGCCGCTACTCGAACTGGATTCGCCGAGAACTCGACTCTGTCGCCCCTCAGAACCGTCACCTCTCAGACCTGTCGCACGTCACTACGTCAAACTCACCGAAGAAACTCGCGAAAGATCAAAAGACTGACTCGGAAAATGAAAACGAGAGTTTCTTACCTAATCGACGCCGGAACTCGGAATCTACACCGAAGTCGTCGACAAACTCGTCGAGGAAGACGATAGGTCTTTGAAATCACCAATCGCCGATGACACACAATTTTTTTTTGTAAGAAAGAAAGAGAGAAAGAGAGAAGAGGAAGAAGAAGAGAGAGGGAGAGAAGTTGTAAGTGAGAGAGAGAAAAAACAAATTAAGATTTTTTTTAATTAGTTTTTTTTGTAAAAAAAAAATTAAAATGACATTTTCGTTATTAAAAAAAAAAATATGTTTTATTGTCTTTTGGTAACTTTTGAAGGTTAGTTTAGTTTTAGAAAATTGAGACATAGTTAGTCTACTAAAACCACTATTTTTGAAGGTTATTCTAGTTATTATTTCTTAAAAATTTGAAAAAAATATGTTATTCAATTTTATGTCTTTCTACTTGTGTTTTACTTTTGTTCATACTAACAACGTACATACCTTCGAAATTATAACTCATATCCTAGTCATCGTCCCTTGCCGTTAATTTAACTCGTTACATTCACTACTACTTCAACACGATTGTATATATATTGATTAGGAGAAACCAAGATTGTACAGTGTTGAAACTGTAGTTACTTTCGTTAAAAATTGCAGTAAACCCAAGACAAAGAGGCACGAACAAAGGAGTGAAAAAAAGGCGGGGACATGTGATGCGATATAGCGATGGGTCATCAAGGGAATCTTGTATTCTTATGATAATTGCCAACCATGCTTATTTTGGGGCTTCTCTTCTTATTGCAGAAGTAGCCCCCATGTTCACGTGATCCCTTCTTCCAATTCTTGCATATATAGTCATATACCCATTCTTATCTTTCCTCCATCCACTCTTCTCAACATGGACTCATCCAAACTCTCATCGCTCTCTCTCTGTCTCTTCCTCATTTGCATTATCTGCTTTCCCCAACATTCAATCTCATGCGGCTCCTGCAACCACCGGAAGGGCGGTAAACCCTCCATTAAACCCCCTGTCACCGTTCCCAAGCTACCCGTTCCTCCAGTGACTGTTCCCAAGCTACCCGTTCCTCCGGTAACTGTCCCTAAGCTACCTGTTCCTCCGGTAACTATTCCCAAGCTACCCATTCCTCCGGTGACAGTTCCAAAGCTACCCGTTCCTCCGGTGACAGTTCCAAAGCTACCCGTTCCTCCGGTGACCGTACCTAAGCTTCCAGTTCCTCCGGTGACTGTTCCGAAGCTACCCGTTCCTCCAGTGACCGTCCCAAAGCTACCCATTCCTCCGGTGACTGTCCCAGAGTTACCACTTCCGCCGGTGGGCGGGCTACCGATACCTCCGGTGGTGAATCCCACATTGCCATTGCCACCATTACCAATTGTGGGTCCTCTTCTTCCACCGGGGACAAACCCACCGGCCACAGGAGGGAAGGATTGTCCTCCACCCCCGGGTAGTGGGAAGGCGACATGTCCAATAGACACACTGAAGTTGGGGGCGTGCGTGGACTTGTTGGGAGGTTTAGTAAAGATAGGACTTGGAGACCCAGCAGTTAACAAATGCTGTCCGTTGCTTAAAGGCCTCGTTGAAGTTGAAGCCGCCGCTTGTCTCTGCACTACACTCAAGCTTAAGGCTCTTAACCTTAAGCTTTACGTCCCCGTTGCTCTTCAGCTTCTTCTTACCTGTGGCAAAAATCCACCTCCGGGCTACACTTGTTCCATCTGATAAATTCACTCCAGCTAAAAGGGTATACTATTTTCTCTTTCAATTGAATTAAAATTTAATTATTCTTTAAGAAACTTATATATCACCCAAACGTGTTTAGCCCAATCGGTTAAAAAAATATACATGTGATGTTTTCTTTGGTCAAAAATATATATAATATATGTTAATTAATGTGCATGCACATTTCCGACTACTATAAGTAGATACGTAGACACTTAGCTCAGAAATGTACAAAGAATAATCACTATGATTCCATTACTAAAGTTTATTTTATTTTTGGTTTGCAGATAGTTTGGAGAAAAAAGTGAGAAGAGAATGGCAGAGCTCCAATCTTTCCTTACTTCGTTTATCAATCATATCAAATCCTTTCCCGTTGATTCTTTCGCCTATCTCTCCCTTCTGCTTGTATTAATTAATGTGTGATTTATAGATTAATTATTCTTCTCTTGTATTAAATTATGATTTGAAATCAATCTTTTTCTTTTAGTTAATGAATGAATTAAGCTGTGTGAAAATGGTATTGTGAAAAAGGGTAAAATTGAGCTGCGCCAAAGTGATATTATTGTATGCTCTTGTCCCCATCTTGAGAGAATATCTGAGTCTTGACCAAAAAAAATAACTACGACGATAAAACAAGAACAAATAATGAGGTGACAAACCGAACTGAAAGGTCCATCGAGGTGAAGTTTACAGTCAAATGGGATTAAATGGAAAACCATTAGTCAACTCTGATAAGACAAAGACTGATTCATACCGGTATATTAAGGCGCCTAAACATAACAGCCGGAGCTCGGAATTAAAAACCATTCATAGCGAATTAGACGGAGAAAATGGTAACGTTAAGCACGATCTCATAGTATAAACTAAGGATGAGGGCAAATGGACTAACAACTTCTTCTTCCCGCAACAAGCACTACTCACCTAAACACTTAGCAATTCTTTGTTCTTGTTCTTGTACAATCACTTTTGAGATCGAAATACTAAATCCACTTTACTTCCAAAAACCTTGTCTAAATCACTTCAAGATCCGTTTTAATCCTCTCGAGCAATATTCTTTCTGTTTATTGCTAGATAGTCCCTCGGCTCTTATGTTATTAAAGATAAACCAAAGTCCGCTGTTTATTTCTATTTACAAAATTTGACTGTTGTAATTCTAGGTACAACACATATACAGTAGAAAATCTATAAATTAATAAACACCATAAATTAATATAATAAACACCATAAATTAATAAATTTTTCTTGTCTCGAGTTGGGCCGGTTCAAAATATGACACAATTCGATAAGATAATAAAATAAAAAATTTAACAAAACTTTTAACATTAATATCATAAACTAATAATTATTATATAAAAACTTATACAAAGATATAACTAAGATAATATACTAAAATATGAATCTAGTATTGTGTGTTTTTTCTTAAA
The DNA here is from genome assembly GCA_002933935.1 of Eutrema yunnanense. Classification (NCBI taxonomy): domain Eukaryota; kingdom Viridiplantae; phylum Streptophyta; class Magnoliopsida; order Brassicales; family Brassicaceae; genus Eutrema; species Eutrema yunnanense. The sequence continues at coordinate 110,224 of PKML01063679.1, read as the reverse complement.
AGTAAAATTTGTTCGGCGTTCATATATATATTTTTTCGAACATCATCTTCTTTAAAGAAAATTATAAGGTCTTACATAGTAGAGGAAGAGTGAGAACTTACGAAGAGCACTCTTAGCTAACACGTCGGCCGACAAGTTGGCAAGGCGCAGGAAATAGACAAACGAAATACCTTGAAAAAGATAATCAAGGGATTGAATATCACAGAGAAGTCTATAGAGCTCCTTTAGCTGATTCTGATTGTTGATGGCTCGGATGAGATCATAAGCATCAGATTTGAGGCATAGTTGTGTGTACCCCTTCTCCAAAGCTTGGGTTAGCGCAGTTTGTATCGCCAACGCTTCTCCCAGTAGAGGAGATAACGCAAAGGATTCTGCTGAGTTGTTCCTATGTAATTCAATGCTGTTACGGTTCAAAAAACCCATCCAAGTCCAACCATTTTTGATATATCGTGCCAAGCTGCGTCGGAGTGACAGGTGATCAAACCTCATGAGCTATGGGGAGAAAAGGGAGCTGCTGCAACGGGTGATCGAGGTTTGATTGAGTGTTGAGCATCTTGCCATTCTCGAGCTTCAGTAATGGCCTCAACTAGAGTTTCCTCAGGTGTGAAGGCTTTGTTTTCGAATATACGATAGTTCCGTGCCGACCATATGGACCAGCAAAGCCATGAAAACAAATGTCCAATGCCTAAACCAATTGGAGGAAGGCATACCATGTGTTTGGAGGCTGTAAGGGCTATTTGGAAATCAGTGATGCTTGCTGAGTCGATAGCGGTTTTGAACGGAGCTAAATGCCAGACATGTTGAGAGAAATCATAATGAAAGAATAAATGCTCAGTGGTTTCGAGCTCTCCACAATGAATGCAGCAAGAGTTGTCGAAGAGGCCTAGTAGATTATCGCCTAAGGGAAGAGCCTTCTACATAATTATCCACATGAAGACCCGAAGTTTTTGGGAAAATTTTCCTGACCAGATTGTAGATATCCAATTGAAATTCTGCGGATCAAAACTTTATGCAGGCGGATGCTTCTGGTTTGCATTTATCATGGTGATATGGTAACCTAATTTTGAGGTATAAACTCCTGATTTGTTAGGAAGCCAGACACAGGAATCATATTCTCCTTGTCTACAAGGTCTAAGACAGCGGGAAAAGGTTCTCAATTTTCTCTTTGTTCCATGATGATATAAGACTCGGAATCCACCTTGTCTTATTGATCTCACGGTAATCAAAACGCTAACAAGCTTCTGCGGAAGTGGGCCTGATGTTGAGATGGAAGGTGACTGTTTGATTGACTCTCTCAATCCGTGATGATTGACTCTCTCAATCCGTGGTGATTGACTCTCTCAATCAGATGATCAAAGGAATACAAGTGAATCGCACACTAAACACATCAAAAACTAGTTGTTGGGCTATTATGGCGAGAATCGGCTAAAGCAAGAAAAGTGATGTCGTCTTTGTATATGGACGATTTAAGGGGATATGTGAGCTTCCTTTGAACATTCTGGTCGTCATAGAAGTCTCCTAAAACGTGGTGGTCTTGAAAATATAGCTATTGGAGATTTATGGCTCTAAGTGTGAACGCGGCCATAATAGAAAAGTAGACTAGCAAAGAGATCCGCCTGATCTTGTGATTGCTGCTGCATAGGAAGGTGTTTCTAAGCTCTCTTAGTTGTCTAAGAGTCTCTCTTGGTGGTGATGTGACGGGAATAGACTTGACAAGTTTTACCCTTAAGAAAAGTTGCAAGTGCACAACAGAGACAGTAGTATTTAAGGGATCAAATCCACAGAGATTTGAGTGTCGTCGATTTCTATTGATTTCTAAGTTGTGTCTAGACCTAATCGGTTTTTATGTGTCACGATTTTGTTGTTAGGAATTTAAACTAAACTAAGCGAGAAAATAAGAAAACAAGTAAGCAAAGCGAATAAGTAAAACAAGGTTGTAAACAATTAAACGAAACGTTGGGCAATCGGAAACTCTGTAGGGATCACATTCGATTATCATAAGAAATTTATTAGGATTTTTTAAAGCGACTGTTGTCGTCGATTGGTTCATGAACTTGGAACACGATAATGTGTGTAGCCTACTCTCGTACATCGTAAACACCTATAATTTATATACTCGACCAGTAGCTTTCGTCTCTGGCCGCGCAGAAAATTATGATGACACAAACAAGTTTGTTAACGCTCACAATCCCTCTACAAGTAAACTTTCGTATCTTGTAGCGGAATTGCTCGCCTACCCTAGATCAAGTATATAGATCCAGCACTTTCGTGGTTCTAAAAATACATAGACTCAGTTGCATAGGTTATCAATCAAGCAACATGCATTAACAAAAAGGATAGAACAAAGAACTCTAATCGATATCCTAACCTAAACACTTAATGATAAATCGAACCATGAGAGCCCCTTGAGAACCATGTACCCAACAAAGAAACTACTCAGTTATAGCTGAGTTAAACATCATAATAATTAAATAAAAACAGTAAGGAGAAAGGCATCAAGATTAAAACGAAGTCGAATTGGTCGCACAGGGGCTGGCCGCAGGTGCGTAGTCTCTGGCCGCTGCGAAATGCCTGCTGGCCGTTGGCGCATCTCCACTGACAGCGGCCTTCCTCTTCTTGGCCGCGGGTGCAGCTTCTCTGCCCGCAGTGGCTCCGCTTCAAGGCAGCTTTGGCTGCTTTTAGTGATTCGGAAATATTTGAAGATCTAACCATTGGAATGTCTCCAAACCAATTGCATTTGAAAGCTGGTTATCTCTTCTTTGTTGTATCCAAATTTGGGGATGATCGGAGTGTGAGAAGGTCTTCTTTGATTGAAATACTTCTGAAGGTCCAAGTTTATCCAAAAACGTACCTTTTCTCTGAAGTGCACTCTTTTATCCCAATTTACCTGAAATATCAGTCAACACTCTAAAACATGGAAATCACTTGAAAACCATTGAAAACGGAGTTAAAACACCTGTAAAATATATTAAATTGATCTATAAAATGGTCAAAAACCGGTGTTATCAACTATCCCAGACTTAGATCTTTATTTTTTCTCATACAAAACAGAAATCTAACCTCAGAAAGAAGTTTTCGAAAACGTTGGAACTAACAAAATCTCAGTGACCGTCCTTCTAAACCATAACCAACACAATGCATCGATCGGGACTCAGTCTAGAAAATTTTCACCAAAGTACTGCAACGGTAGTCCACGGTATCCGTAAGGGTTATGTGATTGTCATCAAAAGTACTAACCATGACAATCGAGGCTAGGCATTAAATGCTTTTAGAGGTGAGGTTAAAAGTGTATCGGGTTACCGTATTTCCACCGGGGGATGCTAGATATTATGCAAAACAACAAGAGAGGTAAAAAGATCGATGGAACCGTGGTCGTTATGTGTAATCTGGTCGAGGCTAAACGTCACGTGAGCCATTTTCCTCGGACTCGGACAGGTTACCATCGAACTGGTGGTTCTCCTCAAGAAAGCGTATCACACACTTGTATCGTCTCTCATCTCGCTGTAGTTTCCTTTCCATGGCTGAGTATACTGGTATGTGTGTGCGTGAGAAGCTCGCAGGATCAGATGGTGCACGGGCTTGTGCTAGTAGGAGTATTTGAGAATGCTCTGCAGCTGCATCTCGCTTGGCCTTGGCCACGGCGTTTGGGCAGTACTTGTATCCAAATCTGTCTGGGTCGAGCGATGCGCGAGAGATAGTATGCTCCCGGGAAAACAGCATGAGATCGAACCAAGTCCCGTGAAGTGGAGTCTCAGTCGAGAAATCGAAGTTGACGGTTTGTAGGATTGCCGTGATGATGCTTCTGAAAGCAATGGTAGAATCTTCGGATCTCGTGGCGGGCGCTTCGTGTTTCACCTTTACCAAATTCTTTACAATGATGCAAGCGAAGCAAGAATAACATGGATTAGCTGTGAATGGTAAATGAAGAGTTACGAGCTCAGTTTTGCGGACACTCCCCGTACTTTCTCTCGAAAAGATGGTGTACGCCAAGAGCTTATATATGAAGCGGACAGCGAGATGTGTAAGTAAGGAAGCATTAGATCTTCCGTTGCCGTAGACGCCTTGTCCCATTACCCGCCACAAGTCCTTATCGGGGTCCTCCTCGGGGTTAATCTCATCGAGATATTGAAGTTTCAAAGCTTCACAAAGTTCTGGAACGGTTAGCGAATAAGAGTATCCATGTATAGTGAAAGTGAGTGTACCGTCCCTCGTTCTCGAATTAGAGCGCCTCTTGTAGCACATGGTGACAGTGGCTAGAAATTCATTGGTGAGATCTTCGTAGGTAGGAAGGTTAATCTCCATGAAAGGTCAAAGATTAAGCGCGTCGAGATACCAAATCACGTCTTCTCTAGTCTCGAGCCCTTCGAGAGTCGAGTAATCTATACGAGGTGTTGATTTGATTTCCATCCTTTTGAGACTCTCGAGGTAGTCGATGTTAGAGGAGGATTTAGCACTCCCCCGGTTTAACCCGGTTTGAGTTGAAATCAGCCCAACAATCGACTTCAAGACCCATCAAGACCGATCTACAAAATAAAAGGAAGTTTCCTTTTATTTGATAAAAAGAAGATTTCCTTTTATTGGAAAAAGGCAAATCCCGGGAAGAAAGGAGATTATCCTTATCGGCTTAAAGGAAAAATGACAATTGCCAATACAAAGTCAAGAAGGAAAAGGAAGAGTTAAGGACTTCAAGACTTATAAATAGGGGAACCCCCTATTCATAATAATCATCTAAAAATCCAATACATTCTTTGTAACAAGAACTACGTTTTGGCTTGATCCCTTCAAAGGGTACGTAGGCAGCCTTCAACGGCACAACTATAAATCTAATAAAAATAATTCTCCTAAAACCTAAACTGAATTCGCCGATCTACTATATGTGCGAATTCTGGTTCCTTCAGTCGATATTTGGGTCTAGAGGTTGCCCAACATATCGTACCGTTTGTCTCGGTTCCGGGGGTGGCGTTAGTTCGCGTAGAGGAGGCAGTGTCGGATCACGTGGAGGAGGTGGACCGCGAGCTCGAGCTCGAGGTCATCTTTGGATTATCATGAATTCGCCTAGATTAGTGTCGTCCTCCACACTAGTTGTATCCGATTCACTTCGACTCTCCTCGGGACGCGTAGAGGTTGATCTCCGGGATGAGTCTCCTACAAATCAGCTCTTCTTAGAGCGCGTTGTGCGAAGTCTCACATGGACCATGTTCCTACAAAATAGAGAAAATTCTCGACAAAAATATGAATATGGTTGTGATTGAAAGGTTTCAATGTGCGAGGTTACTATATCGAGTATCACGACACACATTCAATCTACAGACGAGTAATATCAAACGTAAATCTAGCAAATCGATATGCCAATGATTAATTTCGGATTTGTGATGTTCTTACATGAAAATTTTCTAAAACCAAATTCTAAAGCTCATTCTTATGCAAACTCAATAGATTACTGTGCATTAATCACTAATCAAACAAGATTTAGCCAAATGAATCATAATCACTCTCCAAAGAAGCATGAAAATCTCAAATTCCAAAAATCTCAAATCCATAATAATTAAGTGCCAAAATCGAAATCTAGACATTCTAGAAGTTCAATCTCAAGTTTTCTAGCAATTTGTAGCTATTATAGACTTAAATCTATTCAAATTAAGAAAAACCTAGGGTTTAGATCATAAGGAAAAGTAGAAGTTTAGGTTCATACCTTGGTGGAAGAGATGAGATAGGTGTGGAACTGAAATCTCGTTTGAAAAATAAATGGATAAGACCAAATAATTTTTATAAGAGCTTAAGAATTGAAAAAAAATGTTCTTGCTCAAAAATCTCCAAGTCTCTTAGAAGAGAAAGAGAAAAGAAGCTTTAATCTAAAATAATATTTTTGGTCTTGAAAAAGTGGTTCTTTATGTTCAAAAAGAAATTTTCTTGTTTTTCAAAAACTTTTTAAAACTTACTTTGACGTGCGGGACATGAAAATTATACCAGTTATGGTTTAATTTCATGTCAGGACGATGTTCGGGATTGCACGATTAAAAGTTGGAACGGTTAAGGAATTGTCGGGATGAGTCTTCAGCCGAGATGGCTTGGCCACGGGTCGAGCACATGCTACCGCAGCCGACTTGCCTTTGCCGCGGGTCGAGCACACGCGACCGCGGCTGACTACCATTTCGTCGCTGGCCCATGCAACGCTGCCGCGGTCGACAGCTCATTCACCATGGGTCGATCACACGCGACCACGGCCGGCTGGATGTCCCCTCGAGAGCATTATCTTCTTCATTCCTTTGGCATTTCGCGATCTGTTTCGGGTGACTTCTTCATTTGTTTTGTGTTTTTCGATTTTTTGAATGTTTTTGGATTTTTGGATTCTTATAATACCAAATGGGTTGCCTCCCATCAAGCGTTTTTCGTTTAAGTCGTTAGCTCGGCTTTTTGGTTAGACTAGGCGTGAGCAGAAGATGTCTCGAGAAGAAACGTTATTTGATTCGCTGAGAAAGGTGGATGAGCAAGACAAGACAAGCAAAACCCTCTCAGAAAGGGTCGAGACGTTGGCATCGAAAGGTCGAACCAGAGACTTACAGTCGGGATACCTCAGTTCGGGGATGCTTCCTCCAAGGATGCTTACAAGGTGGTTCGGTCTCAATCCGACATCATTCGATTTCTCAACACCCCGGACAAACTCGACAAGCGGAAGATTTCCACTGTTACTTCCATCTGACGAAGTAACACCCACAACAACGAGGCCAATCATGCTCGATCCACTTCAATCGAATCAAAGAACGGAGTAAAAATCCGTTGAACCTGCATGATCTCACCTCGGAACAACTGAAGTCACCAACGATGGAGCGATCATAAGCGGAGGAACCAACAACTTGGGGCAAATCACAAGTGGCGAGCTTTCCTCGACATTGGAAGGAACAAGGCCAGCAGGGGATATCCCTAGTTCAAGTCAGCTCGGACCCAACCTGACGGAAGAAGAGGGGAATCTCTTCTGGGAGGAGCATGTGTAATGCGCCGACGAGTTGAGAAGGGCGAGACGAACTCAACACTAGCCAACTGGGCCGAGCCGAGCCCAAATACTAGAACTAAATGAGATCAAAGCCTCGCTAGCCCAAAACAATGCCGAGATGCGAACTATTCGTTCGAAGGTACACCATGCGATCAGTGCGGCACTCGAGATAGATCAGATGTTAGAAGAAACGTAACAGACCCCCTTCACGGCTCGGATCACCGACACAATCATGTCCGACCCCAGTAATATCAGGATTCCGTTCTATGACGGAACGACCGTTCCAAACGCTCACATAACTGCTTTCCGAATTGCGATGGGCCGATCCAAACATAAGGATAGCGAGAAAGATGCTGATTTCTGCTTCCTGTGCGTGGAACATCTAAAGGGAGCTGCCCTCGAGTGGTTTTCAAGGCTGGAGAGAAATTCAATCGACGATTTCCAGCAACTCTCCGCCGGGTTCCTAAAGCAGTATTCCGTATTTATGGAACAAGAAACTTCTGACAAAGCGGAAGATGAAGACACTCTAGCTGGCCGTACATCACTCTCTAGAGGATCGATTGTAATGGTTGGTGATGAATAGCGATGGTGACTCTTCAACTGGCGGTACATCACTCTTTGAAGAACCGAGAGATGATTGATAGATGGGGAAATGATAGACGCCACACAGATCGATGGAAGAGATCTATGATAAGTCTGATACACTTTATACTTCAAGAAATCACTCACAAGAAGGATATAATAGAAGTATGTTCTTTCATAGAAAATAGCAAAGATAAAACTCTCAATATTACTCAAAAACAAGGCTGAGTTCGACAATGATAATACAAAATGATATAAAGAAAAATAGCAAAAGTCTGCATGAAGGAGAGAGAAAAAGTAAGCATTAAAACATAGTTTGAATACAAAGAATGACTCTTGAACTCTCCTTGTCGAAAATCTGGATGTGGCTGGGCTTGAGGAAAATCAACTAAATGGGCCAATGATAATGTGAACCATTTGCCTCATTATAAACCTTTCCAAGAAAACCCAATGGGACAAAACTTGGACAAGGGAAAAAGAGCACAAATGGAGCACATACCCATTTAGTAACTTCTTTGGGCCTCTTGAATCTGCTTTAAAATGATGAAGATAGCAGCTTCTTTAGTTCCTTATAAAATCGGCAAGAATGGTATTGTTGGAGTCTTGATGTATTTTTGAACATCTTTTTTGCATTTCCTTAGTGATCTCGGATTCTTCAAGCTCTATGATTATGATGAGATTCTCCACAGATTTGTTGAACTCCTCCCTCAAAGCTCTAGTGCCTGATCTGGTCCTTGGAGTTCGCCTCATTGTTGGAACATTGATGACTTCCTCCTCAGCTTCGGTTGAGCTAGCATCGATGGCCTCATCATCTCCTCCCCCTTGAGATGGTTATGTCCTCAGAACAGGTACATCTGCATGGAAAGGAGCTAAATCAGCAACATTAAGGTTGTGAGAAATAGTTAACTCACTGGGTAAATCAAGTTTGTATGCGTTTTCATTGATCTTTTCCAGCACTTGAAAGGGACCATCTCCTCTAGGTGCAAGCTTTGATTTCCTCTTGTCAGGAAATCTCTCATGCCTCATATGCAACCAGACCCAATCTCCAGGTTCAAAGGTGATCTCCTTGCGGTGTTTATCAACTTGTTGCTTATAGTTCTCGGTTTTCTTTTCTAGATTATCTTTGACCTTCTGATGAAGCTTTTTCACGAAATATGCTCTGGTTTTACCTTCACTATAATAAATAGCTTGTGGCAAAGGTGAAAGATCAAGTGGAGTAGTAGGATTAAAACCATAGACAATCTCAAAAGGAGAGAATTTCGTACATGAATGCTTTGCATGATTATAAGCAAATTCAATATAAGGTAAGCAAGATAACCAATTCTTAAGATTCGCTACCTCAGTTTGACCATCGATTTGTGGGTGACAAGTAGTTGAGAAGAGTAGCTTAGTTCCCAACTTTCTCCATAAAGTTTTCCATAAGTGACTTAAGAACTTAGTGTCACGATCTGATACAATGGTCTTTGGCACTCCATGTAAATGCACTACTTCTTTGAAAAAGATATCAGCAGTTTGAGTAGCATCATTAGTCTTGTTGCAAGGAATGAAGTGAGCCATTTTTCAGAATCTGTCTACAACTACAAAGACGGAATCCTTGTGGTTGATCTTTGGCAGACCTAAAACAAAATCCATAGAGATATCTACCCAAGGTAGGTTAGGGATATGCAAAGGCATATATAAACCATAAGGATGTGACCTGGATTTTGCCTTTAGGCAAGTGATGCACTTAGTACAAAATTTCTCCACATCTCGTTTCATGTGTGGCCAATAGAAATGCTCCATAAGAACGCTTAGAGTCTTGTCTCGGCCAAAGTGACCCATGAGCCCTCCTCCATGAGATTTGCCAAGCAGTAGCTCTCTCATTGATCCTTGAGAAATGCAAAGTCTTTTATCTTTGAAAAATCCATTGTGCTGGTAGAATGATCCATACGCAGCCTTGCTTGTTTCTTTGAATGCTTCTTGAAAATCTGGATCAATCTCGTACAATCCTTTGATATGATAAAATCCCATGATTTTAGCCTCCATTGTGATGATTAGAGTGTGCCTCCTTGATAATGCATCAGCAACAATGTTTTCTTTTCCCTTTTTGTATTTGATCACATAGGGAAATGTCTCCACGAACTCAACCCACTTAGCATGTCTCTTCTTTAGTGTAGTCTGATCTCTTAGGTGCTTGAGCGTGTCATGATCTGTATGAATAACAAATTCTCTCCACAATAGATAATGTTGCCAAGTTTCAAGAGACCTTACCAATGCATATAGTTCCTTAAAGTAAGTAGGATAGTTAAGGGAAGCTCCACTTAGTTTCTCACTAAAGTATGCTACTGGTTTTCCTCCTTGAGTTAGGACAGCTCCTATACTTGTACCAGGAGCATAACATTCAATCTCAAAAGTCTTTTCAAAGTTAGGGAGTACCAAAACAGGCACATGTGTGAGGCTGTCTTTGAGCTTGTCGAATGCCTCATCTTGTGCTGATCCCCATTTGAACTCCACATTCTTTTTGATCACCGAGGTTAAGGGTGTAGCAATGGTGCTGAAGTCCTTCACGAATCTTCTGTAAAAACTAGCCAGACCATGGAAGCTTCTCACATGTCCAATAGTAGTTGGAGTTGGCCAATCTTGTATTGCTTTGATCTTCTCCTCATCGACCTTTAAACCCTGTGAACTCATAACAAATCCTAAAAAGACAACCTGATCAGTGCAAAATATGCATTTCTTTAGGTTTGCATATAGTTTTTCAGCCTTAAGTGTCTCAAGAACCTGCTCAAGATGATTCAAGTGATCTGCAAGGTTAATTAGAGCTATAAATCAGTATGTCATCAAAGTAGACTACTACGAACTTACAGATGTATGCCCTTAAGACATGGTTCATGAGTCTCATGAATGTACTTGGCGTATTAGTGATTCCAAATGGCATGACCAGCCACTCATATAAGCCTCTCTTAGTCTTAAACGATGTTTTCCATTCATCTCCTTCCTTCATCCTTACTTGATGATATTCGCTTCTTAGATCAATTTTTGAGAAGATAGTTGCTCCATTTAGCTCATCTAGTATGTCATCCAGCCTTGGAATGGGATGTCTATATTTGACAGTAATATTGTTGATGGCTCTACAATCAACGCACATCCTCCAAGTCCCATCCTTCTTAGGCACTAGAAGCACATAAACAACACATGGGCTTAGACTCTCTCGAATATAGCCCTTAGACGTCAAGTCTTGTACTTGTTTTTCCAGCGCCTTGGCTACTTCCAGATTGACTCTATAAGCAGCTCTATTTGGCAACGGTGCACCAGGGACTAAATCAATTTGATGCTCAATTCCTCTTGTTGGTGGTAGTCCTGGTGGAATCTCTTCGGGAAACACATTAGAGAACCTGTCAAGCAACTCTAGAATAGCAGGTGGTAATTCTTGTTCTTCTTGAACTGAAAACAAACATTCCTTGAAGATCATTAGTAGCACATGTTCTTTTAAATCAAGAGATTTCAAAACAGTATTAGGTGTTACATAAAGATTTCTTTTACTTAGCTTATTCCCTTTGGACATAGATCGTTGCATTTCAAGCACTTCCTGAGGTGTCAAAGACGCCAAGCTATGCTGCTTGTTGTTGTGCAAGAAAGTGTTGTGATTGGTTCTACCATTGTGTAATGCTTCTTTATCAAACTGCCATGGACGACCTAATAGCAGTTGTCCAGCTTGCATAGGCACCACATCACACACAACTTGATCTGCATACTTGTCAATACTGAATGGAATTGTGATTTGCTCGGAAATCTTAAGCTCAGTATCATCATTTAGACATTTGAGTCGATATGGTCTAGGGTGCTTCGTCCTTTGAATACCTAGCTTATCAACCAAATACTTGCTGGCTACGTTAGTGCAAGAACCACCATCAATAATCAAGCTACATACCTTAAAGTTAAATGTGCAACGAGAATGGAAGATGTTTTCTCTTTGCATAGTTTCTAGCTCAAAGAGAACGCTGAGTGCTCTCCTAGTAACTAGAAGCTCTCCGGTGTCAGCATACTCCACAACTTCATCTTCTGATTCGTCTTGTGCAAGTTCCTCTTCATCTTGAGACTCATATTCTCCATTTGCTTTGAGAATCATGACTCTTTGGTTTGAGCAGGGAACTTACTAGGCTCTGGTTTGTCATTTTCCCTGACATTTAAAACAAGTTTTATCTCTAGATATTTGAGCAGGGAACTTACTAGGCTCTGGTTTGTCTTGCTTAGACATTTCAGGTGCAGCTTTCTTGAATCTGGAATCTACTTCAATAGATTTTCCTTTGTTTATAGCTTTTGATGGTTGTTAATTCCAAGTAGACTTGCTTCTGCTTGTTGCGAGAGTCTTTCTCTTGATGTGTTGCTCGGTTTGAGTAGCAAGGTGCAGCAACTCATCCATATCATGATAGGTCTGTCTCTCAACATTTCTCGCAATCTTATCTTGAAGACCGTCTACAAACTGTGCCATCAAAGTTTCCTCTGAATCTTCAGTTTGCAATCTGTTCTTAAGCATCTCAAACTCATCATAGTATTCTTCAACATATTTTGATCCTTGAGTAAGCTTTCTGAACTTCTTTTGCAAATCTCTATAGTAATATGCAAGAACGTATCTCTTCCTCATAGAAAACCTCATATCTTCCCAAGTAGTAATATGTCCATGTTTATGCCTTCTTCTTTTGGACACATCTATGTCCCACCATGCTAAGGCACTCTCCGCAAGCTGAGCAGTAGCTAGGGACACTCTCCTTTGTTCTGAGTAGTCGTAATACTCAAAGATATACTCCATACATCTTTCCCAATCAAGATAAGCATATGGATTCACTTTTCCAACAAAGATTGGTGCCGTGAGCTTGATGTCTTGCTTTCCTTGTCTTGCTTTCCTCTTCTTCTTCATTTGCTCTTTGCACATTCACATTTCTAATAGGGTTTCTGCGCACAGGTGGAAGTTGTTCAAGCCGAGTGATGCGTTCTCCAAGAGTTTGAAGCTGTGTCTGCAGTTGTGTTTGAAGAGCAGAAATCATCTGGGCTACGTTCACATCTCCTGGTTTTCCCATATCTCTTGTCTCACACTCACACAACACAGATCAAGTGCAAGGAAGTGAAAAGACAAAAAACAGTAACAAGAGAACTCGACACAAACGATCTAGAAGTTGAAAAGACAAAAACAAAACAGTGATGAAAATCGATGATATGGTGATTAGAAACACTCGATCAACTTGTTTTTAAGATGCGACAACACAGATCTAATAAGAACAAGCAACGAAACTGAACTGCATTTTTTTTTCTTATGATTTACGAAACATCAACTAACAAAACGAAAGGAACTGAAACTAAAAGGATAGATAAACCTGATTTGGAGCGTTAAGCTCTGATACCAGATGATGTAGGAACAAGGGGCACTCATCCATACAAAGCAGAAGATGAAGAAACTCTAGTTGGTCGTACAACACTCTCTAGAGGATTGATTGTAATGGTTGGTGATGAATAGCGATGGTGACTCTTCAACTGGCCGTACAACACTCTTTGAAGAACCGAGAGATGATTGATAGATGGGGGAGTGATAGACGCCACACAGATCGATGGAAGAGATCTACGATAAGTCTGATACACTCAATACTTCAAGGAATCGCTCACAAGAAGGATAAAAGACAAGTATTTTCTTTCACAGAAAATAGCAAAGAGAAAACTCTCAATTGTACTCAAAAACAAGGTTGAGTTCGACAAGATAATACAAAAGGATATAAAGAAAAATAGCACAAGTCTGCATGAAGGAGACAGAAAGAGTAAACATTAAAACATAGTTTGAATACAAAGAATGACTCTTGAACTCTCCTTGTCGAAAATCAGGATGTGGTTGGGCATGTGGAAAATCAACTAAATGGGCCAATGATAATGTGAACCATTTGCCTCATTAAAAATATTTCCAAGAAAATCTAATGGGGCAAAACTTGGACAAGGGAAAAGAGCACAAATGAAGCACATTCCTATTTAGTGACTTCTTTGGGCCTCTTGAATCTGCTTTGAAATGATGAAGATAGCAACATCTTTAGTTCCTTGTAAAATCGGCAAGAATGGTATTGTTGGAGTCTTGATGTATTCTTGAACATCTTCTTGCATTTCCTTAGTGATCTCGGATTTTTCAAGCTCTATGATTGCGATGAGATTCTCCACAGATTTGTTGAACTCCTCCCTCAAAGCTCTAGTACCTGATCTGGTTCTTGGAGTTTGCCTCATAGTTGGAACGTTGATGACTTCCTCCTCAGCTTCAGTTGAGCTAGCACTGATGGCCTCATCAGAAGGGCGAGACGAACTCAACACGAGCCAACTGGGCCGAGTCGAGCCCAAATACTAGAACTAAATGAGATCAAAGCCTCGCTAGCCCAAAACAACGCCAAGATGTGAACTATTCTTTCGAAGGTACACCATGCGATCAATGCGGCACCCGAGATAGATCAGATGTTAGAAGAAACATAACAAACCCCCTTCACAGCTCGGATCACCGACGCAATCGTGTCTGGCCCCGGTAATATCAGGATCCCGTTCTATGATGGACGACCGATCCAAACACTCACATAACTGCTTTCCGAATTGCTATGGGCCGATCCAAACTCAAGGATAGCGAGAAAGATGCCGATTTCTGCTTCATGTTTATGGAACATCTAAAGGGAGCTGCCCTCGAGTGGTTTTCAAGGCTGGAGAGAAATTTAATCGATGATTTCCAGCAACTCTCCGCTGGGTTCCTGAAGCAGTATTCCATATTTATGGAACGAGAAACTTCTGACGCCGACCTATGGACCATGGTACAAGCACCAACGGAGTCATTACGAAACTTCGTGGGACGATTCAAGACAGTAGTGTCGAAAGTGGAGGGTGTAAGCGATCGAGTCGCGCTCATCGCGTTAAAAAAAGCATTGTGGTATAAATTCGATTTTCGAAAAGAGATTGCACTCAACACACCCCGAACGATCTGTGACGCATTACACCGAGTCTCGGACTTCATCATTGACGAAGAAGAGATGAAAATTCTCAATGAAAGGTTCGAACCCACAAAACTGAGGAACCGAAGCCTCATCTCGGTCCCTAACCCATCAAACCCCGGAGGAATATATAGAATGGAGAATTCGTACATCACAAAGGACCAAAATTCCAAGGTGCCCACAACTATCAAGTAGGAGCCGGATGAGGCAAGGCACCATGGAATACATGGACAAGAAATTCCAATAACTTCGACGAGGAGGCCTATTGCGAACATCACAAGTGCTACGAGCATCTCACAACAAACTGTCGAAGCCTAGTGGCGAAGTTGGCGGCTAAGTTCATGGAAGGAGAGCTCGGCAATACAGTGATACTGCGTCGATACATTGTCATTAATCAAGCATTTCCAGCGGCGAGCCAAGACTAGAACCAATTGGTCATAGCCCCCGAACTTCCAAAACGTCACCATCTCCTTCGCCGAAGAGAAAAACACCGGCATCGACAAACCACACAACAACCATCTGAGACCACGACGTGGCAAGAATACTCATAGACACATGAAGCTCGGTCGACATGATTTTCTGAGATATCCTCAGACAGATGGACATCAGGTTGACGGAAATAACACCCGATATGAGGCCCCTGGCCGGATTCAATGGTGATACAACGATGACCCTCAACACGATCAGACTACCAGTCCATGCAAAAGGCGTAACCAAAGTCGTGGAATTCTCAGTGGCATATCACCCATCAATCTACAACGTTATCATGAGAACTTTGTGGATAAACTCCATGCAAAATATTCCTTCTACATACTACCTCTGCATCAAATTCCCAAACCCTGACGGAGTCAAAACAATATGGGGCAACCAGAAGGAATCTCGTGTATGTTTCCTCGCCGACACAAACTCCGAAACCCGGTAACAAACGTAAAGACTAATCACAAAAGCCCAAAGACGGACCAGGAGTAGGAAAAGGACATGTCCAAGGGCTTATAGCAATTACACATCACGGAAGCTCGCGATGAGGAAGCCGAGCCACCCTGCGAGCCCATGACCTAGGTTTGTATCGACGATAACCACCCAGACTGATACGTCAAAATCGGAGCCACATTGAACAAAGCAATATGCACCGAATTAATATCATTCTTAAAAGAGATCACACAGACATTTGCATGGACTGCGGAAGACATGTCGGGCATCAGCGTAGACGTCGCTTGTCACGAACTCAACGTTGATCATATCATTAAACCCGTAAAGCAGAAGAGGTGGAAGCTATGGACAGAACGAGCTAAAGCCATAATGAGGTAGATAAGATATTGAAGGTCAGTTCAATCGCCGAAGCAAAATACCCCGATTGGCTCGCCAACCTCGTAGTCGTGAAAAAGAAGAATGGCAAGTGGCGAGTATGCGTAGATTTCACCGATCTCAACAAGGCGTGCCCAAAGGACAGTTTTCCATTGCCACAGATCGACCGACTTGTTGAAGCAACGGGGGGCAACAAACTCCTATCATTCATGGACACTTTCTCCGGCTACAAAAATATCCAAATGAATCCCAACGACAGGGAGAAGACAACGTTCATAACAGACAGGGGATTTACTGTTATAAGGTGATGCCTTTCGGACTCAAAAACGCTGGAGCCACTTACCATCGACTGGTTAATAAGAAGTTTGCAGAACAGCTCGGAAAAACGATGGAAGTTTACATAGACGACATGCTGGTTAAGTCACTTAACGAAGAGAACCATGTGGAACATCTCCAAGGTTGTTTCAAGCAATTCAACCTGCATAACATGAAGCTAAATCCAAGAAAGTGTAGATTCGCAGTCACATCTGGCGAATTCCTCGGGTATCTAGTGACCCATCGAGGCATAGAGGCAAATCCGAAGCAGATCCACGCCCTAATCGAAATAACATCCCCAAAACCGAAGCATGAGGTACAAAGATTAACATGACGTCACCCCGCACTGAACAGATTCATCTCAAGATCTACCGACAAATGTCTGCCTTTCTATGACACCCTCCGAGGCAACAAGAAGTTTGAATGAACATATCGATGCTAAGAAGTTTTTCAAGAGTTGAGAAGTATTTAGCGAACCCCCTGATACTCGCCAAGCCGGTCGATGTCTTCACTATAGCCGTCAGCGGAGTACTCGTCACAAAAGAGTGAGGCGAGCAGAAACCTATTTTCTAAGTCAGTCAAACCCTAACAGACGCAGAAACCTGATACCCGCAGATGGAAAAACTGGCTCTCGCGGCAGTCATGTCTGTTCGAAAGCTGAGGCCATACTTTCAGTCACACTCCATCGTGGTGTTGGCCACTTTCCCTCTACGTACTATCTTGCATAGCTCAAGCCAATTAGGAAGCCTGGCGAAATGGGCTATAGAACTCGGCGAATACGATATCAAATATCGAAGCAGAACCTGTGCAAAATCACAAGTACTGGCGGACTTTATAGTCGAACACCCAGCCGAAGGAGTGAAAGAACCGACACCAAGCCCTATTTGGATACTTCATGTAGACGGCTCCTCCTCGAAGCAAGGATCCGGAGTCGAAATCCTTTTAACGTCACCAACTGACGACATTTTGGAACAATCTTTCCGAATGGGATTTTCGGCATCCAACAACGAGGCAAAATACGAAGTGATGATCGCTGGACTAAACCTCGCGCTCGGGATCAATGTCTGGAACCTTCACGCATTCTGCGATTCACAACTGGTGGCAAACCAAGTTAATGGAGAATACTAAGCCATAGACGATAGAATGGAAGCGTACTTGCAAATCGTCCAAGAGCTGGCCAAACAATTCGCAGAGTTTAACTCTATGCTTGCTTCGCTTGTATCATTGCGAAGAATTTGGTAAAGGTGAAACACGAAGCGCCCGCCATGAGACCCGATGACTTTACCACCGCTTTCAGAAGCATAATCACGGCAAACCTACAAGTTGTTAACTTGTATTTCTCGACCAAGACTCCACTTCAAGGGACTTGGTTCGATCTCATGCAGTTTTCCCGCGAACGCACTATCTCTCGCGCATCACTCGACCCGGACAGATTTGGCTACAAATTCTGCCCAAACGTCATTGAGACCTACTTTGTATTCTTAACCTGTGATTCTATTCCTAGACTCCGAGAAGGAGCAGTTCCATAGTGGCGACCAGAGACAACAGACTATGTACCGAATCTCCCTCGCCTACCATACACTATCGGCCAATTCTGAGTGGCCAATGCCAAGCGAGTCGCAGCTGCAGAGTATTCTCGACTACTACTACTTGCTCAGGTCCGTGCACAATCCGTTCCCGTGCACAATCCGTTCCCGTGGTACCACACCTCAAACCTTAACCATCATTTTCGAACCTCCCTCTTGCCTCTCTTGTTGTCTTATGTGAAAAAATGTGCAAAAACGTCGGAGATGGAGGAACGACAGAATTTTCAGTCACTCGAGAAGACAGAAAACGAGATGGAATTGGTTAAGGAGCTATCAATAATTTAAGCTTAAAAGTCGCCTTGGAAATCTTTTATCATTGGTAATTTTTGTCCTCCCTAAAACTCACGTTTAAAGGCGTTCCCCTTTTCTATAAATAATAATAATAATAATAATAATAATAATAATAATAATCGGAAAAAAAGGAAACAAAAGCCTAAAGAGTCTTAGGGTATTCCATATTTTTATACCAAGGCAACAATATTTCCTATGTGAGTAGTAAGAAGCCATTCTAATCAATTACCGGAGAAAAATCTAAGTTCGGAGGAGTGGCAGAAAAGTTCTGTCAAATGCAGAAAAGTCTCGGAGAAGAAATAATTCGCAACTACACTTATGCGAATAGGAAGTGACTGGAAACTATGGATATCAATAGCTCCATCCTCTTTTGTTGTTTTGCAAAATATCTAGTATTCTCCGGTGGAAATACGGTAACCCGAAATATTTTTAACCTCACCTCTAAAATGCCCTTAATGCATAGCCTCGATTGTCTTGGTTAGTATTTTTGATAAGAATCACACAACCCTTAATGAATGTTAAGAGCTAGTTGACTGAAAGATTAGAGTTTATGTGGTTAGATTTTCGAATATCGGATACCGTGGACTAGCGTTGAAGTACTTTAGTGAGAATTTTCTAGATTAAGTCCGATTGATGCATTACGTTGGTTATGGTTTAGAAGGACGGTCACTGAGATTTTTGTTAGTTCCTATGTTTTCGAAAACTTTTTTATGAGGTTAAATTTATGTTTTGTTTGAGGACACACAAATATCTAAGTCTGGGAGAGTTGATAACACCGGTTTTTGACCGTTTTTATGGATCGTTTTAATATCTTTTGTCGGTGTTTTAACTCCGTTTTGCATGGTTTTCAAGTGATTTCCATGTTTTAGAGTTTTGAAAGACATTTCAGGTAACTTGGGATAAAAGAGTGCATTTCGGAACAAAACTACGTTTTTGGATAAACTTGGACCGTTAGAAGTCTTGCTGTCAAAGAAGACCTTCTCACCATCCGATCATCACCAAATTTGGACATAACAAAAATGACACAACCAGATTTCAAATGCAATTTGTTTGGAGACACTCCAATGGTTGGATCTTCACATATACCCGAAGCACCAAAGGCAGACGAAGCTGCTCCGAAACCAGAGTTATTGCGGGTCGAGGACCTGCACCCACGGCCAACCGGAATTCCACCGCGGCCAAGAGGGCGCCACCCGTGACCAAAGGGAATTTCGCCATGGGTAGAGAGAACGCACCCGCGGCCACTAAATCCTCGACCAAAACAAGCCCGTTTTCTTCCCCGAGGCCAATTCCATCTTTTCAAGTGAAACCCTAAACGTCTACAACGAAGTGAAGACTATAAATACTTGCTTTTAGGTCTCTTAGACAAAATTTCTTTCACGCTTTTAGACAGAGATTAATTTTCCCGCAATTTTTACTCTTGTTCTTCGATTTGGATCAAAGGCTTCTCGACTCGTGTTCTTTGATAGAGAAGCCTTTCTTAATCCCTTTTTCTTACTGTTTTCTTTTCAATGATTAATTATGTTTATCTCAGCTATGGCTGAGTAGTTCTCTTGTTGGGTATAGGGTTTCGAATTGGCTCTCATGGTTCGATTATTCATTAGGTTTTTAGACTATGATACCGATTAGGGTTCTTCGTTCAATCCTTTTTATTAATGCATGTTTGCGTGATTGATCTCCTTGCAACTAAACTTAGATATTTTTAGAGCTACTAAAGTACTGGATCTATATGTTTGACCTAGGGGAGATGAGCAAAACCGTCACAAGATACGAAAGTGTACTTGTGGAGGGGTTGTGAGCGTTAACGACCTTGCTCGTTCATCATAACTTTTTGCGCGGCCGGAGACAAAAGCTACCGGTCGAGTACTTAAGTTATCGGTGTGTAGGATGTACGAAAGTAGGCTACACACAGTATTCGTGTTCTAAGTTCAAGAACCAATAGATGACAAAAGTTACTTTAGAACTCCTAACGAATTCTTTATGATTTTCGGCCATCAACCCTAGAGAATTTCCGATTGCCCAACACTTTGTTTATTAATTTACAACCTCATTTTAATTATTCGCTTTGATTACTTGCTGTTTTATTTCATTGCTTAATTTAGTTAAATCTCCTAGCCACAATTCGTGACAAACAAAACCCATAAAATCGATTACGTCTAGACACAACTTAGAAATCTATAGAAATCGACAACATTCAATCCTTGTTGATTTGATCCCTAAATACTACTGCTTTTGTGGTGCACTTGCAGCCTAACTAAAAGGGTAAAACTTGTTAGTTCAATCCCGACAACATCACCGAGCACAAACTTAGGAATCCAGTAACTGACGTCAAAGCCAACCGGAAGAAGCAGAAGATGAACCAATAGTCTAAGAATTACCTGGCTAAACTCTTATAGCAATTACAGATCACAGAAGTTTGCGAAGAAAAGGTCGGGCCGACCTGCGATCCCGTAATCTCGTTTTGTATTGACGATTCCCATCCAGATCGATGTGTGGAAATTGGGGCTACACTGAACGAGGCGATCCGAGCCGAGCTGATCACCTTCTTAAAAGAAAATGTACAAACATTTGCCTGGCGGCGAAAGATATGTTAGGCATCAGCATCAATGTGACTTGATCCAACATTCAAACATGTGAAGCAGAAAACATGGAAGCTGGGACTCGAACGAGCTAAGTCTGTGAATGACGAGGTAGAGCGACTGCTGAAAGTTGGCCCGATCTCCGAAGCAAAGTACCATGACTAGCTCGCCAACCCCGTCGTAGTCAAAAGAAGAATGGCAAATGGCGATTATGCGTGGACTTTAACGATCTCAACAAGGCATGTCCGAAGGACAGCTTCCCATTACCACACATAGATCGCCTGGTCGAAGTAACATCGGGCAATAAACTCCTATCATTTATGGACTATTTCTTTGGATACAATCAGATCCTAATGAACCCCGACGACAGGGAAAAGACAGCGTTCATAACAAATCATGGGATCTATTGCTACAAGGTGATTCCTTTCGGGCTCAAGAATGCTAGAGAAACTTATCAACGTCTGGTCAACAAGATGTTGCGGGATAGCTCGTAAAAACAATGGAGGTTTACATAGATGATATGCTAGTCAAGTCACTTGACGAGGAGAATCACGTGGCACACCTCTGATATGGACTTTCTTGTCACCCGTCGGAGCCATCATGGATTAGCCAAATTGACGTGTTTCTTTTGCTAACATCGAGAAAGATGTGTTCTACGATGTTGTCCCGCTCAAGCCCAAGAAGGAAGGATATCTCAATTTGAGAGACCCCGATCCCGACTCACTATGTAGCGATGATACACATGATGAGGAGACCGAAACCAGATCGAAGAAGACTTGTCGAAAGACACGGTCCTTCTACGACTAAGCTCATCTCGCTACCAATGTCGAGTTAAACGACATTAAACAAAAGCTCTCAATGGGAGGCAACCCATTTAGGTATGCTTTTATTTTTAATTTATTTTTTTTTCTTAGTCTCAGCTTTCAAAAAAATCAATAAAATCAAAAAAAAATCAATAAAACCAAAAAGTCAAAGAAAAGATATCACGGTTTGGAACTGCTCGTTCCAGCCCAAACCGCGAGGAAATACTTGGCCGAAAAAGAGGCTTGATCGTGGGTGTAACACACCGACCCGCAACGAACCAACCTTCGGCTGCGGTCGCGTCCCACCGACCTGCGGCGAACCAGCCTTCGGCCGCGGTCGCGTCCCACCGACCTGCGGCGAAGCTCCCTTTGGCCGCGGTCGCGCACCTCCGACCCGCGGCCAACTCCCTGTCGATTCCCCTCGATCTGTGATCGATCCCAATCATTTCCCAATCCATTCCCAATCACCCCACACCAATTCCCCATCACCACAACACCATCTACCATCCCCCCATCTAGCACAATTCCATTCACACATCAATTCCCCGACACCTCCATGTAAGTTTTCTTTATCTTAAATTTTTCAATTATTACATACATCTATTTCTCGTCCTTGATCGATTTATTTCACAATGGGGACAGTGTGATTTAAGTTTGGGGGATGATTTCATCTATTACTAATCACATTTTCTTTCATGAGTCTTTGCATTTTGCATTTTTTAAGATTTCTTTTACATTT
Source organism: Eutrema yunnanense (assembly GCA_002933935.1). NCBI lineage: Eukaryota > Viridiplantae > Streptophyta > Magnoliopsida > Brassicales > Brassicaceae > Eutrema > Eutrema yunnanense. The sequence continues at coordinate 88,053 of PKML01063679.1, read as the reverse complement.
TTCAAGTTTTTCAATAAAGTATGAATACGTTTTGAGGGAATGATGAAAGAAATCCATGACGACAACCGACCAATGTGCTTCTACGCTATTTCCTAGTAACATGCTCGTTCATATTTTGGTTCTAGACTAGGCGGTAGGTAGAGAGTTTCTGTTGATGCGAAATCCCCAGAGGAATTTAGACCGTGGAGATTCTATAGGATGGAACATACTAGCTCTATTATACTTGGACGTTAACTTGACTTAATTTTTCTCATCAAAGGTCTAGGCAAAGATAATGAATCATACATTCAGGACGTTCTTTTACCTTTTACCACTCTTTATCATATCTGAATGGCCAACTCATCTTTAGTTGGTACCCTACTTGAACCTTAACCATTTTTCAAACCTCATGCATTTTCTATTTGTGTCTTATGTGCACATATGTGCAGAACGCTGGAGAGGGAGGAACGACCCAGTTTTCAGTCACTAAAGACGTAGGCTATACGCGATCGGTGGAGGTGAAATCAACAAAGACTAGAGCTTGGTTCTGCCTTGGAAAATCTCAAAAAGTTGTTAAATTTTCGAACCCGTAAGACTCTATCTCAATAAAAGTCGTTTCCCCTTTTCAAAAAAATAAAACAAAAAAAATCGAAAAATCGAAAGGGAAAGGAAACAAGAGCCTAAAAAGAGTTTAGGATTGGTCGAAATACTTATGAGGCATCAATGGTTCGTTTGTAAGAAGTATGTCATTCCAATCCCACAGAAAATTCTAAGTCGGGGGAATAACATAAAACTTCTGTTTTTGGAAAAAGGAGGAACTGCAACATTTTTACGCAATAAGAAGTGGCTGGAAGCTATGGTTCTCAATAGGTCCTTCCTCTCTTGATGTTTTGCATAATATCTCGCATCCTCCGGTAAAATTACGGTAACCCAAAACACTTTTAACCTCAGCTATAAATGCCCTTAATACCTAGCATCGATTGTCTTGGTTTGATCTTTTTGATGAGAATTTTATATTTGTGCTTAATGAATTTAGAGAGCTAGTTAACCGGAATTTTTAATTTTGAAAGTTTAGATTTTGTATGACGGAAACCGTGGACTAGTGTTACGGGAACTAATGGTGAAAATTTTCTAGGCACGGCTACGTTTGATGTAGTTCGATGTCATGGTTTAAAAGGATGGTCTCCGAGATTTTGAGTTCCCTATGGTTTTTGTTTGATCTTTCCGAGCTTTGGTTTTGTTTTTTTTAGGACAAACAAAGTCTAAGTCTAGGGGAGTTCATAACACCGTATTTTTACCCGTTTTACCATCTATTTTAGAACACTAGTGTTTCATTCGCTTTTATATGTTTTTATCACGGTTTTCGCATATTTGTAATTTCAAGACTCTTTTCAGGTTACTTAGGCAAAAACATTGCAAATTAGAAAAAAAACCTGATTTTTGACTCAGAGTCAAACCGTCAGAAGTTCAACTGCAAAGAGGTTTTTCTCACCGTCTGATCCAGCCCAATTTTGGAGATATTCAAAAAGGACCAGCTAACTTTCCATTCCAACTGATTTAGGGACGATCCAACGGTTAAATCAAAAGATACATCAAGATCAAGACGTCCCATCCGGCCACTCCAGGAAGCTGTCCACCCCCGACCAAGAGGTAGTTCACCGCAGGCTGAAGCTTCCCACCCGCGGCCAAGGAGTGTTTCACCGCCGCCAGAGTCCATGGACCCGCGGTAAACCCATGTTTCGTTTTGTAAGCCCATTTGCAAAAACCGTTCGAATCCCGTCAAGGAGAAACCCTAAAGACATACGAAAACAGAGCTCAAGACCTATAAATATGTGTCTTTAGAGACCAAAAACCCAGTGCCTCATTTTTGTATTATTCTGTGCTTGCTTTTACATTACTTTTCTTAACCTTTGTTCTTTACTTTCGAGATTAGTGAAGAGGTTCTCTTCAGACTTAGTTCTTAAAATCGAGAGATTCCTTCATCATTCTCATGCTATATATTTAATCATGTCTTTTATTTTAATTATGTCCGAGTAGTTTAATCGTTGAGTTTAAATGGATTATCGAGGAGAATTCTATGTTCGATAAGGATTTCACAAGGTAAAACCATAGCCGATTTCTAGAACTCTTTCTTATAGATCTTTGTTAATGCATGAATCTAGTGTCATGAACTAGAGGCTGATTTCTAGGTGTTAAAGAACCACCAAAAGTGTTGAATCTAAACACCCGAATCGTTCATCTATAAGAGTGTGTCGTGTCGTAAGATACAAAAGTATACTTACAGAGTATTGTGAGCTAATAAGAACCAGCTCGAACATCATGACTTTCTGTGCGGCCGGAGACGAAAGCTACCGGTCGAGTATATAAGTTATTGGTGCGTAAGATGTACGAAAGTAGGTTACGCCATTTATTATGTTCAGTCCGTGGAGTTACTAGAAACTTTGTTATTAAGAGTTTAGGGACCGTGTTTGAATCGAACATACCCTAAGATATCCCTATCGACCCAACATTGTTTTATCATAGTTTACAAATCACTTTTCCCCTTTTACTTTCAAGTCATCGATTTTCATTCTAAATTTTCAAGCAATTTTCCGTTTTTCGCTCTTTACAATTTTGTTACCAAAAACCCTATAAAACTTATTCTCGTTTTAGACTTCCTTACTAATTATCTATCTAAGGTCTCACAGAAAAGCATTCCCTCCCTGTGGATCGATAACTTAAGTCATACAACACACATATGTGCACTTGCAGACTTTTAGGTTTATAAATTTAAAATTAGCCTGAAGTTTTGGAAACAATCCGATAGCATCACTCTCCTTGCAGATAATACCTTGAATACCTCGGCTAAATTGTATGGGAACGGAGGAAAGGAGTCGCGAACTGCAAAGATGATATGCTCAATTTAATACCCTAAATAGTACTAAAGCAGTTGCTGCAGTAGATCAGGGGTCGAACACAAGAACTCAGTTATCACACAATAGATTATATAGATCCGGAACAAGCTAAACCAAAAGATGTAATTGAAAACAAGATTGCAAGTAAGGTGTTGTGAATTCAGTTGGAGGCAGATAGGTTCAGGGTATTTCTCAGGAAATCAATGAATGCAGCCTAATTAACTAACATGATTCAGATTAAGCACTGTTCTAGAACTCAAATCACTAAAATATAATTAACCAACTCTCGTTGCGAAAACTATCTAAATCTAAATCCTAGGAATTCCAAATCTCTTTGCGAATCCTAAAGTCTAAATCAGCTTTAAAGTTCAGGTTTGATATGTTCACAAAT
>PKML01063679.1:30263-67271 GCA_002933935.1 Eutrema yunnanense | reverse complement strand
GAATTGGGGTCTTCTTGCAAATATCAGAGTCTTCTGGGCACTTTTGCAATTCTTCAAGTCTTGGGAAAAAGTCGCGGCCCATGAATTCTCGATGAGTGTCGATCGATACCAGGGGGTATCGATCGATGCTTGTCGCTCAGATCGGGCACTTAGTCATCAGACTTCAGTTTCGCTCCAGAATGCTCCAGTATCTCCAATAATACTCCAAATGTGCTAAAACCTGTAAAGGACTCTAAAAGACTCCAAAATACTATAAAGACTCTATAAAAAGGACTTATACCATGGCTTAAACAGGGTAAAAACCATGATATATCAAAAGACAAGAAAACAAGATCAGTTATGAATGCCAAATAACGCACCGAGCCAAAAATCTACGGATCAACTACCAAGTGGTCCCCATCTCGTCTTGACCAAGCGGAGATAGTTGCTACCAACAGAAGCATTGGAAACACGGACATAGAATAAGTAGTCCTCCCAGCCGATGTCCTTGCTCGGAAAGCATATTATGATTCTCCGAGTCCTTTTTTTGCCAATATAGAACTTCTCCGACTTCAGGACCCTTTGGATCTTCAACAGATTCCAGAGATGATCGACGCTGATCTCGATATCACACTCATATCTCTGAATTAAAATTCCCACGAGGTGACAAAGCCCTTGAGGCATGAACTGAGCCAAAGCAAGGCTGTGTCTCCACAAATACCGAAGAATCACTTTGAGAATTGGAAACCAAAGGAAGCACATGTGAAAGAAACCTTCATAAACGGTGAAGTAGCCCAAAGGAGGTCTATTGGCTCAGTCATATGATTCAAGGACAATGAACTCGACTTCCTCAGAAATATCAAAGCGTCGCCACAACTCCTCTAAAGACGTTTCTTCTTAGGTTTTCTTACAGCTCGTTGCTTCGACAGACCCGCCAACTGGCTCGACATCATACGATATATTCCCATCCTCGCCTCAAAAGGATCTCAAAATAAATCCTCGTCTTCAATTGTAACATCTTCATAGATCACCTCAGTCTCAGGCGCTGCAACAAAGGAAGGAATCAACCCTTCAAAATGGATAACTGATAACATCGGTTTTTGACCATTTTTATGAATCACTTTAATATCTTATGCAGGTGTTTTAACTCCGTTTTAATGTTTTTCAAATGATTTCTATGGTTTAGTATTTTGAAAGATATTTCAGGTAACAAAAGTACATTTTTGGAGAAAGGAGTGCATTTCGGAACAAAAGTACATTTTTGGATAAACTCAGACCGTCAGAAGTCTTGCAATCAAAGAAGACCTTCTCACCATCTGATCATCACCAAATTTGGACACAACAAAGTAGATACAACCAGCTTTCAAATGTAATTGGATTAGAGACGATCAAATGGTTGGATCCTTAAATATACCTGAAGCTCTGAAAGCTAACGAAGCTGCCCCAAAGAGAAATCCACCACGCCTGGAAGAACCCGAGCCGCGGCCAAGCACCATTCTACCACGCCTATATAAGCTCGACCTGCGGCTAAACCCCTATTCGCCATGGTCAGAAGCCACGCACCCGCGTCCAAGCTTCTTTACGACCAAATCAACTTGTTTCTTCACCCGAGGTCAAAACCATCTTTCCACATCAAACCTTAAACGAAGCCAAGGCTATTTATACTTATTTTTAGGTCTTTTAGAATTGCGCTACAAAAAAAATCAGACTCTTTTATAGCAGTAGCTACTCTTGCAACTTTGTTTTTTGGTTTGGAGCAAGGATTCTCGATTCGAGTTCTTCGATATAGAAGCTTTCTTCATCCCTTTTTTTTACTGTTTTCTTTTCTATTTATTGATTAAGTTTACCTCAGCTATGGCTGAGTAGTTCTCTTGTTGGGTATAAGGTTTTGAAGGGTCTCAAATGGTTCGATTTCTTATTAAGTTTTTAGAATAGAATACCGATTAGGGTTCTTCGTTTTATCCTTTCTCTTAATGCATGTTTGCTTGATTAATCTCCTTGCAACTAAACTTAGGTATTTTTAGAACTACGAAACTACTGGATCCATATGCTTGACCTAGGGTAAACGAGCAAAACTGTCACAAGATTTCGAAAATATACTTGTGGAGGAGTTGTGAGCGTTAACGACTTTTGAGTATAATCACTAACTTTTTGTGCGGGCGGAGACGAAAGCTACCGGTCGAGTATTTAAGTTATAGGTGTGTAGGGTCTATGAAAGTGGAATACACATAGTGTCCGTGTTCCAAGTTCAAGAATCCAAAACGACAAAAAGGTCGCTTTAGAAGTCCTAGCAAAATCTTAATAGAAATCGGCCATGAACCCTAGAGAATACCCATTGCCCAACGTTTCGTTTAATTGTTTTACAACCTCGTTTTAATCATTCGCTTGCTTACTTTATGTTTTATTTCATCGCTTAATTTAGTTTATTTTTCTAGCTACAACCGTGACAACAAAACCCATAAAAATATAGCTTACGTCTAGATACAAGTTAGAAATCGTTGGAAATTAGACAACAACACCTCGTGGATTTGATCCCTAAATATTACTTCGTGTGATGTACTTTTGCAGCCTAGTAAAAGGGTAAACCCAGCACGTCGGTACTCATTCCGACAGTGTCAATAACCTCGGCGGATCTAATCACCTCGGCTTTATGAACCCCGATCAAAGGAGGATTCGCCTAGGAAGAATTCACCTCGGCGTCAGATGCCGCAATCAAAGGAGAAGTCAAACCTATAAGCACATTTGCCTCAGTAGGTCTATTCACCTCGACGCCTCCTGCGAATAATACAAAGCTATTGTCAAGCTGCCCAGAGGAGTTAGTCGAGCCAACTGAGTCGTTCGAACCGTCAAGATATGACATTACACCTCAGCAATAATTAATCGACGAAGATGGATGAGCGAATTTAAAGACTCGCAGTAGTTCGTATGAATATGGATCGGATAAATTAAACGACGCAGCGGTGGATTGGAAAACTCTAGCCGAAAATTAAATAAAAAAGAGAGAGAGAAGGGAGCTACCTCTTTTACGAAAATTTGGGAGAAGTGAATAATGAGAAGAATCAAGTGGTTCCAGTACCTCTGGCCGCGATGAACTGGCCTCTGGCCGCGGGTGGAGTGGCTCCAGGGGGGCGGAATGGTGCTTGGCCGCGGGTCCGGCTCCTCGAGGCGCGGCGGGCTTCTCTTCGGGGCAGCTTCATCTGTCTTCAGTGCTTCAGGTATATTTAAGGATCCAACAATTGGATTGCCTCCAATCCAATTTCATTTGAAACTGGTTGTCTCTACTTTGTTGTGTCTAAATTTGGGGATGATCAAACGCTGAAAAGGTCTCCATTAGCGGCAAGACTTCTTGACGGTGCAAGTTTATCCAAAAACGTAATTTTGCTCTGAAATGCATTCTTTTATTCCGAGTTACCTGAAACNGGCCGCGATGAACTGGCCTCTGGCCGCGGGTGGAGTGGCTCCAGGGGGGCGGAATGGTGCTTGGCCGCGGGTCCGGCTCCTCGAGGCGCGGCGGGCTTCTCTTCGGGGCAGCTTCATCTGTCTTCAGTGCTTCAGGTATATTTAAGGATCCAACAATTGGATTGCCTCCAATCCAATTTCATTTGAAAACTGGTTGTCTCTACTTTGTTGTGTCTAAATTTGGGGATGATCAGACGGTGAAAAGGTCTCCATTAGCGGCAAGACTTCTTGACGGTGCAAGTTTATCCAAAAACATAATTTTGCTCTGAAATGCATTCTTTTATTCCGAGTTACCTGAAACGTCTTTCAAATCTCAAAAATATGAAAATCACTTGAAAACCTTTGAAAACGGAATTAAAACAACTGCAAAAGAATATGAAAGTGATCCATAAAAATGGTCAAAACCGGTGTTATCATATATATATATATATATATATATATATATATATCTTTCGTGCTTTTACAGAGAGACGAACTCTAGCCGCTTTTATTTTTTCATCGATTTGTAGAGAAGATTTCTCAACTTGTGTTCTTCAATAGAGAAGATTTTCTCCATCTCTTTCTCTTTAATGTTTTCATTTAACTATTATGATGTTTAGCTCAGCTATGTCTGAGTAGTTTCCTTGTTGGGTATAAGGATTTCAAAGGGCTCTCATTGATCGATTACCATTAGGTTTTTAGATTATGATATCAAATTAGGGTTCTTCGTTCTATTCTTATTGTTAATGCATATTTTCTTGATTGATCACCTTGCAACTAGACCTATGTAATTAGAAGACTTAAGTCGCTTTAAAAATCATAATTAATTGTTTGGTGATAATTCGACAATGATCCCTAGAGAGTTCTCGATTGTCCAACGTTTTTAATCTATTGTGTTACACCGCTTTCCTCACTTGCTTACTTACTTTTCTCGCTTAGTTTATTTTAATTCCTAACTACAAATATCGTGACAATAAAACCCCTTAAAACTCCTATTAGGTCTAGACACAATTTCGAAATTGATAGAAATCGACATCACTCAAATATCTATGGATTCGAGCCCTTAAATACTATTGTGTTTGTTTTGCACTTGCACCTTTGCTTAAGGGCAAAACTTGTTAAGTATATTCATGCACGATTAGTAGATGCATCATCTTCCATCTCTATGTAAGTGTTGGACATGTGCAAGGCGTCCTCCATGCTTTGAGGTCGGTTGGGCTTTATTTTTTTGCCAAATTCTGATTAACACTAGATGGCCTTTCGTAGCGCTTCGATTGTGGCCTCGTCCCCCATCGTAATATGAGCGACTACGGCTTTAACCCATTCCATTAACTCTCGTATCGTAGGGGTTCGTCATGTCTTTGTTCTAGAGCCCAGAGATCAGCATTAGACACACTATGTTGCATGTACATGGAATAATATTTGACGAAGGCGATCGTGAGTTGTTTGTAGTTATCAATCAAATTCACTTCGAGTAGAGAAAACCAGGTGAGCGTGGTGCCACTTAGGTTTTCTACGAAGTGTTGGCATTTGGCAGCATCTAGCTCCTCAGCCAAACTGAATTGGAAACGGTTCATGACGATGTTGAAAGATGTCATGAAGTGTTGGGGTTTCGAATTGCCTTCGAAAGGTTTTAGCCGAACTAAGGTGTTAGCAATCCTTGATGTGAATCCTTGATGTGAATGTGCTTTTTTTGTTCCTGAATCACACAATCGATTTCAGGTGCTTTGTTGGTTGTTTGGTGAAATTTGGAACTCATGTCGCGGAGTTAGGCCTCTACGCCCTGTAGCTCTTGGTCGCGAATGACGTATTGGGACATTGGTTGTTGAATGGTGTGCTTTCTAAAGGTTATGTGGACCGTATGCCAGGTTGTTCCACTTTGATTAACCTGAGTTGGAGATAGGTCGGCGAACAGAGTTTGGCGCAGTTGAGGCGTTCCGTCTTGAGGTTGGGCTGATGCGTGATTTTGTTGGAGCTCGCTAAGTTGGTTGTTGAATTGCTCGTTGAATTGGGTCTGAGCTCCTGCCATAGCGTCGAATCGCTCGCTGTTCTGATGAGCTAAGTTCTCAATTTGCGTAGCCAGGACTTGCAAGATAGCGGCATGTTCAGCTGGTTCGGTTGATGCGGTGTTGTGAGTGTTGACGGGAGCTGGAGGTGGTCGTCTGTTTGGATCTACCGGGTTGGCGTCTTCGAGTTCGTTGTTATTGTTGCAGTTTTCTCCGCGAGGTCAACCGTTAAGTGTTTCTACCATTGCCGAGCTTACTTACTGAGATTGAGATCCGAGTTCCCCATAGACGGTGCCAATTGTTAACGTGGTTCTCAACTAAGTTAAACAAATAGAAGAAAGGGGATCGTAATCTCGTTTTATTAAGTATAAGTTCGGCGGAATACAAGGTTGATTAGGTCGTCGGAGGGGACAAGCTAACCGGAAAATAACTAGGAGTAATCTTGTAGTTCTCAATCTCTTACCTCTCGTGAGTTAATGAATTGTAGGATCCCTTTCAAATGAAGAGGGTCTCTCCTATTTATTAGATCTTATGTCGGCTAAAAATTGGAGATTTTTTTTTTCTCTGCGAGTTTGGATCGAGAATATTTTCTTTTTTTCAGAGAAAATATGGAAAATCTTCCGTTTATTTCGGAGGTCGGTGCTGACTTAGTGTAGTTGGGCTTAATGGGTCATGAAGCCGGTTATCGAGCGAATGTGGATTATATCGTTGTCGTCTAATAAACTGTCGCTGATCGGGATCAATTTGGCCGATTTCGGATTAAATCGGAGGTAACCCGTAAACATAAGAATCCAAATACATTGAAAGTCTAAGCGAAATGAAAAGTTAATCGATCCAAGCAAAGATCATTAACTTTATGTGGAATGCCAAAAAATAAAAAGTTATAATATAGTAATAATAGAAGAAGAGAGAGTCCGGGGAAGAAGGGTAGACAAAGAGACCTCCGTCCCGGCAAAGACGGGCTGTAACCTTCTTTTCCTACTACATTGGGCCCCACCACCCACATGCCTCCATGTTCTCTTTTTTTTCTCGTCCCAACATTTTTTTGGTTGATTTCTTTATTTCTCATTATTACTAAACTTTTTTTGATAAAAGATTTACAGCTGAACCTTAACATCGCATATAACAAAAAATGGTCATATAAATTTTGAAATAGGTTTCTGACTAAGACATGTACTATTGTTTGTATTACAGACATTGTATCACCTCCTAACCTTGAATTCGATATAATGCATTTTAATACTGACCAAAACAAAATGTATCTATGACGATAACATATTATTTAATATTGTATTATAATCGTTAATACATTATTACTATCATTCAAATCTAACATCATGCATGTTTTGTTCACAAAATGTCAAAAATATTTCTTAAATTTGATTCATGCTATATTCCATTAATATTGATTGAAAAATTTAACAAAAAATACTGATTTAGTAATACATAGAAGAAAATAAATTTAAACTCTTTTTATTAATATTTTAATATTATTTGTAATAAAAATTAAACTTATATATTATTTATTTAATTATATATCTACTTACTTGTTTTAAAAATTAAATTATCTATTCTTTGTATGTATCCGATTCATCATTACATGAATCAGGGAAAAGTCCTATTTCTAAAAATGGATCGAATTTTGACCAAACAATATGTCCTACTAATGCCATCTGCAAAATGAGTGAATACTGAATAGTCCCCGAGAAACAAAATCAAAAATAAATTTGAGGACAGCTGGAAAAATACCATGTGTATTTCTCAAATGTGAAAATATGATAGCAAAGGAAATATGGATTTAATGACTTACCATGCATGCAAACGATGAAAGAATAAATAAATGAATACTAAATAACTTATTAATGTTACAGCATAAAAAACAAAAAAAATAGAGGGAGAGGAAAGAGGAGTGTTAGAGGCCAATATTCTCCTCGGGATTGGTGTGGTAAAAGGAATGACCATTCTCTTCCCTTGTCCCTATAAATATCTTACCATCGAACACTTTCCTTCTCACAATATCAACTTCTCTCTCTCTCAACTTTCCCTTAATTACACTTTTGCCCTCGCTCCCTCTTCCTCCTTTAGGGTTTCGTCTTCTCTACATGACTCTCTCTGTATTCTTCCACAGCTTTCTTGAACTGCAACCTTCTTGAGATTGGTTTTTTTCTCATATGTCTATTGCATAAGACTGTGATTTTAATTTAAATCGCATATGTTCGATTGATTTGCGGTTCAATAAAGCTGTGGGAAGATACATACAGAGTCACTTGATTTTCTAAATCTCATTCATATAAGTAAGCACGAATTCTGTTTTTATCAGATCCTGTTCCAGATCTTTAGTTTATGATTTTTTTTTTCTCTCTAAATGACTCATGTTATGACTATCCAGAATATATGAGTATATTCAAGATGGTGATCTGTAATAATTTTTGTTAATTTTTATGTTCATAGAAAAACCCTAATTTGTTTTCTACCGGGGTCTTATTGGTGTTGATATATATATTTAGTATAAATATGACATATAAATCAATGTTTGAAATGGGATCCATAACTCGTCAAGTTAATAATATTGGTATGGGCGATTGTGGTTGTTGTCTGATGGAAACGGTTTAGATCTATGACCTGTTAGATCTATCAAGACAAGATATTTATTTTATAACGATGAGTTTGTTTGTTCTCTAATAATTTAGCTGCATGATGGATCTCTATCTCTATCTTATGATCATTTAGCTTTTGCAAATTGAGTCCATTGGTCAATGTCAAAACTTTTCATAAGATGGCTAAATACGGAGCATTAATAAGCAAAATTTGTTTGGTTGATGAGCTAATAATGCGTTGATGGACCACATTTTGAATATTGATGATGTAGAGGAAGTAGTGGCACAGTAGTTTCTTGGGTCGATCCACATTATTTGCGTTGATGGCCTTCTTATTATTTATTTTTGAGATAATGATTCAATGGTTGAGAAAAGGATTAAATGTTAATGCCAAAAGTAGCAACCAGTAAATAACAATTAGATCCTGGGCTTCATGAAATAGCTTAACTCTGTTGTCGGAGTTTTTGATTTTACAAAGCTTCTAATATGTTCGCAATCGTTTTCTAAACATTTGTTTGTGTTTAGACAGTTCTAGTTAATGCGTATGGGTAAAATATAGTCTCACAACTTGATTTTGGTTTCTTCCAGTCAAACTATGACAAGCGGTTAATAATTCGTATTCTTAATAGTTTGCATAACTTTCGTTGTTCTAAGCTTAACTTTGTATTTATCAACTCCAACATGTTATAAAATAAAAACTAGATCCAACAAAACCAAATATATGAATTTCGAAAAGGTACATCATGTATTATTTGTTTGAAATAAACAATTCTCTTTCTTCAGTTAAAAATAAAACAATGCAGAGTCTAAATGATAAGAATTAGAACGGATAACGTTATTACCCGTTCCATCACGACTATAATAAAATTGTCCTTGTAATAGTTCTCATAATTTGTATCAATGTTAAAAAAAAAAAAATTACCAATAGATATATTAGTAGAATTAAAAAAAATGGAAATGAAGATGTATCAAAAGAGGATGATAGAAGAATAATTTCTTTCTTTTCATTCTTCTTCAATATATTAAATTAACAATTTTTACAAAAGTTGTTAGTATTTCAGTATTTTTTTAACGGGAAAGACAACAAAAAATTATGTATAATTTCAGAAAATAGATAAACATCCTCGGAACAACTCATATAATCAACCAAATGGTTGTGGGATTAGTAATTCTCACTTGTGAAAGAGTTACCATGTAGATTTAGGCCAGATATCGATTCCGCAAATATGAAATTAGCTAACAACTTGCATTTGACCAGTCGAAATAGTATCATGTTTTATATCCATTAGAAAACTCGGTAAATGTACTTCTCGGCGACTACATTTACCCTGAAAGATTAGTCACGTGATACAAACTCGGATGGTAATAAAAAAAACTCATATAATCTGCATAACGTACAGTATTGCTGANACATTGGTAAAATTTCAGTTTTTTTTTTTTTGTGGTTTTCACTTTTTTAAACGACATCACATTGAAAAACCAAAAAATAAATTAATTGAAAATAACTAAACCAAGTACTAAACCGATTTGAATGACAAAACTGATTTGTTCGATTTTGTTCGATTTGGTCCGATTTGGTCTGATTTGGTCCGATTTGGTCCGACTATAACCGACTAAACCGGAATACCAATTTTTCTCAGCGATTTTACTAAAATCGGGTCGGTCAAGTCCGAACTGCCGCCTAGCCGTGCGCCTAGGCGGCGCCCAGGCCGATTTTTAGAACAGTGATTCCTGCAAACATGAAATTAGCTAACAACTTCCATTTGACTAGTCGAAATAATATCATGTTTTATATCTATTAGAAAACTCGGTAAATGTACTTCCCCACCACTACATTTACTCTGAAAAATTAGTCACGTGATACAAACTCGGATGGTAATAAAAAAAACTCATATAATCTGCATAACGTACAGTATTGCTGAAGTAACTCTATCGAATTATAAACATATATTCCAATTCACTAGAAACCTAACTAGTCGAAGTTAGCTTCTGAGTAGATGGTTTATCATTTCGACACCTCTAGATCTGAATTATAGTAGGTAATTGCAAAGGTTAATCCAACCATCATCGCATTTACTAAAGTCGAAAAATAAAATTAGCAAAAACAAAAAGTCGAAAACTAATGGATATGCTGGCCTCTTATTACGTGATAAGATGTCTTACTGTCGGCATCTAATCCAGCACACTCTAAATCAGTTTTCTTTTATAACAAAATTGAAATTCTAACCATAACTGCGAGACGAACTTCTTCATATTCTTTATATTCATATATTTGTATATATATATATATATATTTTTTGACATCATACATTTCAATTTTCTTCTTGGTCATATTTGTTTACTTTAAAGTGTTTGGACGCTTACTGTTATGTCTTTATTGCTCGCCATGTTGTTCTTTATATGTTTAGTGGTATATGCTTTACTTTTATTCTTTACTCAATTCGTTTGTCTTATATTTTTTCCAAATTTAATCGCTTGAAAAGCAAATCATATGCATTGTAAAGGAGATTTGTATTGGATTCCACTCAGCTAAGCCAATAATTAAAGGTCCCATAAGTCATATCTAATTAAATTACAAGTAAAAGACTAAAACATATATTTCCCTTTAATATTTATGTGAACAGGTTTCATTGGCCATTACTTCTTGGAAAACCACCAAACAAACACTTATATTTTTAGTTGGATCTTAAAAAAGAATTATCATATTTGGAAGTATATTATCTAAAGGGGTAAAACCTTAAAATACATCAATTATATAAAATTTGTTAAAAAAATATACGAACTATTTCGACTCCAAAAAAATACGCAATCTATTTATAACATCCAGTTTAATACTTGGACATTAAAAAAATATTAGTTTTACACCGGATCCGTCAACTTCGTTAAATCGTTGAGTGATATATCATGGTTTTTACCCTGTTTAAGCCATGATATAAGTCCGTTTTATCGAGTCTTTATTCTATTATAGAGTTTTTTAGAGTCTTTTACAGGTTTTAGCACATTTGGAGCATTATTGGAAATATTGGAGTTTTATGGAGTATGGAGCAAAACTAAAGTCTTGTGACTAAATATCTGATCGGAGCGTCAAGCATCGATCGATACCCCCTGGTATCGATTGACACCCATCGGAGCAGAATACAAGTCTCGACTTTAATGAACTTTGAAGAATTGCAGAACTTGTCCAGAAGACTTTAATATTTACAAGAAGACCACAATTCGTGTTTAAACTATTTAATTAGGTTTTACAGCCACTTGGGCGGTGTGTGTTTTTATTACTTTGAGTTTAGATCTTTTGAGAGGGGAGACAAGTCAGAACTCTGTTCGTCTGAGAGAAGATTTCGAACCCCTGTTTTACTCTACTCTTATTTATTTTATTGATGATTTATTCAGTTATGTTGATTGTTTCATTATCCATGTCTGAGTAGATCCCTTGTTAGGTTCAGGGTTCTCAATAGGATTTTCTCTGAATGCTAGGTTGACTTATTTACTAGGATTCAACATCTGAATTAGTTCTTCACCATAGGTTGTTTGCAAAGCTAATTCTGGATTGATCACCTAGAACTTAGATCTTAGGATAATTGATTAGTCGCGAGAGTTCGATTAATTACCTGATAAAACCTAAAGTGAGCAAAATAACTATTCGCAAAGAGATTTGGTTTAGTTGTTTTGTGAACATATCAAACTTGTAGATTAAAAGTTGATTTAGACTTTAGGATTCGCAAAGAGATTTGGAATTCCTAGGATTTAGATTTAGATAGTTTTCGCAACGAGAGTTGGTTAGCTATACTTTAGTGATTTGAGTACAAGAACCGCGCTAAATCTGAATCCTGCTAGTTGATTTATCTGCATTCACTAATTCCCTGAGAAATACCCTGAACCTATCTTTCTTCAATAGAATTTACAACTGATTTAATTTACGTACTTGTTTTCAATAACATTGATTGCTTAGCGTAATTCCCACATCCATAATCTATTGTGTGTCTCTGTGAGTCCTTGTGTTCGACCCCTAGCTATACTACGACAACTGCTTTAGTATCTAAATAGGGTATTAATTTGAGCACATCAAATTTGGCGCCGTTGCCGTGGACTCAATTCGCCATTTGATTTTAGTCTGAGAATTTTGACTAAGCTCGTCGGTATCGATCGATACTATCGGTCGATACTCGTCGTCTTCTTTTTGTTGATATCGATCGACACCACCCACTGTCGGTCGATACTCAACGTATTTTTTTTTGTTACTTACGTGCTTTGCCTAGTGTGTTTCAGGTGTGAATTTGGAACGTGCAAACAGGAAAGCAAAGAAGCCAGCAGAGATGAACAACACAATGATTCTGATTCAGGATGCTGAGGGAGCTTTGAGAGACCAAGAGGGTCAGTTGTGCAATACGAGAGGGTAACGTCTGGATGGAGAGGGGAACATCATTCCACCTGCTCATGTTGTCGCTGGGAACACGAACGCTGAGAATGCTGTGGTTAATAGTGGCAGAACGATTGGTGAGTGCAACAGACCTAACCATTTTTATGCAAATCGATCAGCGATTCGTCCTCCACCTTATCAGAGGAATGACTTTGAGCTGAAACCTGCGTACTACACTCTTGTGAGACAGCACCCTTTTCATGGTTTTTCCAGCGAACATCCCATGGATTACATTGAGAGGTTCGAGGACTTGGTCACTGGCATCAAGAGCAATGGAGTGTCCTACGACTACCTCTTCTGCAAGCTTTTCCCATACTCACTTGGTGGAGAAGCGACTTACTGGCTGAAGCAGTTGACTCCTGGATCGCTGACTACTTGGGATCAAACTAAGACTGCCTTCCTGAATAACTTTTATGATGATGCACGATCCGAGGATCTCAGGAACAAGATTTCTTAGTTTTCTCAAGGACCGACTGATGCATTTAAGACTGCGTGGATTCGATTTATGTCGTATCAGAGAGATTGTCCACATCATGGGTACTCTGATGTTCAGCTGCGGGGTACTTTCTACAGGGGAATCGATTGGAGGTATCAGATGACTCTAGATGCTGCGAGCAATGGAAATTTCTACACGAGGTATCCTGACGATGCGTATGTGCTTATTGAGAACTTGGTTTTTAGCAATCGTACCAAGAATGCAGACATGGAGCGCAAGAAGCAAGCTGGTAACTTGGAGTGCAGACAGATTGCTGAGGTGAATGTTAAGTTAGATTCAATGCACAATTTGTTGATGGGCAAACAGCAGAAAGTTGCTCATCTTGCTGAAAAGGATGAAGTAGAATATGTTAACTACATTGATGGAGTTGGATCTCATGATCAAAGGTATCAACGACCACCCACACCACCCAGAACTTCTGAGAGCAAGATTGAATCTATGTTTGAACAGCTTCTTCAAGGACAGCAGAAGCTGACTGTGGAATTTAATGGGAAAATTGATGCCTTGTATACTGATTTAAATGGAAGGATCGATGCTATTCATATTCAGCAGAAGATGCTGGAAACTCAGATAGCTCAGACTGCAGTAACTGTCAAGGAACTGATGGTTCATTCACAGAACGAAGAGATTTCGGAAATCACCTCTGTGTCGACCGATACCCTCTTGTATCGATTGACACCAGTTCAAGAATCTGTCAAAGACGTCTCGAAGAAGCAAGCATCGATCGACACCCTCACTGTATCGATCGATGCCAATCTAGACACTGCGACGGAACCACGTACGAGTGTTGACAGACTTCGCAAGCCCAAGAAACTGAATCATATCCCTCAACACCTCAGAGATCTTATTTCTCCAAAATAGCTACTTGGCTTTGAGAAGATGGTACGAAGAATTCCACTCACACATACTTTTGAAGAAGCCCTAGAATACCGCCCTCTGCTGAGTCACTTCCGAGACTGCAGAGAAACTGAGGAAGAGATTAAGGCACTTTTCGCCAAGGTCAGAAGTCCACCGCCTCCACTGAAGCGGTTGATTAAGAGGGAAGACCCATGGATATTCTCAGTTCCATGCCATATCTCTGGTGGTGAATTCAAAGAGTCTAAGAGTCTCTCGTTGACTCAGGTGCTAACGTCAATGTCATAACAAGGGAAATTGCAGAAGGATTGGGAGCTGATATTCGACCTCCAAAAGCATCTATTACATACGCAGACTGTTCCACCTCACTTCCCTATGGTACAATCCCTGATTTGCTGGTTAACGTAGGAGATTGCCTGGTTCCTACTGATTTTCAGGTTGTGGAGATGAGCACACAATCTCGTACGCAGCTGATTCATGGAAGACCGTTCATGGCTACGGTTGGTGCCATTATGGACACACCCAGCAAGCACATCACGTTCTCATACATTGACAAGGATGTGTACTACAAAGCCATCCCTAGAGGAACTCCAACACATATATCTTGCATCACCGTTGTTCCAGATGAGACATTGGTAATTGATCTTTTGGAAGAGCCTCCTGACGAGCCAACTGTCACAGACATTCTAGATAGTCCTTTTGTCATCACCAAGAAAGACTTCAAATCAGCTAAGGCAGAGAGGACGGTAAAGAGCAAAGGAGTAAAAAGTTTTCCCCATGTGACTTTAACCCCTCAGAAGTGCGATAGAGATTCAATTAAATATAAGTTGAAATGCAAGGGAACTTCGAAACCATTCTCTAAGGCTAGAGTCATTCTCACTTCGGAGCTGAAAGAGAGAGGACATGAGTTTGTGGAGAGCAAGATGAGCAAAACTCTGCAGCTGGCGATGTCAAATTGTGGAACTTGTTTCGGTGCAAGTTCTCATTTTTCTCCTGACTGAACGGCCGTAAAGTCAAGCTCGTGACGTAAAACAAGCGCTGAGTGGGAGGCAATCCGCTGGTGAGTTTGTACATAACTCTTTTATTTTTGTTTTTATTTTTAGTTTTGTGTCTTGTGTCTTAACGTTAAGCAGATTTGACGAGGAGTATCGATCGACACCAGTCAGTGTCGATCGATACCAAGTGCCGTAAAAAGGAGCATAATTCTTCATAAGTGTCGATCGACACCATCCAGTGTCGACCAACAACGACAAATATCGACCGATACCTTTGGGTATCGATCGATACGCCGCGGGCAGGTAAGTCTTCTTTCAAAACCCTCGGGTTTCTCTTTCTCCTCCTTCTTTTCCATCGATCGATACCGCCTCCATCTCTCTCTCAAATCGCATCTTTCTCATTTCTTCACCGATTTTGGTGATTCAAGCGCCTAGATTCATTGGATTTTCATCCTCTACCCGTTTC
Organism: Eutrema yunnanense; assembly: GCA_002933935.1. Classification (NCBI taxonomy): domain Eukaryota; kingdom Viridiplantae; phylum Streptophyta; class Magnoliopsida; order Brassicales; family Brassicaceae; genus Eutrema; species Eutrema yunnanense. The sequence goes on along the minus strand of PKML01063679.1, from coordinate 52,022 downwards.
TAGCACTAATTTCTCAATCCAGCAAAGGTATGATCTCTAAATTCAACATTTTATGTCCGAATTTTGGGTTTAAGGTTTGTGCAATTCCACTCTTTAGCACCTGTTTTTCTTGACAAATGTCATTTGCTGAGATGCTCTAGACTAGTTTCACACATTGCCTTTTATTCAAATGCCCTTAATTTCTACTTTTGGATGATTTGGATTCTGGAGATGCGATGAAACTGAATTTTGCTAAGGTATCGATCGACACCACTCATGTCTGTCGATCAGATTTTGCTGTGGTTGCTGAGAGATGTTGGATTTATGCTGTACCTTTTTGTCTTTGTTTGCAGATGGCATCCAAGTCGAAACGAGCAAGGACCACATATGCATCGAGCTCTAACCCTTCTGCTACGGATGTTCCTGTGGCCCCACGCAGAAGTCCTTGGCCTAAGCTAAATGAGAAGGCCATGATCCCTTGTCATCGAGATTGGAACAGGATGGAGAGAGCGGTTGCGTTGAGTGACGATTGCACTTACAGACCCATTTTGGAGGAGTGGGATGATTATGACACACTGCACTATAACGCGTGGTTGAGAGTGGTTATAGGGCCTACTCGGTTTGTTGACAAAGTCTCCATGCGTCGTTTGGGCCGTGACAAAGAGCTGGCCCGTTTGCTAAGGAAAATTGGTCTGGGCCGGATGGCCACTCAGTAGTACGAGCTTTACCCGGACTTGGTTCGTCAGTTCATGGCGACAGTCCGCGTCTGCTACCAGGGCGAGGTTCTCTGGGATAACCAGGAGGGCACTTTGACTTTCATGACTTGTGGAGTGAGGTACATGTTACCACTCCCTGATCTCTGTGACATCTACGGTTTTCCGCGGGATTACAGGAGAGTTGCTCTTCCCGCGCAGCATCCCGACATGCAGACATTCTGGGAGCACTTCGGGAACGGAGCCTATGACTCCAAGACATCCACTCAGATGGATATACGGCACCCAGTCCTACGCTGTTTCGTTCGAATCCTGAGCACCACTCTTTTGTGCAAGATGGAACCGAACAAGATAAGGGTGACCGAGCTTCTACTCCTGTGTCTGGCTATCAGAGACATTCTTCCTGAGGAGGATTTCGCATGGCCTGACCTTACAGAGGTCAACCTTGGCGTTGTGTTTGCGCATCATCTGGTCTCATTGAAGACTAAACCATTTACAGGAACGAGCACTAAGAAGGAGTCAGTTGGTAGTCTTCTGACACCTATCTTCCAGCACCTAGGGATCAGTACTACGAGCTGCTCGATAGGCACTGCGCGTCGGTATATGGACGAGAGCCATCTGAAGAACCTTAAGTGGTTGAAGCCCGAGAGGCGTTGGTTCTTTACTACTTATGCTGGAGATTTTCTGGTGTCGCTCCCTAACGATGAGCTGACATACATTCTCGAGGATCTTTCTGATGTGCTCAAATTAATACCCTAACAGTACTAAAGCAGTAGTCGTAGTATAGCTAGGGATCGAATCCACAAAGACTCAAGGAAACACACAATAGATTCTAGATGCTGAATTACGCTAAGTGATCAATGGTATTGAAAGCAATTACGCAAATTAAAAGTGTTGTAAATCAATGGAGAGAATATAGGCTCAGGGTATTTCTCAGAAAATCAATGAATGCAGCTAAATTAACTAACAGGATTCAGATTAATGCACGGTTCTTGAACTCAAATCACTAAAATATAGCTAACCAACTCTCGTTACGAAAACTATCAAAATCTAAATCATAGGAATTCCAAATCTCTTTGAGAATCCTAAAGTTCAAATCAGCTTTAAAGTTCAGGTTTGATATGTTCACAAATCAATTAAACCAAATTTCTTTGCGAATAATCAATTTGCTCACCTAGGTTCTATCAGGTAATTAATCGCACTGTCGTGCCTAATCAATTATCCTAAGATCTAAGTTCCAGATTCGTCAACCTAGAATTAGCTTTGAACACAACCTAAGGCGAAGAACTAATTCAGATGGTGAATCCTAATAAACTAATCAACCTAGCATTCAGAGAAATCCTTCATGAGAAAACCCTAAACCTAAAGTGGATCTACTCAGACGTGGAGAATGAAACAATCAACATGTTTGAATAAATCATCAATAGAAAATAAGAGTAACAAGAGGTTTTGAGATATGATCTCAGACGAAGGGAGATTCAGACTTGTCTCTCTAAAACCAAAGTAATCAAAGCAATGTATAGAAAATAAAGCTTAGAAAATAAAGCATAGCCTAAACAGGTGGCTGAAAACCTAATTTATAAGCTAACACACGAATTGGGGCTTCTTGTAATTATTAAAGACTTCTGGGGCAAATCTGCAGTTCTTTAATTATTCATTAAGTCGCGTGTCTTGTCTTACTACGATGGGTATCGATCGATACCAGGGGGTATCGATCGATGCTTGACGTGAAATCAGATACTCAGCGACACGAACTTCAGCCTTGCTCCAAACTGCTCCAGAAAGCTCCAATACTTCCAATTACGCTCCAAACGTGCTAAGACCTGTAAAAGACTCTATAATAGAATAAAGACTCGATAAAACAGACTTATATCATGGCTTAAACGGGGTAAAAACCATGATATATCACCTTCTCAGCTTCGTTTCGAGCCTCCACCACACCAGTTGATTCGCGCACCTGCGACTCGACGGCGAGCTCCTGTGCCTGCACCTGCTGCTACTGACATTCCATCAACTTTGCGTCAGAGAGGACGCGCCCAGCGATCGCAAGTAGCAGCTTCCCCTATCCTTGCACCATCATTTCCGTCTGATTCGGAACTTCCGATGGAGCCAGCCGCCTTTCAGAAGGTGATGATTGAGAGCATGCGGAGCATCTGGACTGCTATTTCTCGTTGCCGCTGCATGACTGCCACGGACGCTGGTCCTTCGCCTCAGCCTGTCGATCCTTCTCCTGTTGACGATTCCGATTCTGATGGCGATTCTGAGGAGACGCATGATTAGTCTTCTCTATCTTCACGTTTGTATTTTTCTTTTCTTTTTCTTTTATTTTTCTTTTCTGTTGAACTTGTGTCAGTATTTGTTATTGCATTTGAATTTCTTTGGATTTATGTTTGATCTACCATGTTGCTTTTAACCTGTTTTTGAGTGTTCCTAACAGTGCTAACATCTAACGCATTGGAATGCTTTCTCTGGTTAAGTAACTCGACACCCCTGATTTTCAACCAGTGTGTCGATATACGGCTGGTATCGATCGATACCTTCCAGTATCGATCGACACCCTGTAATGGTACGGTTTCTGGTTTTCATAATCCGCTAGGTTCATTTGTTTTCTTTCACCAACTCTAGGCTAGATAACACTGGGGACAGTGTTGTTTAAGTCTGGGGGAGGTAGTCGTTGACTTTGTTTTTGTTTTTCTTAGAGTCAGTCTGTTTTTGTGTCATTCGTTGTTTTATTGAGTCAAAACTTTGTCTAAGACTGTGATCTTTTTCTTAAATCAATTGATATGACCTTGCTTCTAAGTGACCATTGTTACATAATCAGTTCTAGATCAACTAATGAAAAATCCAAAAGCTGACCGGTTAACCAGAAGACACTCATGTTTTCAGCAAAGTTCCTTAAAGCCTGAGCCAAATTTTTGCAGTTCATCAATGTGGTTAGTATCTATAGAACTTGATTCCTCATTCGTATATGACAAAGGAACCCATATGTTTTAAAATAACGGAATTTCTCTCCCTATTACAAGTTAATTAATAAGTGCATTAAAAGATGAAATGATTTTCTTCTGAGTAGAGGGTTAGGAAAATTTCCAACGATCCCATTATTCTACTCGAGAGGGAATGATCACACAGAGGATTGGAAGCGAGGTTAGGATTTTTCTATGATGCCATTACTCGCCTACATCCTTTGATACGTTGAGAGGGAAAAACCAGGGATTATGTGGCAAACACCATCAATACTCGCGTCTAATACCTTGATTTGTATATGCAAAGCTAAAAACAAGAAGAGAACATAATAATAAATAAGTATGGGAGAGAGAAATAATAACAAAAAGTGTGAAAAAGGGTTGTTCCTGGTTATGATATTGTATGAGAAAGAATCTAGAAAGTTCTTGATGCTAATTCACAGAGATGAAACTGGCGAGGATGGCTTGATTTAACAATGCTGAGAAATAATGTGTGTAGTCTGGGAAGCTGCGAATGTCTACGGAGAAGTACATGGTGGTTAGATCAAAAGCTGGTTAGGTGACATTTGGGTACTTGGGAAATTGGCCATTTCCACATTTCAAGAACAATTGAGTCTCTACGTTTTCAAACCTCTTTCTCTGGTTTAGTCTTCTATTTGCTTGAGGGAAAGCAAATGCTAAGTCTAGGGGAGTTGATATATCATGGTTTTTACCCTGTTTAAGCCATGATATAAGTCCGTTTTATCGAGTCTTTATTCTATTATAGAGTCTTTTAGAGTCTTTTACAGGTTTTAGCACATTTGGAGCATTATTGGAAATATTGGAGTTTTATGGAGCATTATGGAGCAAAACTGAAGTCTTGTAACTAAATACCTGATCGGAGCGTTAAGCATCGATCGATACCCCCTGGTATCGATCGACACCCATCGGAGCAGAATACAAGTCGCGACTTTAATGAACTTTGAAAAATTGCATAACTTGCCCAGAAGACTTTAATATTTACAAGAAGACCCCAATTCGTGTTTAGACTATTTAATTAGTGTTTACAGCCACTTGGGCTGTGTGTGTTTTTTATTACTTTGAGTTTAGAGCTTTTGAGAGGGGAAACAAGTCAGAACTCTGTTCGTCTGAGGGAAGATTTCGAACCCCTGTTTTACTCTACTCTTATTTATTTTATTGATGATTTATTCAGTTATGTTGATTGTTTCATTCTCCATGTCTGAGTAGATCCCTTGTTAGGTTCAGTGTTCTCAATAGGGTTTTCTCTGAATGCTAGGTTGACTTATTTGCTAGGATTCAACATCTGAATTAGTTCTTCACCATAGGTTGTTTGCAAAGCTAATTTTGGATTGATCACCTAGAACTTAGATCTTAGGATAATTATTAGGCGCGAGAGTGCGATTAATTACCTGATAAAACCTAAGGTGAGCAAAATAACTATTCGCAAAGAGATTTGGTTTAGTTGTTTTGTGAACATATCAAACTTGTAGATTAAAAGTTGATTTAGACTTTAGGATTCGTAAAGAGATTTGGAATTCCTATGATTTAGATTTAGGTAGTTTTCGCAACGAGAGTTGGTTAGCTATACTTTAGTGATTTGAGTTCAAAAACCGCGCTAAATCTGAATCCTGCTAGTTAATTTATCTGCATTCAGTGATTCCCTGAGAAATACCCTGAACATATCTTTCTCCAATTGAATTTACAACCGATTTAATTTACGTACTTGTTTTCAATACCATTGATTGCTTAGCGTAATTTCCACATCCATAATCTATTGTGTGTCTCTGTGAGTCCTTGTGTTCGACCCCTAGCTATACTACGACAACTGTTTTAGTAACTAAATAGGGTATTAATTTGAGCATATCATTGAGCGGAAGTTAGAAAACGCCGTTTGTATATAAAAAAAAGCAGAAAAACGTTTAAAATATCTATATATAAAATTTGTTAAAAAAAATACACTTACTATTTTGGCTTCCCAAAAAATATATAGACTATTTATAACATCCAGTTTGATATTCAGACATTAAAAAATTATAGGTTTTACACCAGAATTGTCAACTCCGTTAACCCGTTGAACATAAGTTACAAAACACTCTTTGTATTAAAAAAACGTGATGCAAAACACCGTTAAATGGAAATGATCTAGGATGATCTTGTTTTGGTTGTGTTTTGGTTTGAACTTCTACCTTATTACTTTTATATTTTGGTCAAGTATTAGATGCAAAAGTAGACGCAAACATTTCAACATTAAACCAAACAACAAACATAACCATTTCACACAACACATTTCAAGAACTAACCCAAACCAAACACACACAAAAAACTAGTTCAAACCGAAACACATCCTGAAACATATAACATTAAACACAAAACTAGCTTTTCACCAAACAAAACAGGTAAACCCATGTTTTTTTATAATATAAACGGTTTTTGTAACTTTCGTTCAATGGGTTACCGGAGTTGACGGTTCCGGTGTAAACCTACGATTTTTGAATGTCCGAGTATTAAAATAGGTGTTATAAATAATCTGTGTATTTATTGGGAAGCCGAAATAGTTCGTGTATTTTGTAGCAAACTTTGAATTGTTGAGATATTTTAAAAGATTTTTACCTTTTTAATACAAACGGCGTTTTGTAAATTTCGTTCAACGGGTTAACGGAGTTGACGGATCCGGTATAAAACCAATGTGTTTTCAATATCTGAATATTAAATTAGGTGTTATAAATAATTTGTGTTTTTGGAACCAAAATAGTTCGTATATTTTCTAAATAATTGTTCAATTTGGTTGATAAAAATTGGAGATGTTAATTTAGATTATCGGACCGCGAGAGATCGAGAGCTCCTAACATTGATTAGTTATTTAATGTTATTATAGATTTTTTTCTTATAGTTTACAATTAACCTATTCTTTATAATTAAAGTAAGATTCCACCTTTCCTCTTTCCTGCAGATGCTTGGCTGTTGATTGAAATGAAAAGCTTTTCGCGGATATACTATAATATATTAAATGAAAATTTTAATTCAGCCTTCAAATGGATCCATCAGCTTCTTTTACATATTTGGCTCTTCTCATCATTGACTCATTTTGAACATCTATCATTTACAATTATTCACACGTTAATTGTCGTATGAATATGTAAGAAAGCCACGGCAACTTCGTTAACTGGCCAAGGCTCGTCCCAGTAGGGACAAGAGTGTAAATTTAAATGGTCTAGGGTGCATATAATTATTTTGATATGTCTCAAATAGTTTATTTCGGAAAAAAAAAGAGTCAGGGTAATGATAAAGAGATCAAAGAACAAAAGCAGAGGAAATCAATATAGAAGGATATAGAAGCATCTGGAATTACAACAAAAAAACATGGCTAATTCCGAGGAGATTTCAGATGGATACAAATCCGACGGCTGTTTGACGAATTGAGTATTCGTAAGAAAATTTCGACGAACTGATTACCTATCGGAAATTCGTTGTAAATTTAGCTTTAACTAAAACAGTATTATACTCATTTGAATTTTTGTAATTCTGTTAAAAATTCGCCTGAAATTCGTAAAAAATCACTTATAAATATGTTTCCACCCTTATTCACAATAACATAAAAACAACTATAGAAATGACTTCTTCAAATCCCTCTAGTTATTATCAATCATGAATGGACAAACCTCCACATGATCCATCAACGGGCTTACTTACGGATGAGTTTGCATAAGGTCTTGAGCAGTTTATGGCATTTGTGTCAAATCAGGACATAACATGTGAAACTGGTAATATTTATTTTTCATGTCCTCAAAATCATAGATTTATCTATGTAAATACAATATTGAATTACATGTATAAGACATGGTTTATGTCGAGTTACAGTATTTGATATTCGCATAGAGAACATGATTCAATGGTGAATTATGCTAGTACTAGTGAATAGTATATTGCAGATAGGTTAGACGAACTAACAATATGAGTAGATGAAAACGTAGGTATTGTTCATATGGTGAAATATGCGTTTCATGAAAATATACAGTCGTTCATTGAGGATGAAGATAGAGTAGAAGAACATAATGTACACTACAAGAAAACATCCCGATTTCTGACCAAAATTCCGACCAACTTAAAATGATCGGGAATTCCCGACCACATACCGACGACATTCCAATGAAAACACACCCGTCCGAAATTGGTCGAGAATTCCCGACCATTTTAAGTTGGTCGGAATTTTGGTCGGAAATCCCGACTGATTTCCGACGGGTTGGAGACCGAATAACAATCGTCGGAAATTGGTCTGTATTCCAGATTGATTTCCGACTGTTTTCTGACGAGATATATACGTTAATATACCCGTTGCATTAGCCGTTTATAACCGTTGTTGAATATTAGGATGGTCGGAAATTGGTCGGAAATTCAATCCAATTTCCGACCAGTAAGGAATCCGACCAACTCCCGACGAAATATATACGTTAATCTGCCCGTTGCACTAGACGTTTCATAGCCGTTTGAATTTTTTACAGTGGTCAGAAATTAGTCGGGAATCCGCAGAAATTTTAATTATAAATACAACACCACTCTCATTCATAATTTACACCAAAAAAAAACATAGAAAATGTCTTTTTCAAATCCAAACACTAGAGATTATTTTCGATCGTGGATAGACAGACCACGGCAAGATCCAACGACGAATCTACTGACGGATGAGTATGCACAAGGTGTTGAGGAATTCATGATATTTGCGACAAACAATAGCATGACGTCGGAATACGGTAAATTGTATTGTCCTTGTCCTAAATGTTGGAATCATAGATTAGTCTCTGTTGGGGAAGTATGGAAGCATCTTTATAGGAATGGGTTAATTGATATACTCTCATATTACATGTTTTAGCATGCTTTTCATGCATGGTTTTGTATAGTTCTCATGCATAATCATGGTCTTATCATGCATTTAGGTCACAAATTAGATATTAGGAGTTGCATTAGGTCCTAATGAGTCTTTTGCATGCTTTTGAGGAGTTTTATAGGTTTTTGGAGGCATTTAATGGCATTTGGAGGTTTGGTGCTAAAGGACTAGAGAGGAGCCATCCAGGACGTCTCAAAGAACCGATCAGACGAAGGTGGTACGCATCGATTCAGCCTAGGGACTCTTCTTGAGAGTTGTAGCTGGATGAGTCCTCTAAACACAGGAACTGGAATCCGGTCATTCGGAAACGTAACGAGAGAGATGCCGCAGTTTTTCCGGAACGTCTCCGTCTGGCGGCGAGAAGAAGCAAGAAGGAGATGGCCATAAACAATCTCAACCGACCCTCCCTCCTGCGGTTCACTTAGCACGGTTCCAGCACAGAACGGATCCAGTGTTCTCAACCGTGACCCACAACCGGCTCACTCCACCTCGGTTCTACACAAATGCCTTAGCATCGATCCTTCACATCACGCCTCGAACAATCTCAACCGACCCTCACCCTCTCGGTTCTGGTCCTCGGTTCCAACACAGGATGGCACAGAAACAGCCCAGCTCCACAACCGACCTCCAGAACCGTGCAAAGTGACCTCGGTTCTACGACAATGCCTTAGCATCTCTCACCCAAACAACATAGTTCATCTGAGGGGTCTAAAAGATGTGTCTCATCGAAGACTCTCTGATCCGAACCAAATCCAGTGGTATTCATGAAACTTGTAGAGGAGTGAATCAGATTTATACAGGAGTTTGAATCATATAATTTGGACCTCTGGATCGGAGTTTGAATCATACACTGTTAGGGTATTAAATTGAGCATATCAATTTTGGCGCCGTTGCCGGGGACTCAATTTCGTCTTTAGATTTTAGATGTCGAGTTTCGACTAAGTCCGTCAGTATCGATCGATACTCACTAGTATCGGTCGATACTCCGGTGATTTCTTTGTTGGTATCGTTGGTATCGATCGACACCACTTGGTATCGATCGATACTCAACGTATTTTTCTGGTTACTTACGTGCCTTGTCTAGTGTTTTGTTTGCAGGTGTATGCTTGTTCGTGAAACCAGAAGCAACAAGAGCACTCAGCTAGTTGAACTGTCATTGGAACAGCTAGCACTTGTGGAACGCACAAACAGAAAGACCAAGCAAACAACAGGGATGAACAACCCAGTGGTTTTAAGAGCTGATGAAGCTAGAATTCTGAGAGACCAAGAGGGTCATGTGTGTAATGAGAGAGGGCAGCGACTTGATGAGGCTGGAAACGTCGTTGCCCCTGCTGCTGTTGTTGAGATTGTCGCGCCAGCTGGGCGCGCCAATGTTGGGAATGCTGCAGGTGATCGAGGTAGAACACTTGCTGAGCACAACAGACCTGATCAGTTCTATGCCAATCGAACTGCGATTCGCATCCCAACTTTTCAGAGGAACGATTTCGAGCTGAAGCCTGCGTACTATGCTCTCGTAAGTCAGAGCCCTTTCCATGGCCTACCTCATGAGCATCCCATGGATCATATCGAGAGGTTCGAGGATTTGGTTACTGGGATGAAGTACAATGGAGTACCCAACGAGTTCTTGTTCTGCAAACTCTTTCCATACTCTCTTGGTGGAGACGCTGCTTATTGGCTGAAGCAATTAGCTCCTGATTCTCTAACTACATGGGATGAGACGAAGAAAGCATTCCTGTGCAACTTCTACGATGATGCGAGATCTGAAGAGGTCAAGAACAAGATCTCTCAATTTTCTCAAGGTCCAACTAATGAGAACACCCTTGAATCGCCACTCTAATGCTGGGTAAAAGGTAACCGGATAATCCTTGCAAGCGGTGAAGCTTCAAGGCACGGGGAAGACAAAGGGTCACACAAAGGCTGCGGAAAGACCTTTGATATACCGTCGATCTATTTCTGGATATTACGCACCAAAAGAAAGACCGAGATCTCTGGATATTACACACCAGATCAAGGAGAAGAGAATCACTCTCTAAACCAAAAGAAAGAAACATTTTTTTCATAAAAAGAAGGGTTCAGTTCGACCATGAGAGGCTGCTAGGGTTTATAGGAAAGAAAACAACAACAAAGAAACATAACTGGGCCTAAACAGCATATGGGCCATAAAACATAAATCTGGTCAAAATTAGATTTGATCAGTTGGATGTGCATCCACTGTTGGGCTTTTTCTGAGTGATTCACTGGGCCGATTGGGGAGATCTTGATAAATTTGGAAACTAGACCCACGGGGCTTTGGATCCATATATTTTATGTTTTCTGGGGAGCTGTGGGCTAACAGCGACACTTGATTGAAGAAGCCATAGTAGTGAATCGCTGGGCTTGGATTATGATCAACAAATGGGCTAAGGGGATGTGATCCATTTGTCTCATTAAAAACCTTACTTTGGAAAACCCATTGGGACAAAACCAAAGCAAGGGAAAAAGAGTGCAAATGGGTCACATACCCATTTGTTGATCCTCTTAAAATTCCCGGATCAAATATTGTTTTTGAGCTAATCCATTTCTTCTTAGCTTCCTCGGCTACAAGCTGATCCGGTTCAAGCTGCTCATTCATTGTGCTTTCCATGATCACATCATCCTCTCCCACTTGAAAAGGATTTGACCTCAAATCCGAACAATCTGAACTCGGAATGGATTGATTCAACTTCGAGGAGTGCTCTAGTTAAGGTGGGAACGTAGTCCAAGTGGTTGTTCCTTCAGAACATGTTTTAGATTGATTTTCCTTTTCACGAATGGGTGTTAACTCCTTTGGATCATCTATTGTGTCTTTAGTAACCTGCAAAAGAGAAGAATCATCACTCGGAGATGGCATCTCCGGTGCAAGGTTAGATAGACTCATAGGAGTCTCTTTAGGGTCAATCACAATAATCTTTTCTTTTTGATGAAGAGAGTTAAGAGACTCACTTACAAAATTTTGTACTTTTTTCTTTAGACTTAGCTTCTCTTGTTGAATTTCTTTTGATGTCATCGAAAGCAGACTCAGCTTCCCTCCTTTATAAACAAACGAATATCGGTTTTTGGAACCGGAATAATCACGGGTTGCTTGACGTTTGTTCTGCCATGGTTTTCCAAGGAGGATGTGACATGATTCTATCGGTTGAACATCACACAGAACCTCGTCTTCATATTTTCCAACGCTTATGATAATCGTCACTTGACGGCTCACTCTTAAGTTGTAGTTATCATCAAGCCATGGGTGCTGTTTCACCTTCAATCCAAGTTTCTGTACCATATACTCACTTGCCACGTTGTTGCAACTCCTTTCATTGATCATGAGGCTGCAAACCTTTCCTTGAACACAACCCCTAGTGTAGAACATATCCTTTTCTTCGTAAGTAGTCATTGCTGTCCCTGAAACAAAGAAACAAAAAGATCACCAGCAACAAGTCCTCACAAAGAGAAAATTATTTGGACAAGAACAGACTTGCAAAACATTCAAATTGTTAAAACGAATGCTGCTGCTCATGAAAACGAATTTTTCTGTAACCAAAACACTAACAGACAGCCTAGACTCAATCACACAGCAATATGAAACACACAACTAGAAAACTAACACCTTAGACTCGATCTAACACACTGAAATTGCAGAAACAGATTTAGACACTAAAACACTGATATCGCAAACATGAACTCTAATTTTTTTTTTTTTTTTTGATTTTTGATGAAACAGGAACGAAATCAACACTAGAACAAGCTAATAATTCTGAAAATCACACAGGAACAAGGACTCACAGACTCGACACTCACAAGCACTTGAACATTCACGAAAATCACAACAACAAGAGGTGACTTGTGCGACAGAAAACCTAGAAGATGAACAGACATAAAACACAAAAGAAAACTAAGAACAGATCTACAAAGAGGGATAAGAACGAGATTACCCAGAGTATAGACCGTGCGCTCTGATACCACTTAATGAGAACACCCTTGAATCGCCACTCTAATGCTGGGTAAAAGGTAACCGGATAATCCTTGCAAGCGGTGAAGCTTCAAGGCACGGGGAAGACGAAGGGTCACACAAAGGCTGCGGAAAGACCTTTGATATACCGTCGATCTACTTCTGGATATTACGCACCAAAAGAAAGACCGAGATCTCTGGATATTACACACCAGATCAAGGAGAAGAGAATCACTCTCGAAACCAAAAGAAAGAAACGTTTTTTTCATAAAAAGAAGGGTTCAGTTTGACCATGAGAGGCTGCTAGGGTTTATAGGAAAGAAAACAACAACAAAGAAACATAACTGGGCCTAAACAGCATATGGGCCATAAAACATAAATCTGGTCGAAATTAGATTTGATCAGTTGGATGTGCATCCACTGTTGGGCTTTTTCTGAGTGATTCACTGGGCCGATTGGTGAGATCTTGATAATTTCGGAAACTAGACCCACGGGGCTTTGGATCCATATATTCTACGTTTTCTGGGGAGCTGTGAGCTAACAGCGACACTTGATTGAAGAAGCCATAATAGTGAATCGCTGGGCTTGGATTATGATCAACAAATGGGCTAAGGGGATGTGATCCATTTGTCTCATTAAAAACCTTACTTTGGAAAACCCATTGGGACAAAACCAAAGCAAGGGAAAAAGAGTGCAAATGGGTCACATACCCATTTGTTGATCCTCTTAAAATTCCCGGATCAAATGTTGTTGTTGAGCTAATCCATTTCTTCTTAGCTTCCTCGGCTACAAGCTGCTCCGGTTCAAGCTGCTCATTCATTGTGCTTTCCATGATCACATCATCTAACTACATGGGATGAGACGAAGAAAGCATTCATGTGCAACTTCTACGATGATGCGAGATCTGAAGAGCTCAGGAACAAGATCTCTCAATTTTCTCAAGGTCCAACAGAGGCACTCAAGGCTGCTTGGATTCGCTTCAAATCTTATCAGAGAGATTGTCCGCACCATGGGTTCAATCAAGTTCAGCTGTTAGGCACATTCTACAGAGGGATCGATTGGAGGTACCAGATGGCTCTGGACACTGCGAGTAATGGGAACTTCAACACCAGATATCCAGATGATGCAGTCGTGCTGATTGAGAACTTGACGTCTAGTAATAGCACCAAGAGTGCTGATTCCGAGCGGAAGAAGCAGGCTGGAGGAATTGATGCATCGCAGATTGCTGAAGTTCAAGATAAGCTGGACTTCTTGATCGGGAAGAATCAGAAAGCGGTCCACTTTGCTGCTGAGAATGAAGTAGAAGATTGTAACTACGTTGGTGGTTCTGGATTTCAGGGTCAGCAATTTCGGTACAACAACAACCGGAACTTCAGCAACAACACTCGCAATTACGAGAACTCTTCGTATCAGCCCATCTCTCCAAAATCCACAGACAATAAGATGGAACTCATGATGGAACAGGTTCTTCAGGGACAGCAGATGTTGCAGGTGGATTTCAATGGGAAGTTTGACGCGATGTACACTGACCTGAATGGGAAGATTGACCACCTGAATGGGAAGATTGAAGCTGTCAGTCTCTCCCAGAGGAAGCTAGAAACTCAGGTCGCTCAGACCGCATCAGCTGTGCAGAGGCAGGAAGGTTTTCTTCTAGGGAGAACTGAAAATCCAAGAGCACACGTCAATGCGATCTCCTCAAGAGCAGAAAATTTCGATGAGGATCCTGAAATCGCCAGGGCATCGATCGATACCCCCAAGTGTCGATCGATGTCGGTTACAATTCTGAAACGGGATACTTCCAAAACCCGTGTATCGATCGATACCCCATTGGTATCGGTCGATACTGAGGCGATTTCTGAGGAGACAACTGAGACTTCGACTGTGGCGCCTAAGGTAGTTGCAGAACGGGTGTATATACCCAGGATCCCTTATCCTATAGTTCCTAAGCTGACAAGGAAGGAATGGGAGGACGCTAGATGCAAGTATTTACTGGATAACCCGAATGCGGAGCTTCTTTCTGATAGTGATAGATCTGTCAAGGATGATTCAACATCACTAGTATCGATCGATACCCTACCTGGTATCGATCGATACCCGTCGCAGAACGAGCCAGAAACTGTGAAAACACCTGAGTTGATTGCAGAAAGAGTTCGAAGCCCAAGAAGCAGAATCCTATTCCTAAACACCTCAGAGATCCTATCACTCCAAAGCAGCTGCGTGGCTTTGAGAAGAGGGTACGAAGGATTCCCGACTCGTACACTTTTGAAGAAGCTCTAGAGGACTGGCCTCTGCTAAGTCACTTCAAAGACTGCAGAGAAACTGAGGAAGAAATTAAGGCACTCTTTATCGAGGCAAGACGCAAGTCACTACAGCCGCGGCAATTGACACAGAGGGAAGACCTAGGGAAATTCGCGGCACCATGCTCTATCTCTGGAGTCGAGTTCAAAGAGTCTCTCGTTGACTCAGGGTCTAGCGTCAATGTGATATCAAAGGAAATTGCTGAACGATTGAAGGCTGATATAAGACCCCCTACTTTGCTTCTCACGTTTGCGAACTCCTCCACCTCACCTCCATACGGTACTATCCATGCTTTGCCTATTAAAGTAGGAGATTGTATGGTGCCCACTGATTTTCAGGTTGTGGAGATGAGCAAAGGATCTGAGGTTTCTCTGCTCGTGGGAAGACCGTTCATGGCTACTGCTGGCGCGATCATAGACACACCTAATAAGAGACTCTCTTTCTCTTACATTGACGGAGATGTCTACTATGATGCCATTCCCAGTAGAGTTGCTCCCACACGTGTCTCTAGCATCGAGGTTGTCACAGGAGAGTCGCTAGCAATCGATATTTTGGAAGAGCCTCCTGATGAGCCTACTGTCTCAGATGTTTCAGCTGAACCACCCAGCGTCCCAAAGGAAGTTGTCAAGAAAGCTAAGGCAAAAATGCAGAAGAAGGCCAAGAACAAAAGAGTTGAGGATCCCCATGTAACTCTGATACCTCAGAAGAGTGATGGGAATTCAATTGAGTATAAGGTCAAGTGCAAATGAGCTTCGAACCATTCTCTAAGGCTAGGGTCCTTCTTACTTCAGAACTGAAAGAGAAATGACAGGAGTTTGTGGACAACATGCTGAGCAGAACTCTGAAGATAGCGATGTCAAGTTGTGGAGCCTGTTTTGGTGCAAGCTATTGACGTTAAACGAGCGCTTGGTGGGAGGCAACCCACTGGTGAGTCTGTCTTTGAGTCGTTTTTCCTTTTATTTTTGTTCGTTTTGTGTTTGTGTCAGGATAAACGAAGAGCAGACTCAAAATCGCCTTAGTGTCGATCGATACCCCCTGGTATCGATCGACACCGATCGCGAATGTACGGTTCATCAAGTCGATTTAAGCCTGGTATCGATCGATACCAGGCTGTGTGCGATCGATACTCGATGTTCCAGCAAGGTAACTTCTTGTTTCTCTTCGTTTCTTCTATTCTTTTGTCTTCTTTTACCTACTCTAGGCTAGATAACACTGGGGACAGTGTTCTTCAAGTCTGGGGGAGGTGTCTGCTGACATTGTGTTTGTTCTTCTTAGAGTCAGTCATTTTATCGAGTCAAAATTGTTTTATTGAGTCAAAACTTGTTGGAGATAATGATCCTGTGCTTGAACCTATTGATTTGATTTTGTTTTTGAGTGCACAATGTTACAAGATCAGTTCTAGATCGACTAATGAAAAATCCAAAGACTGACCAGTTGACTAGAAAACAGACATGTCTCCAGCAGAGTTCTTCTGAAGCCTGAGCCAAATTTTTGCACTTCATCAATGTGGTTAGTGTTCATAGAGCTTGATTCATCATTCATATCTGATAAAGGAACCCATGTGTTTAGAGTTATGGTATCTCTCTCCTATGTTATAAGTTGATAAATAAGAGCATATAAGATTGAAATGATTTTCTTCTGAGTAGAGGGTTAGGAAAATTTCCAGCGATCCCATTATTCTACTTAAGAAGGAATGATCACACAAAGGATTGGAAGCGAGGCTAGGATTTTCCTATGATGCCATTATTCGCCTACATCCTTTGATACATTGAGAGGGAAGAACCGGGGATTTGGTGGCAAACACCATCAATACTCGCGTCTCATACCTTGATGTGTATATGCAAAGCTGAAAAGAAAAAAAAATATAAAAAGAAAGAGAACATAATAAGAAATAAGTCTGGGGGAGAGAAATTGATACAAAAAGTGTGAAAAAGGGTGGTTCCTTGTCATGATATTGTATGGTAAAGAATCTAGAAGGTTCTTGAATATTAGCTGCAACGATGAAACTGGTGATGAGGGTTTTATCTGAACAATGATGTGGGATAATGCGTGGAGTCTGGAAAAGCTGCGAATGTCTACGGAGAAGTACATGGTGGTTAGATCAAAAGCTGGTTAGGTAACATTTGGGTGCTTGGGAAAAGGATCTCTGCGATGGTTCATGAACAAGTGAGTCTCTACGTTTTCAAACCTCTTTCTCTGTTTAGTCTTCTATTTGCTTGAGGGCAAGCAAATGCTAAGTCTGGGGGAGTTGATATATCATGGTTTTTACCCTGTTTAAGCCATGATATAAGTCCTTTTATAGAGTCTTTCTAGTGTTTTGTAGTCTTTTAGAGTCTTTTACAGGTTCTAGCACGTTTGGATCCTAATTGGAGTTATTGGAGCTTTCTGGAGCAGTTCGGTGCAAAGGATGAGGTTCGTGTTGCTGAGTACGTGATTTCACGACAAGCATCGATCGATACCCCCTGGTATCGATCAATACCCATCGCAGCAAGACACGACCCGCGAGTTTTCCAAGACTTTAGGAATTGCAAAAGTGCCCAGAAGTCTTTGATAATTACAAGAAGACCCCAACTCGTGATTTAGGTTATAAATAAGATTTTACAGCCACCTGTTGAGGCTAAGCTTTATTTTCTATACTTTGGTTTGAGACAAGTCTGAATCTCCCTTCGTCCGAGATCAGATCTCAAAACCTCTTATTATTCTTATTCTATTGATGATTTACTCAAACATGTTGATTGTTTCATTCTCCATGTCTGAGTAGATCCACCTTAGGTTTAGGGTTTTCTCATAAAAGATTTCTTTAAATGCTAGGTTAATTATCTGTTTAGGATTCACCATCTGAATTAGTTCTTCGCCTTAGTTTGTTCTCAAAGCTAATTCTAGGTTGACGAATCTGGAACTTAGATCTTAGGATAATTGATTAGGCACGACAATGCGATTAATTACCTGATAGAACCTAGGTGAGCAAATTGATTATTCGCAAAGAGATTTGGTTTAATTGATTTGTGAACATATCAAACCTGAACTTTAAAGCTGATTTATACTTTAGGATTCGCAAAGAGATTTGGAATTCCTACGATTTAGATTTAGATAATTCTCGCAACGACAGTTGGTTAATTATACTTTAGTGATTTGAGTTCAAGAACTGCGCTAAATCTGAATCCTGTTAGTTAATTTAGCTGCATTCATTGATTTCCTGAGAAAAACTTTGGGCCTATATTCTCCCAATTGATTTACAACTCCTTTAATTTCTGCATTGCTTTTAATTACATCTGTTTGGCTTAGCTTGATTTGACACTATATAATCTATTGAGTGATCTCCGTGAGTCCTTGTGGTTCGACCCCTAGCTATATTACAACTACTGCTTTAGTACTGTTAGGATATTAAATTGAGCATATCACCAAGTAACGTATACTTATAGTAGGATTTTTACTAGTTAATTACTCAAATCCCACTCATGTCATTGTAGTATTTGAGGTATCGAACCGAGGAGGTTAAGATTGAAGCACTAAGAATACATGAATCTTCCTAAGCTAGAGCAAACGTTTTTGTGTTTTATATTTTTAGATTAAGAATATAAAATGCAAGAATGAAAACAAAGATATAAGTGTGGATCATGGAATGAACTATTAAATGAATGATTAACAATCAAACAATGAATCATTTGGAAGCATTAAACATTATCCTAGAACATGGGATTCACAATTATGACTAATCCACTCTCGTGGCATTAATTACTTTGTTAATCACGAAATCAAGATCAAACTCTCGTTTGTGATAAGATGGTTAACAAGCATTAAAATCCAATCCCAATTAGTTCACTAATCACCCTAGACATCAACTCTCGTTGGCTAGGCAGGAAAAGCTCACAAAAGGTTCGGTTCAAGCAATTCATTTAAACTCGGGATAGGAGTGAAATGCCTAAGTTCGAGGCTCAAATCGATAAATCTAATCTAGCACTAACACCGTTTACTCGAATATCTCCCTAATGCATGGGATGAGACCATAAATCCTAAGGTGTAGCTCTAGATTGGTTTGTCACGCCAACTAGAGCTACCTAATCTAGGTGTAGTTCTAAACTTTGGTTTATCTTATCAAATCTAGCATTAAAAACCAACCTAAGTGAAGGATCTAACAAGAATCAACCTAAATCACCATCATCTAATCATCAAGACAATTAACTAATGATGCTAATACACACAATCAATGCTAATCCTTATGTTAGGATCACTAATCTTGATTAATTCTCTTTCAAGCAACTAATCACTATGCTAATCACTCAATCCATTAGCAAACTCTCATTTGTGGATCAATGATTAGCAAGCACTAAGAATATAAACAAGATACCCAAAATACACCCTATGCAACTAATCTCTTAGGCTAGGAGCATAAATCCTTTGAATAGTTCATCAAGGCATTTCATCAAACACTTGGTGTGCATGAAATGCCTTATGATCTAGATCTACTTTCTCAAGCTAGATCTAGCATTAGGAACACTAAACAAGAAAGGAAAGCAAGGATTAAAAACATGAGAATCAAGAATCAATCACCAAATCATCAAAATCAAGCTATATCTAAGATCCAACAAAAAGGGGCCTAAGGCCTAAACATGAAGAACACAAGAGAAAAAGAAATAAAGGTAAAGAAGATGCATTAATATAAAGATAAGGGTGAAGAAATCTTCTCTAGAGTGGCATTTGTATGAAGAACAACCAAAATCCCTCTCAAAATCATAAGAAGAGTTTGGGATAAACCCAACTCTAGAAAGAAGAAAACTTAAAATGAAAATTAGGGTTTTTGGGTTTATAAATGAAAATGGGCGAACCGGATCAATCCGGAACAAACCGGGTATTGACCCGGTCGGATCTTGGATGCGTCTTCGATAAATTCGAGGCATCTCCCTAACCTGATGTCCAACTGACATGATTTTTGCTTGTGTGCACAGATAACTCTTCCCTATATAACTTTTATGAGGGACGGAGAGGCTGAATATGATCGGAAGAACTTCGTTTTACCGGTTCTTTGGATGATGTCATCTCTTCTCGGCCATGCAGATCATGCTTCAGTGTCTTGGACATAAATTCCGATCCAGAGGTCCAAATGATATGATTCAAACTCCTGTGTAAATCTGATTCACTCCTCTACAAGTTTTATGAAGTCATCAGATTAAACTGGGCATGGGAAGCTCTTCATTTGGCCTGATCTTTGAGACTGACCAAAACCGACCATGATGATTGGGGTAGGTCGGATTTCCTCCGGGGGAAATTAAGCCGACCTTGCTCCTTTTGGTCGGTCGGTTTTTGCTTCTCCGGGTCGGTCGGATTCTCGGGAACTCTTTGCCCTACGACCGGCTAAAACCGACCACGCCGATTGAGGTTGGTCGGATTTTTCCCGGGGAGAATTTTAGCTTCTCGGCCAGACGGACATGCTTTGGTAAAACTGCGATAACTTCCTAACCTAATGTCTGAATGACCTGATTCGAATTTCCCTGGACATCTGACTCGTACTTATACAATCTTCATGAAGACTACAAGAGCTGGATCAAATCAGAACGCCTTCGTCTGATCGGTTCTTTGAGACGTTTTGGATGGTTCCTCTCTAGTCTTTAGGCACCAAATCTCCAAACTCCACCAAGTGTCTCCAAAACACCTAAAAACACTCCAAATGAATGCAAGAACTCACTAGGACCTAATGCAAATGTCCTAAACTCTAAATGAGATCTAAATGCAAGACAAAACCGTGATTATGCATGCAAATGGCACAAAACTCTTAAGTAAAATATATGCTTAAACATGTAAAATGCATGAATATCAATTCCCCCAAACTTAAACCTTTGCTTGTCCTCAAGCAAACAAGAATAGGCAAAGGGAGAAGATTAGAAATGGGAGCTCAAATCAAAAAGTGCCATAAAAAGAATTCAACTCAATGTCCAAGTTACTAGCTATAAGATGCGATCAAATGATATATCATGGTTTTTACCCTGTTTAGACCATGATATAAGTCCTTTTTATAGAGTCTTTCTAGTGTTTTGTAGTATTTTAGAGTGTTTTACAGGTTATAGCACGTTTGGAGCATTATTGGATTTACTGGAGCTTTCTGGAGCACTTTGGAGCAGAAGTTGAAGTCGTGTTGCTGAGTACCTGATTTCACGGCAAGCATCGATCGATACCCATTGCAGCAAGACACGACCCGTGAGTTTTCCAAGATTTGAGGAATTGCAAAAGTGCCCAGAAGTCTTTGATAATTACAAGAAGACCCCAACTCGTGATTTAGGTTATACATAGGATTTTACAGCCACCTGTTTAGGTTAAGCTTTATTTTTCTATACTTTGGTTTGAGACAAGTCTGAGTTTCCCTTCGTCCGAAATTCAGATCTCAAACATCTTGTTATTCTTATTATCTATTGAGTATTTATTCAAACATGTCTATTGATTCAATTGCCATGTCTGAGTAGATCACCTGTTAGGTTTGGGGTTTTCTCATAGGGATTTCTTTGAATGCTAGGTTGATTATCTGTTAGGATTTATTATCTGAATTAGTTCTTCACCTTAGGTTGTTCTCAAAGCTAATTCTAGATTGATCACCTAGAACTTAGATCTTAGGATAAATGATTAGGCACGAGAGTGCGATTAATTACCTGATAGAACCTTAGGTGAGCAAATTGATTATTCGCAAAGAGATTTGGTTTAATTGATTTGTGAACATATCAAACCTGTTATTAAAGCTGATTTAGACTTTAGGATTCGCAAAGAGATTTGGAATTCCCTAGGATTTAGATTTAGATAGTTTTCGCAACGAGAGTTGGTTAATTATATTTTAGTGATTTGAGTTCTAGAACAGTGCTTAATCTGAATCCTGTTAGTTAATTAGACTGCATTCATTGATTTCCTGAGAAATACCCTGAACCTATCTGCCTCCAACTGAATTTACAACACTTTTACTTGCAATCTTGTTTTCAATTACATCTT
>PKML01063679.1:4762-16936 GCA_002933935.1 Eutrema yunnanense | reverse complement strand
AGTGAAATAAACAAAGAAAAAGGATAGAACGAAGAGAAACACGAAATTACCGTTCTGGAACAGTTGGTGTCGATCGACACACGGCATGGTATCGATCGATACCATGCTTAGATCGACTTGGTGAAATTTCATCCGCGATTGGTGTCGATCGATACCAGTGGGGTATCGATCGATGCTAAGGCGATTTCGAGTTGCTCCTTGTTCATCCTGACACAGACTCAAAACAAACGAAAATAAAAAGAAAAATGAATCAAAAATAGACTCACCAGTGGGTTGCCTCCCACCAAGCGCTCGTTTAACGTCAATAGCTTGACTGTAACGCCTTTCAGGCTGGATAAGAGTGAGAGCTTGCACCAAAACAGGCTCCACAACTTGACATCGCTATCTCAAAAGTTTTTCTCAGCATGCTGTCCACAAACTCCTGCCCTTTCTCTTTCAGCTCAGAAGTTAGCAGTACTCTAGCCTTAGAGAATAGCTTCAAGGCTCCTTTGCATTTGACCTTATACTCAATCGAATCTCCATCACACTTCTGAGGTATCAAAGTGACATGGGGATTCTCGACCTTTTTGCTCTTGGCCTTCTTCTTTGTTGCCTTAGCCTTCTTGGCAACTTCTTTGGGGATGCATGGCGGTTCAGCTGGAACGTCTGTGGCAGCAGCCTCATCAGGAGGTTCTTCCAAAAGATCAACTGCCAGCGACATTTCTGTAGCAACCTCAATGCTAGATACACGTGTGGGAGCATTCCTAGGGGGAATGACACCATAATAGACCCCTCTGTCATTGTAAGAAAAAGAGATTCTCTTATTAGGTGTGTCTATGATCGCCCCTGCAGTAGCCATGAACGGTCGTCCCAAAAGGATAGGCATACGAGATATCGCACCCATCTCTACAACCTGAAAATTAGTAGGAACCAGACAGTCTCCAACTTTGACCAGCAAACCATGGATAGTACCGTGTGGAAGCGAGGTGGAGTTGTTTGCGAACGTGATAGATGCCTCTGGTGATCGAATATCAGCCCCCAACCGCTCTGCAATTGCCCTTGAGATGACATTGACACTAGCCCCTGAGTCAACAAGAGATTCTTTGAAATCAACTCCAGATATAGAGCATGGAACCGCGAATTTCCCTGGATCTTCTCTTTGGGTCAGCTGTCTCAGTGGAGGTGGACCTCTAGCCTTAATGAAGAGTGCCTTAATCTCTTCCTCAGTTTCTCTGCAATTTTTGAAGTGACTTAGCAGAGGATGGCTCTGTAGAGCTTCTTCAAAGGTAGAATAAGTGGAAATTCTTCTTACCATCTTCTCAAAGCCACGCAGCTGCTTTGGAGAGATGGGATCTCTGAGGTGTTTAGGAACAGGATTCTCCTTCTTGGGGTTGCGAGCACTTTTCTCAGCTCGTTCCTTAGCTCGCGCTGCCTGACACTTCGTTTCATAGTCTTCCCAAAATTGGGCGATATTGAATCGTGCTGCTACTACTTGAGGCTCTTCAGTCAAAATCTCATGTGTTTTCACAGTTTCTGGCTCGATCTGCGATGGGTATCGATCGATACCAGGCAGAGTATCGATCGATACTCTTGCTTTTGAATCGTTCCTGGCAGATACATCTTCATCAGAAGGAAGTTCCACATTCGGGTTATCTAGCAAATACTGTAATCTAGCAATCTCCCATTCCTCCCTTGTGAGCTTCTGAACTATAGGATAAGGCGTCCTGGGTATATACACTCGTTCTGCAACTACCTTAGGCGCCACAGTCGAAGTCTCAGTTGTCTCCTCTGAAATCGGTTTGGTATCGACCGATACCAATGAGGTATCGATCGATACACGGGTTTTTGGATCCAATCGAACAGATGTCTGGGCTGGTATCAATCGATACTGTGGAGTATCGATTGATGCTTGTGCGATTTCAGAAACATCTTCGAGATTTTTTGCACGTGAGGAGATTGCATTGACGTGTGCATTGTGTGAATGAACCGTCTTTCCCTTGGAATTTGCTGCAGTCTGAGATACTTGCGTCTCCAACATCCTGTGGCTTGTATTTAGAGCCTCGATCCTTCCACTCAAATCAGTGTACATGGCATCCATCTTACCATTGAAGTTCACTGTGATCTGCTGCTGTCCTTGAACGAGTGTTTCAAACATGGCCTCAATCTTGTTGTCAGGAGCTTTGGGTGGTGGGGATTGGTACCCTCCTTGCTGAGCATTGTTGTGAAGTTTCGATTTGTGTTGTACCCAAATCGCTGACCCTGAAAACCAGAACCACCAACGTAGTTACAATCTTCCACTTCATTCTCAGCAGCAAAGTGAACGACCTTTGTTGTCTTTCCCAGCAGAAGACTGTGCATCGAATCCAGCTGAGCTTTAACTTCAGCGATTTGCGACCCATCCTGATTACCATCCTGATTAGCAGCCAGCCTCTTGCACTCGAAATCTGCGCTCTTGGTGCTACTACTAGAGGCAAAGTTCTCAATCAACACATAGGCGTCTTCAGGATACCTAGTGTTGAAATTACCATTGCTGGAAGCGTCCAGACCCATCTGATATCTCCAATCTACTCCTCTGAAGAAAATACCCAGCAGCTGCACATCAGAGTATCCATGATGTGGACAATCTCTCTGGTACGATCTGAATCTTGTCCAAGCAGCCTTGAACGCCTCAGCAGGTCCTTGAGAGAAAGTGGAGATCTTATTCCTCAGATTTTCAGATCGCCCATCATCATAGAAGTTAATCAGGAATGCTCTCTTAGTGTCCTCCCAATTAGTCAGTGATCCAGCAGGTAGCTGCCTCAGCCAGTAAGTAGCATCTCCACCTAGAGAGTAGGGGAAGAGCTTGCAGAAGAGGTAGTCGTAGGACACTCCATTGCTTTTGATGCTAGTGACCAAGTCCTCGAACTTCTCTACATGGTCCATTGGATGTTCATGGGGAAGACCATGAAAGAGATGATGTCCTACTAGAGTGTAGTAAGCAGGCTTATGCTCAAAGTCATTCCTCTCATACGCAGGAGGACGAATCGCTGATCGATTAGCGAAAAACTGCTCTGGCCTGTTGTATTCACCAATCGTCCTTCCACGATTAACCACAGCGTTCCCTGCGTTCCCAACGGCATTCTCAGCGACAACAGGAGCAGGGTGTAGGACGATTGCCTCTCCTTCCAGACGTTGTCCTTGCTCATTGCACAACCGACCCTCTTGGTCTCTGTAAGCACCAGCTGCATCACGAACCAACTGATTGTTGTTCATCTTAGCTGATTTCTGTGCTTTCCTGTTTGTTCTTTCCACGTGTGCTAGCTGTTCCAGTGATAGATCAACTAGCGGATTGCTCTTTTTGCTTCTGGTTCCGCGATTAGGCATGCACCTGAAATCAAAAGTAAAGAGCGTAAGTTACTGAAATTGACGACGGGTATCGACCGATACTCAAGGGTATCGATCGATACTCGGGCGATTTAGACGAATTTCTTAGCAAAAATCTAACGGCGAAATTGAGTCCCTGGCAACGGCGCCAAAATTGATATGCTCAATTTAATACCTTAAATAGTACTAAAGCAGTTGCTGCAGTAAATCAGGGGTCGAACACAAGAACTCAAGACATCACACAATAGATTGTATAGATTCGAAATAAGCTAAATCAATAGATGTAAACGAAAACAATGCAGAAATTAAAAGGGTTGTAAATCAGTGGAGGAAATATAGGCTCAGGGTATTTCTCAGGAAATCAATGAATGCAGCTAAATTAACTAACAGGATTCAGATTTAGCACAGTTCTAGAACTCAAATCACTAAAATATAATTAACCAACTCTCGTTGCGAAAACTATCTAAATCTAAATCCTAGGAATTCCAAATCTCTTTGCGAATCCTAAATTCTAAATCAGCTTTAATAACAGGTTTGATATGTTCACAAATCCATTAAACCAAATCTCTTTGCGAATAATCAATTTGTTCACCTAGGTTCTATCAGGTAATTAATCGCACTCTCGTGCCTAATCAATTATTCTAAGATCTAAGTTCCAGATTCGTCAACCTAGAATTAGTTTTGAGAACAACCTATTGTTACGATTCGACTAGGACCGGCTTGCTTGAGTAAAGGTGATGATCGGATAATCCTTGACTTCGAAGGATCCAAGGAGAAAGATGCTAAGGCGTGGATGATTAATCCAAAATTCCCTAGGCCCAAACTCACGTGAATGGATTCGAAACGAGGCGGTGGCAACGTCGATGGGAGAATTCGGGAAAGAGGATGATAAGGCGTGGATGTTAATCCGAAAATCCTTATGCCCCACTTTACGAGAAGAACGCTCACGATCAACTGATCGATGATTACGTCTAAGAGTCGCGGAACACTCAAAGATAAATCGAAAATTTCTAAGAATAAAACCTTCAAAGAAATCGCAAATGAAGAGTCTAAACTCGACAAAGAAGAGAGAAAAATGAGATTGATAATTGTTGTTAAAATGAGAATACAAGGGAGAGTTTATATAGAAAAATAAGGGAAGGAAAAAGAGAAGGTCAAAGCAATTAATCCTTCTCGAAAATGAAAAGAACAAATTACAAGAACTTTGACCAAAGACTGAAATTAATGAAGTTTGAATGTCTTTAGAAATTCCCACCGGAAATTTCCGCCGAAAAAGTTTACCGGAAAATCTCTCGGGAAATAAATCCCTCGGAAAATTCATCGCGGAGTTTTCTATCGGAACGACCGTTAGCGGAGTAAGCCGGTTGCCTCGTTAAAACCTCTTACGGAAAACCCATTGGGACAAAACCGTTACAGGAAAAAGAGTACAACACAACTTACTCAACGATCGCACCTCAAGAAGAACGAAGATAGAGAGGTGACGACGTGATGCGTAAGTTGATCCTCCTCGATCCGAATCTCGCCAAGTAAGCCTCGAACTGCTTCCGCCAACTTTCTTGCCTTTGCGCGGGTGATTGCTCCTTCCGGTACGTGTAGTGCTTCGTCTTGAACCTCCGTGTCCGGAATCATATCATCCTCCCTCTCTTGAAAAGGATTTGACCCCAAATCGATTTCATCTGCAATATAAGGAATGATATCAGTAACATTAAAGCTTGAATTAACGGTGTACTTACCTTGGAGATCGAGTTTGTAGGAATTGTCGTTAATCTTTTCCAAAACGGTGAACGGTCCATCAACTCGCGGCTTGAGTTTCGAATTCCTTTCTTCCGGGAACCGTTCCTTTCGAAGATAGATCCACACAAGATCGCCGGGTTCGAACGTCTTTTTCTTCCGTCCTTTGTTGGCATGTTTGCGGTATTGCTCCGTCTTGTGTTCGATGTTCGCCTTCGCCTTTTCGTGCATCTGTTTTACCAATTCGGCCCTTTTCTTTCCATCCAAACTCACATGTTCACTCAAAGGAAGAGGAGTTAAATCAAGTGGAGTAAGTGGATTAAAGCCGTAAACAAGTTCAAATGGCGAAAACAAAGTAGTAGCATGTTGCGCATGATTGTATGCAAATTCTAGATGCGGCAAACATTCTTCCCATGCTCTAAGATTCTTTTTAACAACCGTTCGCAAGAGAGTGCCTAAAGTCCTATTAACTACTTCAGTTTGACCATCGGTCTCAGGATGACAAGTTGTGGAAAAACAAAGTTTCGTACCTAATTTCGACCATAGGGTCTTCCAAAAATAACTTAGAAACTTTGTGTCCCTATCCGAAACAATGGTTCTAGGCATGCCATGCAATCGAATTATTTCCCTAAAGAACAAATCAGCTATGTTCGATGCATCGTCGGTTTTATGACATGGAATAAAATGTGCCATTTTCGAGAACCTATCAACAACCACGAAAATAGAATCACTACCTTTCCTAGTCTTAGGCAAACCCAAAACGAAATCCATAGAAATATCAGTCCATGATGCACTAGGAATGGGTAATGGAGTATACAGACCTTGGTTTTGGCGTTTGGACTTAGCGTACTTACAAGTCGTGCATCGGCTACAAATGCGTTCCACATCACGTTTGATATGCGGCCAATAGAAGTGATCTTGCACGATGTGAAGGGTCTTAGCAATTCCGAAGTGACCCATGAGTCCACCGCCGTGAGCTTCCCTAACAAGTAAATCTCGCAAAGAGGAATTAGGAATACAAAGACGGTTCTCGTAAAACAAGAAACCGTCGCTTTAAAAATATTTCCCACAAGCGAATTTAGAAGAGGAAAGAAAGACTTCCTGAAAGTCGGGATCGGTTGCGTAAGCTTCTTTGATCATTTCAAACCCGAGAACCTTAGCGTCGAGAGTAGAGATAAGCGTGTATCTTCGGGACAAGGCATCGGCGACCACGTTTTCTTTTCCTTGCTTGTATTGAATAACGTACGGAAACGTTTCAATAAACTCGACCCAACGTGCGTGCCTTTTGTTAAGCTTTTGCTGGCTCTTCAAGTGTTTGAGAGATTGGTGATCGGTGTGAATGATGAATTCCTTCGGCCATAGGTAATGCTGCCACGTTTGGAGTGCTCAGACCAAGGCGTAAAGTTCCTTGTCGTAAGTCGGATAGTTAAGTGTTGCACCTCCAAGTTTCTCGCTAAAGAACGCCACGGGCTTCTTTTCTTGCATAAGAACAGCACCTACACCAACACCGGATGCGTCACATTCAATTTCAAAAGCTTTAGCAAAATTAGGTAAAACAAGTAAAGGGGCGTGAGTAAGTCGGTTTTTGAGTAGTTGGAAGGCGTCCTCTTGAGCTTGCTCCCAACGGAATCCCACGTCTTTCTTGATGACCTCGGTTAAAGGCGCGGCAATAGTGCTGAAGTCTCGGACGAATCGTCGATAGAATCCGGCTAAGCCGTGAAAGCTTCGCACATCGCCAACGGTTTTTGGAGTCGGCCAATCGCGGATGGCCTTGATCTTGTTCTCGTCAACCTGTATGCCCTGAGAACTCACAACAAAACCTAAAAAGACCACGTTATCTGAACAAAAAGAGCATTTCTTAAGATTGCCAAATAAACGTTCTTTCCTAAGCACTTCTAGAACCAATCGCAAATGCTCAACATGTTCGTCTAGGTTCTTGCTATAGATTAAAATATCGTCAAAGTAAACGACCACAAAGAGACCTATATATGACCTAAGAACATGGATCATTAGACGCATAAAAGTGCTAGGCGCATTAGTTAGACCAAACGGCATTACAAGCCATTCATACAAGCCATGTTTTGTTTTGAAAGCGGTTTTCCACTCATCACCTTCATTCATACGAATTTGGTGATAACCACTTTTTAGATCGATTTTAGTGAACACGCTAGACCCATAAAGCTCATCTAACATGTCGTCTAACCTGGGAATCGGATGGCGGTACTTTACCGTGATGTTATTAATTGCTCGGCAATCCACGCACATTCGCCATGTTCCATCCTTTTTCGGTACGAGTAAAACGGGTACGGCGCATGGGCTCATACTTTCCCGTATATGTCCCTTAGCCATTAGCTCGTCAACTTGCCGCTGAAGTTCCTTTCTCTCGACAGGATTGGTACGGTAGGCCGGACGGTTTGGAAGTGTAGCGCCGGGCACGAAATCTATTTGGTGTTCGATTCCGCGAATCGGTGGCAAACCGATCGGACCGTCTTCCGGGAAAACGTCGGAAAAATCCTGCAAAAGAGAAGAGATGCTGCTCGGGATTTCCGGCTCATGGTTAGTCATACTCGAAAGAGCATCCCTAAAGACTAACAAAACAAACGGTTGCCGAGAAATGAGAGCATGCTTAAGTTCGCTTGGTTTGATAAGTAAAGATTCGTTCACGAGCGACTTATCATTTTTCTTGGATCCATCACTTTTAACTTTAAGAGAAGACGTGGGTGAGGGATCACTTACAATACCTTTGCCATGATTTTGTTCGAGCTTGAGTTGGTCGAGAAATACCTCGTGTGGAGATAACGGTGCCAAAATGATTTTCCGACCCTTGTGCTCAAACGAATGCTTGTTGGTGAAACCGTCATGAACGGCTTTGCGGTCATACTGCCACGGACGTCCAAGTAAGATATGGCCTGCCTCCATAGGCAACACGTCACACACGACCTCGTCCTTGTAACGACCTATCGCCAACGGAACCGAGACTTGCCGGGTAACTTTGAGTTGGCGTTGGTTGTTCAACCACCGAAGATTATATGGCCGGGGATGTTTCCTTGTCTCCATACCTAGCTTCTCTACTAGAGTAGTACTCGCCACATTAGTACAACTACCACCATCAATAATAAGAGAGCATACCTTGCTTTTGATCATGCAACGGGTGTGGAATAGATTCTCCCGTTGTTCGTTCTCAACGACCGGTTCTTGGGCAAGGAGGACTCGCCTTGCTACCAATAACTCACCATCAACCGCATGCTCCTCGTAATCATCATAGATCGGGGCGGTTTCGGTTTCGTTTTCCTCCTCGTCGTCGGTAACGATGTCGCCGTTGGCAAGGACCATCATTGCTCGCGGATTTGGGCATTTGTTCGCGAAGTGTCCTTTGCCTCTGCATTTAAAACATTCTATGTCACGATTTCGAACAACATTTGATTCACTCTTACCTTTGAAATCGTTTCCCGAAGAGCTCGGCTTATGATCGATTTTCGGCTTAGAATCGATTCGGGAAGGATAAGTCGGCTTGTCTCCTCTCGGGTAACTCGGTTTAGGTGCAAACGGTGGGCGTGTGATGCCTTTGCGTTTGAGCTGTTGTTCGACCAGAACGGCTTTGTGTAACATCTCCTCGATGTTTCCGTAAGTTTCCATCTCAACACGGTCTTGTAGGTCGCGATTCATGTCGGCGAGGAACCTTGCCATTGTTGCGTCTCTTTGCTCCTCGATATCAGCCTTTAACATCAATTTTTCCATCTCTTGGAAATAGTCTTCAACGCTCCTACTACCTTGCGTCAAACGTCTCAACCTTTGGTGAAGATCGCGGAAGTAGTGATTTGGTACGAAACGTCTATGCATCAAGTGTTTCATCTCATTCCACGTTTCCACCGGATTTTCTCTATTCCTCCGACGGTTGGTCACGATTTGGTCCCACCAATCCACGGCATAGTCGTGAAACTCCGTTGTGGCCAAACTTACCTTTTTTTCTCTCGGAGAAACTTTGACAATCGAAAACAAGTTCGATTTTCTTTTCCCATTCTAAAAATGCATCCGGGTCGTTCTTTCCATAAAACGCCGGGATCCGAAGTTTCATTCCTCCCAAATCATCGTTTCGCCTTCGATTCGGTAAACGTTGATGTCGGTTATCATCGGACGATCCGCTAAAATCGTAGAACGGATTATCCACGGACTCGTGGCGTCGCGGTCGGACCGTCACAATATTGCATTCCCCTTTCACCTTCACTTCATTTTTTTGAACTAACTTCCTTATTATCCACAATCCCATTAGTCACACCATTTCGTTCACATCAAACTCAAAACTTCACTTTCCCACGAGCCTAACCTAGTCTAGCCTTTGATGTTCGGCTAGATCTACATGCAAACCTATCCTTGTCTCCCTAAACTCATCACTTTTTGCCAAGCTTACTCAAAAAATTAGGCCTCACATAAGCACACTAAAGATTTTGGCTTGAATGAAGGGTAGGTTAAAGGTATGGTAAACCGTTCCAATGATGGGAATCGGCTACTTGGACTATCAAAAGAGTGGTGGAAAGGATAAGAGAGCCCAAGTATGTATATGGTAACCATGAATTCACTATGCAATGCACAAGCATGATAATTTCAATGTCAAAATTATGGTTTTCACTTAGGTAGGATTGGAATCAAATCAAAACTTGCTTTAGCTAAGACCCTAGTAATGAAACGCCAGATCGAGATATGGTTCATCATTGATTTCAACACGAGATCAAAAGCATCAAAAACCAAGCAACGAGGGCATTGAATCAAGCTCTAATAATGATACTTTACAAGGATAATCTATCATTGCTCCTAATGCTCATGCAAAGCTACTTAATATGATATGCATCTAGACTCAATCCTAGATAAAATGCACAAAAGTTCAAAAAAATTCAAATTTATTGAAAATGCATGATATGCAAGAGACTCAATATGCAAAAGGAAAATAAGATCACAAAACACATGATTAGACACCGGTCCCTCCCCCAAACTTAAATCACAATGTCTCGGTGTGAAAGAAGTTCAAGAGAGAGACTAAAAACAAAAGATGAAATGCAAATACTAAAAAAGAAAAGAGATACTTACAAAGGAGGAGTGCGATTAGCGGAATGGAGATGGTGAAGAGAGGAGTGTGACACGTTGTTGCTCAAGCCCTCCTTCCGTCACATACCACGACCTTTGACCCAAAATACCCTTATTGACTTGCTTGTTTTGTGTCTCAAGCTCGACAAGGGATAGGCTCGGGAAGGTCCCCAAGGGGCGCGTTTAACATCACTAGCTTGACGGTTGCTTCCTCATTGTCACTCCCTTCATGAAACTCACAAGAGAAGTGAAAAGATTAGCAACAAAAGAAAGTAAAAAGCTCTAGTCTTAAGAAGAATCAAAATCCTAATGATCAATGCTAAACCTCCCCGGCAACGGCGCCAAATTGATACAATGGTTTTTGCAAGTCCCAAATCAATTACTCAAATCCCACTCATGTCATTGTGGTATTTAAGATATCGAACCAAAGAGGCTAAGATTGAAACACTAAGAATACATGAATCTTCTGGAGCTAGAGCAAATATTTTTGGTTTTTATATTTTGAATCAAGAAAATGAAATGCAAGAAAGAAAACAAAGATAGAAAGTTGGAAAATGAATCAACCATGAAGAAGATGATTAATGAACAAACAATGATTATAAAGATTGAATTAAACACTATCATAGAACATGGAATTCCCAATTATGATTAATCCACTCCTGTGGCACTAATCACTTTGTCAATCATCAAATAAAGAACAAACTCCCGTTTGTGATAAGATGATTAACAAGCATTAATCTCCAATTCCACTTAGCTCACTAATCACCCTAGACATCAACTCTTGTTGGCTAGGCAAGAAAAGCTCACAAAAGGTTCGGTTCAAGCAATTCATTTAAACTCGGGATAGGAGTGAAATGCCTAAGTTCGAGGCTCAAATCGATAAATCTAATCTAGCACTAACACCGTTTACTCGAATCTCTCCCTAATGCATGGGATGAGACCATAAATCCTAAGGTGTAGCTCTTGATTGGTTTGTCACGCCAACTAGAGCTACCTAATCTAGGTGTAGTTCTAAACGTTGGTTTATCTTATCAAATCTAGCATTAAAAACCAACCTAAGTGAATGATCTAACAAGAATCAACCTAAATCACTATCATCTAATCATCAAGACAATTAACTAATGATGCTAATACACACAATCAATGCTAATCCTTATGTTAAGATCACTAATCTTGATTAATTCTCTTCCAAGTAACTAATCATTATGCTAATCACTCCATCTATTAGCAAACTCTCATTTGTGGATCAATGATTAGCAAGCATTAAGAATATAAACAAGATCAACCAAAATACACCCTAGGCAACTAATCTCTTAGGCTAGGAGCATAAATCCCTTGAATAGTTCATCAAGGCATTTCATCAAACATTTGGTGTGCATGAAATGCCTTATGATATAGATCGACTTTCTCAAGCTAGATCTAGCATTAGGAACACTAAACAAGAAAGGAATGCAAGGATTAAGAACATGAGAATCAAGAATCAATCACCAAATCATCAAAATCAAGCTAAATCTAAGATCCAACAAAAAGGGGCCTAAGGCCTAAACATGAAGAACACAAGATAAAAATAAATAAAGGTAAAGAAGATGCATTAATATAAAGATAAGGGTGAAGAAATCTTCTCTAGAGTGGCATTTGTATGAAGAACAATCAAAATCCCTCTCAAAATCATAAGAAGAGTTTGGGATAAACCCACCTCTAGAAAGAAGAAAACTTAAAATGAAAATTAGGGTTTTTGGGTTTATAAATGAAAATGGGCGAACCGGGTCAACCCGGAACAAACCGGGTATTGACCCGGTCGGATCTTGGATGCGTCTTCGATAATTTTGAGGCATCTCCCTAGCCTGATGTCCAACTGACATGATTTTTGCTTGTGTGCACAGCTAACTCTTCCCTCTATAACTTTCATGAAGGACGGAGAGGCTGAATATGATCGGAAGAACTTCGTTTTACCGGTTATTTGGACAATGTCATCTCTTCTCGGCCATGCAGATCATGCTTCAGTGTCTTGGCCATAAAATC
>PKML01063595.1:249848-275296 GCA_002933935.1 Eutrema yunnanense | reverse complement strand
AAAAAAAAAAAAATAATAATAATTTTGGACACATGACACTCTCTCCAGTGATGATGTGGCGCTCAACTGGAGAGAGTTGGCCATTTTTTATATATTAGAATGCCACACATGAAAGGTGCATGTACAGTAGACTAAAAAATTCTAAGATTTTGCTCTCTTTTTAAGTTTTTTTATTTTGTTGAATTGGGATTATATGGTGGTTAGGGATCTGGAAATCAAATTAAGGGTTTCGCTTGTGGTTTGATTTTCTATAGATCTGGTGAAAATGCAAGCTATATTTTTTCTTATAAAGAGAGGAATTAAATATTTGAATTAGCGCCTAACAATATTGAACCCCGTAAATACTATGATAAAAGATATCACTGACAGTAAGTTTGGGAGAGGTGATTAGTTTCAAAGACTGAGGCTAACAAAATTTGAGAAGGGAAAAAAAGTCGTCGAGCAGGTGAGAGCAGGTGAGAGTGCGATTTTTTTGGCGACTTTTGAAACCTTTTCTTTTCCCCCACCGGCGTCGATCTCGGCGTCGGTTCCGATCAACTCCTCATGAGCAAGAAAAAGAACCGCAAAACTCCCCCTCGCAGTTTCCCCTCTGGATCTGTTGGGTCACCCTTTTTGCCTAAAGCCCCTGACCTCGACTCAGTTGTCTCTCCTGGATCGGTTAAGCCCAATTCCCCATCTGCTCTTCAGCAGCTTGCTGTGAAGGAAGTCTCGTCTCAGCTACCTGCTTCCATCAGATCGGAGATGGCTCTTGAGCCCGACACATAGTTGGAATCAGCTCCAACTCCTCCGTTCGCGTCATCATGCAAAGATCAAGCCTCCGCTTTGCCCATGGGAACAGAGCAAGCTATCGATGCCAAGAAGCGCGCTGGATTAGTAGATCTCTCCAAACCAAGAACGCTCCGTAAGGCTCTGGGCAGATCCACTCAAAGGAAAAGGAAAACTAAAGCCTAAGGGCTCTCCTTTTACGCTGGAGTCTGGTGAAAAGTGTGTTACCATTCCCAATCGTGTTATTGAGAACAACAAGAAAGCTTGGGATTTCTTCATCCTAGGTCAATTCTACTAGGAACCGCCGTCTAGAGGAGCTCTCCACGCCATTGTGAATGGTATTTGGAGCAGGCAAAGATGCGATATCTCGGTGTCCAAGATGGATGTACATACTTTCTTGTTTCGTGTTCCATGTCCTTTTGCGAGGAAGAGGATTCTCAGTCAAGGCCTTGGGTAAATAGAGGGCCAAACCATGTTCGTTGCGAAGTGGTCTCTAGGGATCAAACCGGCAAAACCTGAGCTAACAACGGTGCTAGTTTGGATTGAGCTAAGAAACGTTCCTTTTCAGTTCTTCTCAGAGGAAGGCCTAGAACACATCGCAGGCTTAGTAAGACACCCTGTCTACTGCCACCTGTCAACTATCAACATGACCAACATTGAAGTTGCAAAGGTCTACACGATCATTGACCCTAGAGTACCATTGCCGGAAGCAGTCAATGCCCGTTTCGAATCAGGTGAAACGTTTCGGGTAAGTGTTTCCAG
Source organism: Eutrema yunnanense (assembly GCA_002933935.1). NCBI lineage: Eukaryota > Viridiplantae > Streptophyta > Magnoliopsida > Brassicales > Brassicaceae > Eutrema > Eutrema yunnanense. The sequence goes on along the minus strand of PKML01063595.1, from coordinate 273,769 downwards.
CCCTTGGCTTCCATCCCTATGCGGTTACTGCAAGAAAGTTGGACATACCATCAGCAAATGCCCAACGGCCCCTGTGACGTGCAACGTCTGTAATTCGGTTAAGCACCTCCCAGAGAGCTGCCATAAGCTCAGAGTTGAAAAAGAAAGGGCTTTTGCCAAGCAGAAGTTCACGGTTGCTCAAAAAGGCAAATGGAAGGCAGTTTATAATTCTCCTTCTATAATACGTGAAGGTCAGGAGAAAAATGGGACCGTTATCTTAGATGACCAGGAATCTGCCCCAGTTCATAAAGAATCGGACAAGAGCTCTTTGGTTGAGGCTTTAAAAAATAAAATCACCGATGTGCCACTCTCTGGCAGGATTAACGAAGTCTCGAAGTTATCTCACTCCAACACTGAGCAGCTTGCTGCAACAGGGGAAGGAAACGGTACCAACTTTCTACAGATTGCTGAGACAGGGGAAGGTAAAACCGGATACCCTAATCCAGAGAAAATCATCGACATCAGTTCTGTGTGTGTTGACATTGGCCTTGATTTGATTGGAAGGCACACATGCTCTGAATCAAGAGAGTCAGAATCAGATTCAGAATCAGCAGCAAATAATGTTTCAACTGCCAGTGATCATGAATCGGATGATCCAAATACTGATCCTTTCATTAAAGTTGTTAATAAAAGACAATTGCGCCGTTCAACTAGTAAAGCTAGGGCAAGAGGCCCTTCAAACCTCTAACCCAACCCTTTATGGATATATTCTGCTGGAATATTAGAGGTTTTAATGAAAAAATAAAGCGGAATAGTTTCAATAAGTGGAAAATGCATAGTAAGCCTGTCTTTGGTAGTCTTATCGAGACCCATGTCAAGCCTGAAAAGGCTAAGGCGATTATCAACAAGTCTTTTCCGGGATGGTCTTTTGATTCCAACTACGAGTTTTCAGATCTCGGCAAAATCTGGATTCTCTGGCACCCGAGCGTCATTGTCTCTGTGATATCTAAATCTCTCCAGATGATCACATGCAAAGCTAAGATGCCAGGAATATGTACAGAAATGATAGTTTCTTTTGTCTACGCCTCTAATCTGGAGGATGGAAGAAATGAGCTTTGGAAAGAAATAGAATTGCTCTCCACGCTATCCTCTATTGGGTCTCTCCCTTGGATTATCGCAGGAGACTTCAATCAAATTTTTGAAGCCAGGGAACACTCTACATTGGATCATAATACTTCCACGAGACAAATGAGAGATTTTAAGAGTTGTCTCCTCAAAGCTAAGGTGCAGGATTTATCGTATAGAGGTTGTTCCTTTACTTGGACTAATATGAGCACAACTCAGCCAATCACGAAGAAGTTGGATAGGATTCTCGTGAACGATAATTGGCTTGAAACTTTTCCAAACTCTATTGGAATATTTGGAGAAGTTGATATCTCTGACCACAGCCCCTGCTGTGTCTACCTAGACTCGATGAAAGCAAGAAGGAAGAAGCCTTTCATGGTCATGAATAACTTATTGAGTGATTATGATTTTCTTTCTCTGATGGAGGTCTGCTGGAATTCTTTAAATTTTGCAGGGACAAAAATGTTTTCATTCTCACGGAAACTCAAGGAACTTAAAGGAATTATCCGAAACTTCAGCAGACAACACTACTCAAACCTGGAGCTGAGAGTATCGGTAGCTCATGAGACAATGTTGCAGTTACAGCGCAATATTCTTGCTTCCCCTACTCCAACTAAGGCAGCGGCTGAAAGGGAAGCTCACAGGAAATGGATGATTTTGGCTAAGGTAGAGGAATCTTTTCTAAGACAAAGATCTAGAATCAAATGGCTGGCTGAAGGAGATACCAACTCTGCTTTCTTCCACAGAACAATCATCACAAGATCTTCTGGAAACTACATTCATTTCTTAGTTGATGAAGCTGGTGTGGTAATTGACGGCCATGAGAACATTCAGGCTCATATCGTGGGATACTACAAAGGCATTCTAGGGAGTCAAACGTGTAACTCTACAGCTTCTCATCCCGTACTTTCTCCCTTGATTAAGCATAGGTGTTCGAAAGCTAACATACGGCAACTATCAGCCCCTTACTCGAGGTCAGATGTTAAGAAGGCTCTTTTTTCCTTACCAAAGAATAAATCTCCACGACCCGATGGATTTAATGCTGAATTCTTTTGCGCTAACTGGAGCACTTTGGGAGATGATGTCACATATGCTATTCTGGAATTTTTTGAATCAGGCTCCCTCTTGAAACAATGGAATTCAACTACTCTGGTTTTGATCCCAAAAAAAACAAATGCTACGTGCGTCTCAGATTTTAGACCAATCTCATGCTGCAACACTCTGTACAAAATCATCTCGAGACTTCTAGCAACCAGATTGAAAGTGGTGTTACCTGATCTAATCTCATCAAACCAATCAGCTTTCGTACATGGCAGGCTATTAGTGGAGAACGTCCTACTTGCAACCGAGTTAATTCATAGTTACAATTGGAAATCTACTTCAAAGAGAGCTATGCTTAAGGTGGATCTAAGGAAGGCTTTCGACTCAGTCAAGTGGGATTTTGTCATCTTATCTTTGGAAGCCATGAATTTTCCCAACCATTTCACCAGTTTGGTTAGAGAATGCATGACTAACACAAGCTTCTCAATCGCCATCAATGGCGAGCTCACAAGATACTTTAAGGGCACACAAGGCCTGAGACAAGGTGATGCACTATCTCCATATCTGTTTGTCTTGGTTATGGAAGTCTTCTCACAACATATGGAGATGAAATATTCAACGGGTCTTATCGGGTACCATCCAAATGCAACACAACCAGAGGTATCTCACCTTGCCTTTGCTGATGACATCATGATCTTTTTCGATGGTACTTCTCAATCTCTGCGGGAGATTAATACTACAATGACGGAGTTTGCTCAATGGTCGGGTCTTTCTATGAACTCCAGCAAGACAAAGCTTTTCATTGCGGGTCATTCACCACATGATGTGCTACAACTAAGTAGTTTTGGTTTCTCTTTTGGCACCCTGCCAATAAGATATCTCGGTCTTCCTCTTATGCACTGAAACTCCGTATCTCAGAGTACAGCCCGCTACTTGACAAGATTCAAGATAAGTTCACTTCATGGACATCTTGGATGCTATCATATGCAGGAAGACTACAACTCCTCAAATCGGTAATCTACGGAACTTTAAACTTCTGGATGTCAGCGTTTTTATTGCCGAATGGTTGTATAAAGAAAATTCAATCTTTATGCTCTCGCTTCTTATGGACGGGAAATATTGAGAATAAAGGGCTAGTAAAAATGTCATGGACAGAGGTGTGCCGTCCAAAAAGAGAAGGTGGCTTAGGGCTAAGAAACTTGACTTTATGGAATGTTACCTTGGCGATGAGGCTGGTTTGGCTTCTCTTCGCGGATAAGAGCTCTCTATGGGTCGCTTGGACCAAAACAAATAGGCTAAAAGATCAGAGTTTATGGGGTCATGATGAAAATAAAAACGTCTCCGCAACTTGGAATGCCTTGCTATCAATGAGGAAATACGCAGAGCGTTTCTTAAGATGTGAGGTTGGAAATGGTGAAAGAGCTAGCTTCTGGTTTGATCATTGGACACCACTTGGTCCTTTGATTAAAAATTGTGGTCAACTCAGACCAAATCTATTAGGAGTTCATCGTAATGCAACAGTAGCTGAAGCAGGAGATCAAAACGGTTGGCTCCTTCATCCTGCTAGATCTCCTGGGGCAGAATTGATCCAAATTCAGCTAACAACGGTCAGACTACCAGCTCTATCTGAGGTAGAAGACCAATATCGTTGGCACATTGAAAACAAAGTTTCAAACTCCTTTTCAACTGCATTCACTTGGGAATAATTAAGAGCAAAGATCGATGCAAAAGAATGGACTTCAAACGTCTGGTTTAAAGGAGCTATTCCTTCTCAAGCTTTCACATTGTGGACTGCTTATCTAGACCGTCTCCCAACTAGATCAAGGCTCTCCAGATGGGGACTTAATATCCCCTCCACTTGCTGTCTGTGCAACTCTTATTCTGAAACAAGGGACCATCTCTTCCTTACATGTAATGTGAGTGGTGCGGTCTGGGATCTGGCAATTCGAAGGCTTGAGAATGAGTCTTTTAGGTTTCACACTTGGACAGCCTTGTCAATGTGGCTATCAAGCCAGTCTTCTCCTCTCAAACCTAGACGGCTAAGGAGGCTAGTGGTCCATTCAGTGATCTACAACTTATGGCGTGAGAGAAATCAACATCTGCATAATACAATCACTTCCTCGACGGAGGTTATATTCGCACTCATTGACAGGTCAATCAGAGATGTGATTCTATCCAAAAAATTGCGAAATGGATTTAAGGATCTAATGCAGGTGTGGCTAAGAAACTCTTAAGCTTAATACGCTTCGAATTAATTGTAGATCATCCTTGCTTTTTTATTCTTTTTTGGGCAAGGTTTTCTTAAGGCTTTCGGGCAAACTTTGTTATTGTAACAACTCGCAATCATTTATATGATATTCACATTAAATTCAAAAAAAAAAAAAATTTGAGAAGGGATTTGTGTAAAGGATATAATCAGAACTGTCTAAGACTCTAAGCAAAGTATGCCTTATCAGTGTGTGTTGTGATCAGGATGGCCAAGAACCCAATATAATATTTCTCATTATTTTGATGAAACTATTGTAACACTGATAATAAGATTATATCACTAATACTTAGGCAGTTCTGCTGTTCTACATATATAGGACCCAAACATATATAACAAAAACACTGTTTTGTGATGATGGCCAAGTAAATATTTTTCATTATTTTGATGTAATTTTTCTAACACTGATAATATATAAGATTATCGCAATTAATCTGGCAGTTCTCAGTTTAACTTTTACATACAACTCACACATCTTACATCTTTGGCAGTTTTATGCAAAATAATCGTGTAATTGTTAATATTTTGTCCACTATACAGCGTAAAAGTTGAAATTTACAAGTATCTTGAAAGGTTAACCGATTTGCGATTTGTCATCATGATGAAAGTAAAATCGCGGTTTTATTCCAATCCATAACAAGATACACACGTACATATCTATTACATGCAACATATTATTACTTAGTCTCATATAATACAAAGTCGGAAATATTGATTATGCATCAGAAATATTTATTTCTTACCATGCAGATCCTTGAAGTAGCCTTTCGGGTTGCTTTCGAAAGTCTTCCTTGGTATATAACCATCCTTCCCAGGAGCTTTCATCATCTTATCTTCCGGAACTTTCTCTCCCGAGCTCGAGCCAATCCACGAGAGTAGACCCGCGACTGCACCAATGGCTCCAGCAATGCCTGTGACTGTGGTTGCAGTTTCATAAAACTTCGACTTCTCATCTTTGTTATCCTTTGTCTCGTTGCTGTTCATTTTGATATGATAGAAAGAAAAAAAAGGATTTAACTTCTTCTCTCTTTTCGTTATTGATTTGTTGACTTAAAAAGGAGGGATTCACGTGATTTATATAGATGCAATTGTGGAATTGTGAGTCATATATATATATATATATCGGAATTCATTGGAAGAATATAAAAAAAAAGTCTTACCGTTATGTTAAAAAATGTGTACAGTCAACTAATATATTGGGGAAAAGAACATAATATGATATCTTATGTCTTGGAAGAGTTTGAGATTTCTCTCTCTTGAGTGCGAAAGCAAAGGCGATTAGATTTTAGATTAACTCTAGCCGCCGCTGTTGGTGAGCCTCTCGCTCGCCGGCGAGAAAGGTCTGTATTTCTTCCATCTTTCTTTGTCGCTATGACAGCCTCCCCCCCTCGCAGTCGGCCTGCAGCTCTTCCCCCAGATCCGCAGAAGGCCACGCCTCTTCCCTCACCCGTGCTTGCTTCGGTGTGTTCCGGGGATGTTCTCTTGTCGGATTCGTTGCAGTCCCAGTCCCGATCTGAGACGGCTCCGACTGTCTTCTCTTCAGTGGCCGGTATCCTAGGGACAGATCCCTCTTCTCAGATGCCTGCCTCCTCTTCTTCTCCTGCTCCGTCTGGTGCTTTGCCTTTAGCAGCCGGTCCTCAAGGTCCAGCTTCGTCGAAGTGCTCTTTTGATTTCAACTGGGCTTCAAATCTCAAGCCTTCCTGTCGTATTCCCAAGTCTACAGTTCCAGTTACCATTTCCACGGAAGGCAGACTTAGGGTCAAGGTTCCGAATGTGGTCTTTGAACGAGGAGCAAAAATTCATTCGGACTACATTGTTGGGATTTTCTATGGTAATCCCCCCTCCTACGGGAAGATTTGGGGAGTGTTAAACTTTCTCTGGGGTAAGGACCGAAGAGTGTCAGTGCACAACCTAACAAAAAATGCTTTTCTGTTCCACATTCCTTCACCGGCTCTTCGTAAACGGGTTTTACAACACGAGCTATGGCGAGTGGGAGATTCACCATTCTTTGTCACGGAGTGGAAAGCGGAGTTTAGCCTAAACCCTCCTTCATTAGAAAGAGCTCCTGTTTGGGCTAAGGTGGAGAACATTCCGTTTGATTTAGTCACAGATGAAGGCTTGAGCTATATTGCGCGTCCATTGGGGCAGGTTGTTGATGTAAAGCCCTTCACAAGTATCAGCTCGGCGGAAATTAAAGTTATTGTGGATTTAACGAAGCCTCTTCCGAAGGATTTCGAACTTGAAAGAGAGGATGGTGGCGTCAGGATCCTTACGGTTTCGTATCCTTGGCTCCCACCTCTATGCACAGTCTGCAGAGAGATTGGTCACAAAGCTTCGCTTTGTCCAAAAGACATTTCAAAAGCGAAGGGGAAGGAAAAGGTCTTTGTGGATGTCTATGTTCCAGTTTCGACCAAAGGTGAAGCCAAGGTAGGAGATCCTAGGTTTGTAAAGGCTGATGGAGCAGACCCTTGCGAGCAGCTTAAAGTGGCAAATGTCGAACTCATCTCAGAGGAAGTATCCGGGAATGCTCCGCCATCTGTTGTTGCTGAAGTTCTTATATGTGTTGTCGACCAGGCCTCCTCTCTTGAAGCTGGCTCAGCGGCAATGGATCTCTCGGAGGAGGAATCACCAATTAGTTCAATTGATGTGATCCAGTCCAAGGATCCTGATCCCTTTATCAAAGCCACAAGGACAGTGGCATGCCACAGCCAAGTGGAGCAAGCGGCAGTGGTTGTGTACTCGCCAAATAAATTCGTTTTGTTGCACTCGGAGCAGCCAGAAGAGACTGAGGAACCGGTTAAGGTGGCTCTGGCTCTTCCAGACCAGCCTCACTCATCCCCTGTCTCTTCGTCTTCAAAGCAGAAGAATAAAAAGCGCAAGAAGAGTGGCAGGAACTCACCTAATTTTGGTGGTGGTAATCATCTGAGAATAGAGGAGCGTCACTCAACCAAAAATCTGTAAATGTCGAAAGCATTTTTTTGGAACGTGCGGGGTATTAATGACGAAGATAAGCATCGTCCGCTCACTAACTGGCTCAAGTCGAGCTCAGTTTCTTTTGGAGCGCTTTTGGAAACGCACGTTAAGGAACCTAACCTAAACCATATTTTATATAAAATAGGATCGGAGTGGTCTGCTTTTTGTAACTATCATCAGTCGGAGCTTGGGAGGATTTGGGTTATCTACAAACTCCCAACTAAAGTGAAGTTGTTATTTGCTGATCTCCAGTCAATCACAGTAGAAATCATTTTGGAGGAGGGTCAATGCTTTATTTATACGGCGGTTTATGCATCTAACGATTTGGAGATTCGTAAGGAACTATGGTCTTCCTTGAGGGACACTTACTCTTCTTTCAATCTCTCTTCTTTACCATGGATGGTAAATGGGGATTTCAATGAAATTATTTATCCGTCGGAGACGTCAAATCAGTCAGTTAACAGATCAACAATGACGATGAGATCTTTTGGTGAATGTCTTGCGGATGTGGGTCTTTTCGATCTTCCGTTTCAAGGCCCTCAATACACTTGGACAAACCACCAAACGCTGGACCCGATTGGAAAGAAATTGGATAGGTGTCTTGTTAATGGTCAGTGGTTGCTTGAGTTCCCGTTCAGCCATTGCGAATTTGAAGCGCCAGTATTTTCAGATCATTCTCCGTGTCGTATCCAGTTGATCCCAAAGCTGCCAGTTTTCGGTAATAAACCATTCAAGATTTTTAACCTGATTTTAAAGCACCCTGCCTTTTTGGAGACTGTTAGAAATTCTTGGACAGAGGTTGGTGAGCCAGCATCTAATTTGGAGGACTTCGGGTTTAAGCTCAAGCAGTTGAAAGTTCCGCTGAAAACCATCTGCAAAGATAAGTTCAGCGACATTGAGAAGAAAGTCTCAGAAGCAAGCGACCTTCTGAAATCCAAACAGATGTTTGCCCTTAATGATCCTTCACCCGCTAATATTCTTCAGAAAAAAGAGGCAAGGGAAACATGGATGTACCTGAGGCATGCAGAAGAGAGCTTCTTCCAACAGAGATCTCGGATTAAGTGGCTAGCCTTAGGAGACTTCAATACTCCTTTCTATCACCATGTGACTAAGGTAAGAAATGGGTATAATGCAGTGAAGTACCTGCTTAGGCCAGATGGGTCTAGAGTGGATTCTGCCAAGGATATTCATGAGCACGCAGTTAGGTATTTCGCAGAGATTTTGGGTGTGGTTAGGGGTCAATTTTGCCCGGAGCTTCCGGACTTCCTTGACCTTCTTCCTCTGCCACCTTGTTCCGCCAGTCACTTGCTGGTCCTCAATGCTCCAGTAACCACGGAAATGGTTAAAGAATATCTTGCAGGTATGCCTTCAAATAAAACTCCTGGTCCTGATGGGTTCACTGCAGAATTTTTCAGAGCAAGTTGGTCAATAATTGGTGAAGAGCTCTCTGTTGCAGTCCTTCGTTTCTTCACCAGCCCGTTCATTCCCACGGCCATCAATTCAACATCCCTCGTGCTGCTCCCGAAACGTCCAGGGGCTGACCAGCTGAAAGATTTCAGGCCTATCTCTTGCCTAAATACGGTGTATAAGATCATAACCCGTATCTTGGCAAGTAAGCTGAAAGTCATTCTCCCGGACCTTGTGGTTCCAAATCAGACTGCTTTTGTGAAGGATAGATTGCTTCTTGAGAATGTGTTGCTTGCCTCAGAGGTTTTGAATGGTTATCATAAGGAGTCAAAGCCTGGTCGAATCACTTTGAAGGTTGATATTTCTAAAGCATTTGACTCTGTTCGATGGGACTTCATCCTGAGTTCTCTTCAAGCATACAACTTCCCAAGTGTATTCCTGAATTGTGTTAGAGCTTGTATATGCTCTCCCTCTTTCTATGTCAGCATCAATGGCACAACTTCTGGCTTCTTCAGAGGTAAATCAGGTCTGAGACAGGGAGATCCTCTCTCTTCTTCGCTGTTTGTTTTGGTAATGAATGTCTTATCATTGATGCTGAATAAAGCTGCTGCTGAAGGGGTCTTTGGGTATCACCCAGGATGTGAAGAGCTTCAATTGACTCATTTATCCTTTGCAGATGATCTGCTTATCTTCCTCGATGGGTATCTCCAATCTATGAATGGAGTTTTCTCGGTGCTGTCCAGCTTTGAAAAACTATCGGGATTATCTGTCAACATCTCCAAGACAAGTTTGTTCTGCTTTGGAGTAGATGAGGTGGTGTTGGATGAGATTAAATCCAGGTATGATCTTTCTCCGTGCCCTATGCCAATTCGCTACCTAGGCCTTCCTCTCTGTTCTAGGAAGCTCTCTGTGGCAGATTGTGATCCTTTACTGGAGCAGATCAGGAAAAAGCTCAATAGCTGGAGTCATCGCCAATTGAGTATGGCTGGAAGGTACACACTTATCTCTTCTGTCATCTCTGGTATAGTAGGGTTCTGGAGCTCTGCTTTCTTCCTCCCTAAGAAGGTAATCAGGAAGATTAACTCTCTTTCAAGTGCTTACCTTTGGCATGCATCATCTGATTCTGCAAGAGGTGCAAAGGTTTCATGGTCCCTTATCTCTTTTCCTAAGCAAGAAGGAGGCTTGGGCCTGCGCAATCTTTCTGACTGGAATGACAGTTGTGGACTTAAGCTTATTTGGATGTTGTACTTTAGAGCCGGGTCTATATGGGTGGCATGGATGAGGCGCCGGTACTTAACTCGTTCTACCTTTTGGGCCCTAAATGAGAAGAATTATGGGTTCTCTTGGATAATCCGAAAATTGCTGAGGCTAAGGAAGAAAGCAAGTTCTTTCCTCAGAATTATAATCGGAAATGGAGACTCCACCTTCTTCTGGTGGGATCCTTGGACCCCGTTTGGACATTTGATTCAATTCTTAGGTCCTAACGGGCCTTCTCTTATGGGCATTCCTCTGTTCGCTACAGTCAATGAGTTCATTTCCCCAACAGGGTGGTCTTTACCTACTGCAAGGTCAGAAAAACAACTCCAATTATATGCTTTTATTACAACTATCCAGCGTTCTTCAGCAAGTGACAGTGCTGTATGGAGGGTTGATGGTGAGAAGCAGAAAACTTTTTCATCTCGGAAGACTTGGAATAGCATACGTAATGCTAAACCGATTGTCTCGTGGCATGGATTGATTTGGCACAAGGCTAGGATCCCTAAGCATGCTTTCACGGCATGGCTTTTTGTTCTTAATCGCAACCCTACCTTAGACCGTCTTGCGAAGTGGGGCTGTGATGTAAAACATACTTGTCTTCTTTACGGTGATCATGAGGAAATAAGAGATCATCTGTTCTTCCAATGTTCTTTCTCAGCGGATTTGTGGAGGAAGGTAGTCTTAAAATTGCTTATCTTTACTGCGCCTATCTCATGGGATGGTATTCTGTTATGGTTACCTCTAGCTTCACCTAGCAAGGATGTTAGGTTAGCTCTTCTTCAAGCTTGGCAAGCTTGTATCTATGAGCTGTGGCGTGAGAGAAATCGCAGGTTTCATGACGGAATCTCTATGAATCCAACGAAGATCTATCATCTGGTTCTAAGCGTGGTTCGAAACAGGGCTCAAAGCCTCCTTCTGCAGAACCCTGTTCATGCTTCTCTTCTGTCGTGCTGGTCATCTTCTTCTCTTCCAGCTCCTTAAGACTGTCTTTCTTTTTGTTATTGCAATCTCTATTTTTATCTAGTAGATGATTGGTTTCATCAGGTTTCTTATGTAATCCTTTAATTCAATTTATTCAAGCAAGCCCTTTATCAAAAAAAAAAAACTAATATATTGGAAATTAAAACAATTTAAAGCATTTGCTAAATTGTTATTTCCAAAAAAAAAAAAGACCTTTTAACATGCATTGGTGGACAAATAAAGGTGCACTGGATTCTTCTTGCACCATAAACGACAACGTTTCATTGTCGCCAATCAGGGCACGTGAGCAAACTCTAAAACGCACCGCTTTAGCTCAAATTATCAAAAAAGTTGTATTTTGCTGATGTTGCATAAGACGCAGCGTTTTAGTTTCTATAGCTTAAACCGCTGCGTTTTAGTTTCTATAGCTTACAACGCAGCGTTTTAGTTTCATTCGTCCACCTTTAGCGATATAATTCTTCTTCTCATCAGTAATAAACATGAGAAAGCCATTATGTCACTACCAAAAAACAATCAAAATGTCTAAACAATTATTAGACAAACGCCCGTTAAATGACTGTCAACTATGCTAATGTGACATTGTCATGCTAAAGCGAGCCACCAAATTAGCAATTCAAGTCATATTTGATTTTATGGGTCTAGTCCAAATTTTTTTATTATTTTTTAAATTAATTATTCAAACTAAAATCTTTTCAAGAATACACGAGGAATAGATCTAAGAAAGGATCAAGCTAATCTTCAACATGTGCTGGAGGATTCATTGGCGGGTGGAGAACCAGATTATCAAGCCGTCATCGTAGTTGTTATCGCTTGTTCTTCGGATCGAAGTTATTCGAGTTGGTACATTTCTAGCGGATAGCTTTTATACTCGTAGATAGGGGAGTTGGGGATCTCCATGTTTGCGTCCGTTTCTCTCGCGCTAGATGTGATAGATGGAAGCTTGGAACCTATACCTAAAATCATTTAAATTTAGCCCAACCTTTGTAAATATTTGTTTGTTGATTAATAAATTTAACATTTCAATTTTAAAAAAATGAGAATCATGGTTGGAGATGCTCTAATACTCCAACCCATAAAGAAATTACTTTCTTATACTGCAAACAACATATGATCAGATTCAAAGCATATCAATATTAGTTAAAAGGATTAACACGGTTTAAGGCATTTTCTCGATTATTATTTCCAAAACCAATGAAACCTTGGGATTGGAAACCTACCACCAAGTTTTTAGAAAAGATACACAGCAAACTTTGGAAAACAAAAAGAGACATTAATTTTAGCAACCTTGAGGACGCGGTTTCAGGACAAGGGTCGAATCATTCTTGATTCTGTAGTCAGCTAGGGTATGTTTGTTTTTGAGCTCCCCATCTTGAAAGATCAGCATGAATGCCTTCGGATCCACTGATAAGCCACTTGAAAGATTGGTCTTGGCTATGACGTTTTCAATGGTATCCGTCCCCTTTACCATAAAGTTGATTGTTTCCAGCTTAGAGGTTGATACATAAATCCGCATGGATGCCTTCGGATCCGAATCCGGATCCGGTTCCGGACCGAGACGAAGAACCAACTGACGGGTTGGTCCATGAATCTTGAGGTCGATTGTGTTCGAGCTATCGTCAACCTCCAGGTTTATATTCTTTCCATTCACAGTCGTAATAGAAATCTCCATTTTGGAGTCCTCTTCTTTCTGACCCTGGTGGTTTCTTTTTATAACCAATCCATGCTTTAATAAACGAATCAATTTTTATTGTAAAGTCTAAAGGGGAGTTAAAAAAAGTTTAAAGCATTTTATTCTATTCTTATTTCGAAAAATGAATGATTTTTATATATTGTACTATACTAGGCTAAAGTCTTCCCTTTCTTGTCTATTGTTCAGAGGTATCTTATGGCTTAAGATATGCTTTGTATTATTTTTAAGGAAAATTGATTCACAGCTACACGAAATATACCATAATGCATGGCTACACATCCGAAGTAAAATAATGTTCTAAAAACTACATCAACAATTGATATATCATAGCCAACTATACGAAGTAACAATAATGCATGGCTACACATCCAAAGTAAAACAATGTTCTAAAAACTACATCAACAATTGATAAAGTATAGCCAGCTACACGATAACCATCCGAACAAACATGAGTCATATGTGTAACACTATAACCATATATTTCCGGTAAACCATTCATCGAGCTCCGACGTTGACTCGAATTTTATACAATAAAACCCAGCCAAATTTAACCCAACTTGACTTAATCCGACCCGAATATTACCATTCGTGCTACGCACGNTCAAATTTCAACAATTACACGATTATTTTGCATAAAATAATCTCAAACTCTTCCAAGACATAAGATATCATATTATGTTCTTTTCCCCAATATATTAGTTGACTGTACACATTTTTTAACATAACGATAGACTTTTTTTTTATATTCTTCCAATGAATTCCGATATATATACTCCATCCGTTCCACAAAGATTGATTTTTTAGAAAAAAAATTGTTTCACAAAGATAGATTTTTTAGTTTTTTTATGCAAATTTTATCAATTAATGATGATACTTTGAAAAGTCTAAAAAAATTAATTAAATTTATTGAACTACTATTGGTTTAGAGATATGAGAAATTGTTCAGTAACAAAAATTGATACATTTATGATTAAGTATTAATTATTTTCTTAATATGTGTGAAAACTCTAAAAAAAAATTTTGCCGTATAGTGGACTTTTTCGCCGTATAGTGGACAAAATAATAACAATTACACGATTATTTTGCATAAAACTGCCAAAGATGTAAGATGTGTGAGTTGTATTTAAAAGTTAAATACTTTATTAAGAAAATAAAAATACCTAAGGGTTTACAACAACTATAAAAAAGGATTCACCAATAGGGATCCGAAGTAAAATAAAGACATCTTTTTGCGAATGAATGACTAACGATTCCGCAGATGAATGCTCCACTTTTGTTTTTGTGCTGATTAAATCTCCAATGAGATAATTTTCATAGAAATCCAAAAACATCTATCAACGCTTTAGACTGAATTGACCACGATTGTCAATCTCTTTTCATTGCTCTAGTAGGAGTCACCGAGATCATCGTTCCAAACATACGATTAATTAGGAGTCTACAATCAAGTTGACTTCCAGAGTAATTGTGGGTTGCGACGAGAAACCCACCAACACCGAATGAATAACCATCAACGATTGAAGCCGGGAAGAACCGTTGCCACCATCCGCTTCTACTGTCTATTACCTCTTCGAAACGGCTCAACTGAACCAAAACTTTTCTCTTCCCAAATTCATTGAAAAAATCCCACGAAAAAACAATCAAAAACTTTGCCAGGTCTAAAATAAATTGGAAAAAATTACACAAATCAAAAGAAAAGTAGCAAAAGAAACCAACCAAGCCGATGTCGGAGCTATAGAAGCCTCCGGCCATCGGCCTGGATCCACAGAGAAAAATCTCCTCTCTTTTTTTCTCTCGCTTGACGGCTAGGGTTTTCCAAGACAAACGCATCGTTTTAGCTTCATAACCAAATTCATATATCTTTTATGAGTGAATGAGGATATATGAATGGTTTAAACCGTCATCAAACAAACGTCCGTTAATCATACTGATACTGATGTGACGTTGTCATGCTAGAGCCAACCGTCAAATAAACAATTCAAGTCATATACTTGATTTAATGGCCCTATGATGTGTCTAAAATCAATTAAATTAGGTCCAAATCAATCCAATCCAATAATTAAGACTTCAAGAGGTTGAAAATCATTATTGGCATTTTCCATGTGTTGTGAATTGTGATCCATTCAGGGATTATGATTTGGCTTTGAAATTTTTAATTATCTAATTTGATTTGTGATTGGAGAATACGAAATTAAGGGGTTTAACAGAGTAGTTGTGGAAACAACGAGTTGAAGAAAAATATATAATAATCTAATTGAGGATCAGTATATCACGTTGAGATTGAAAATTAGCTACACAAGTTAAACGAATTTTGTTGGCTATAGAGGAGATAACTGTTGCACTTTGGTACCAAAAAAATATGATTTTCTGTGGTATCAAATTCGTAAATTTTGCAAGAGATGCTCTACATTGTCTTTAGCTTGCTCTACTTTGGCTCTAGCTTTCCTTGCTTTGGCTTTAGCTTTCTTTGGCTCTAATTTCTTCCTCCTCTCCGTCCAAACTTTCATCAAAAGCTGAGGTTGACCTCTCATGAAATCATCGTGTCCAAATTCCAATTGACTAGCCCCCTTGACTCTTTTAAAGCCATGTTTCTGAAGCTTAGAAACAAACTGTAGGAGATTTCTGCCAAATTCTAGGGATTTTGAAAGAATCTCACTGCAAAGCTCTTTTAGATCCCAAACGATGAAACTGTTGTTGCTTTTGCTCCAAGAGATGATTGGATCCAACGAAGGATCATCCACAATCTGATATACTCTGATGTAGAATGAAGACGATCCGCTTGGAAATCTTTGAACCATCCTTGTCCTAATTAAACACTTCAAATGAAAACCCTAATTACGATAACAACAACAACAAAAACCCAAAAGAAGAAGAGAGATCTAGCTAGCTTCAACGAATGTACACAGTGGATAAAATCGAATCCATAATCCTNACTTCAAATGAAAACCCTAATTTTTTTTTTTTTTTTTTTTTTAAATTTCTGGTTGTATTCCATTGATTGACCAAGTTACAACGAAAAAGAAAAGAAAAAAGAAGATCAACAATCCTTCGGTCATAAACCATGAAGGCAGAACAAGAAAGAAGCGAAAGAAGAGGGAGAGAGGAGAGGTTACAAGGAGAAGTTAAGTACCTCTAAACCACATAGCAAGAGAGCCTTGGAAACATGGCATGTCCTTTCGGGCCAGACATGAGTCTCTAATTGCCCTGTCCACTTTTTTGAAGAGAATGCTAGCTGGAAGAGTTTGGCTGTTGAAAATGTGGTCGTTTCGTTGCTTCCACAGATGGTAGATGGTTGCCTGAGCCATTAGGAGCCTCAAGTTATTTTTTGCAGTGTTCGGATAAGCCCTCTTTAGCCATCTCTCGAAGACAGGCCATGTTCCGAACCCCATATATGGAGCATTAAGCCTTTCAAAACCTAATCTCCATACATCTTGAGCATACAGACATCTAAGGAAGAGATGATCTCTAGTCTCATCGCAGATTTCACATAACACACAAGTGCTAATATCAATACATCCCCATCTCACAAGTCTTTCCCTAGTAGAGAGCCTATCTAGACAAGCTAACCACAAGATGAAAGCATGCTTCGGAACATGACCAGAGAACCATACCTCTTTGTGCCATTGCACTTCCGTGAATGGGTCTGTAGTTTGGCGCCGAGCTCGCGAGAACTTGAAGACATCCTTATTAGCCCCCACTCCATCCTTCCACTTGTATCTATCTTTTATCCCCGATCTTAGTTGAATTGTTGTTAAGTGACATAGTAGAAGGAACGCGTTGCCACTGCGAGCCCCTCTAAAATTCCACCCATTTGTCGTAGCAGCAAATGAAACCTTAGAGTCTATGGGGATCCCATATATCCTCGGACCATCTTGCCCAATAAAGGAGAAAAGCTTACCAAACGGAGTCCAATCATCAAACCAGAAGGAGCAATCTAACCCATTGCCCACTGCACAGCTGATGTACTTCTCGGCTAACGGTCTGAGTTTTAGGAGTTGAGACCAAGTAGAAGATCTGTTGCAATTGAAACTCAAACTCCAAAAAGATTTACCTCTGATCTTATTCTTTTGACACCAAGCAACCCAGAGGGAACCCGAATTAGAGAAGAGTAACCAGATTAACTTAAGACCAAAAACTTTGTTCCAAGAAGACAAATCTCTCAGACCTAATCCACCAGCTGCCTTTGGAGAGCATAACTGGGACCAATTGACCTTTGCTAACCGAGAAGTGTCCGGATGCCCAGACCAAAGAAACTTTCTACACAACTTGTTAATCTCTCTTATACACCTCTTTGGGAGCACAAAAGTTGCACACCAATAGGCCATAATGCTTTGAATAACTGAGGTTATGAGTTGTGTTCTTCCGGCAAAGGAGAGATGTCGAGAGGTCCATGAGTGTAGTCTAGCTTTAACTCTTTCTATCAAAGGAGCATAGTCTGTTTTATACAATCTCCTAGGAAGAAGAGGCAAACCCAGATAACGCACCGGGAGTGAGCCTATGGGGAAGCCAAAGCTAGATGAAATTAAAGGATAATTTTTTCAGCTTCAGAAGTACCAGCAAGGAACAATGAAGTCTTACTAGGGTTCATTGTGAGGCCAGAGATCGAGGAGAAGTAGTTGAGCAGATTGACAATGGCTTGTAAGGAGGCTAGCGATCCGTCAAAGAAGACCATCATGTCATCTGCAAAAACCAAGTGGGAAATTCTTGGGTGAGACGCGTTCTGGTGAGCACCTATCAAACCAGAGGAGAACCGAAGCTCAAGAAGCCTGGAAAAGATGTCAATTCCAATTACAAACAGAGGCGGAGACAAGGGATCTCCTTGTCTAATTCCCCTCGAGCCTTTAAAATAACCACATAGTTCACCATTTACTGCAACTGAGAATCTCGTTGTGGAGACACATTGATGGATCCATCTGATATAAGTTGGTGGAAAGTTTGTAGCCTTGAGAATATCAAGAATGAAACTCCAGTCGACTGAGTCAAATGCCTTCTTGAGATCTATCTTTAACATCCCTCTTCTTGAAACGGTTGCCTTGTTGTAACCCTGGACCAGTTCTGAGGCCAACAACACATTTTCAACAATCTGCCTTCCACTAACAAAAGTTGTTTGGTTCTCTGAAATCATCAATGGTAATAAGCCTTGCAGCCTTCTTGCAAGAAGTTTAGCAACTACCTTGTACATTGCATTCAAACATGAAATTAGGCCTGGGCATAATAACCGAACCGAATGAAACCGAACCGAACCGAACCGAAATTAATGGTTCGGTTAGGTTATGGTTACTTCACAATAACCGAATGGTTTTTATTTTTGATATCCATTGGTTATGATAACCGAATGGTTATTAACCGATAACCAATGGGTATCCATGGATATCAAAAAAAAAAAAAAAAAAAAATTATGTTTATTTTCCCTAATTAACCGAAATAACCGAAATATAACCGAAACTAACCGAACCGAAATAACCGAAACTAACCGAAATAACCGAAACTAACCGAAATATTTCTGAAATTTAACCGAAATAACCGAAATATTTTGAAATTTAACCGAAATAACCGAAAATAACCGAAAATATTTGAAATTTAACCGAAAATAACCGAAAATAACCGAAACCATTCGGTTAACCGAAAATAACCGAAAGATTTCGGTTACCAAACGGTTATTAATTTTGATAACCATACCGAACCGAACCGAATGGTAACCGAACCGAAACCGAACCGAAAACTGTTACTAACCGAATGGATAGTAAAAGACATAACCGAACGTAACCGAAAACGGAAATAACCGAACCGAACCGAACCGAATAACCATTTGCCCAGGCCTACATGAAATAGGTCTAAAGTCACCAACGTTTTCAGCGTTTACCGTTTTTGGAACCATTGCGATAATTGTCGAGTTCCACTGAGGTTCCATCTTTCCCGACACAAAGAACCCACAGACTGCCTCAGATACTTCTTTTCCTATGATTCCCCAACAATGCTTAAAGAACTCCCCTGAGTAACCATCTGGACCAGGAGCTTTGTCAGATGGAAGGGAGAAGAATTCTTTTTTAATTTCCTCAAGGGTAAACTGCCTCTCCAAGCTTTGCCTTTGAACTTCATTACATCTGAAAGGATGCACAGATTGAATGCTTGAAACCAGAGATGGTTTACGAGACACAGGAGCACCCAATAAGTTGGTATAGAAGTCTACACAACTCCTTTTTTCTCCTCAAGATTAGAGGTAGTAGATCCATTTTCTAGTCGCAGCCTAGAGATGCGATTTCTAGCTCTTCTAGCAGCTTTACAACGATGAAAGAATCCTGTATTTTGATCTCCTAGCTTTAGCCATTTGATTCTTGACTTCATCCTCAGAAAAGTTTCCTCAGCCTTAGCTAACTCCTTCCATTTTTTCAAGGCCAGAATTTCTTTCTATGCTTCTTCTGGTGTTGGCGTAGAGAGCATGATATTCTGAGAATTTTTAAGTTCAGTGAGAGCATCAGCTGTTCTCTGCTGAATTCCAGAGAATGCAGAGTGGTTGATATATCATGGTTTTTACCCTGTTTAGACCATGATATAAGTCCTTTTTATAGAGGTTTTATAGTATTTTGGAGTCTTTTAGAGTCTTTTACAGGTCTTAGCACGTTTGGAGCATTATTGGAGATTATTGGAGCACTTGGGAGCAGAAGCTGAAGTCGTGTTGCTGAGTATCTGATTTCACGGCAGGCATCGATCGATACCAGGGGGTATCGATCGATACTCATCGCAGCAAACATAAACCGCGAGTCTTTCCAAGACTTGAAGAATTGCAAAAGTGCCAGAAGACTCTGATAATTACAAAAAGACCCCAAGTCGTGATTTATGTTATAAATATGATTTTACAGCCACTTGTTTAGGCTATGCTTTATTATGCTTGAGTTTAAGAGAGATTTTGGTGAGAGATACAAGTCTGATTTCCCTTCGTCTGAGATCAGATCTCAAACCTTTGTTTCTCTTTCTGATTTTATATAGAGTATTTATTCAAACATGTCTATTGATTTAATCTTCATGTCTGAGTAGATCTCTTGTTAGGTTTGGGGATTCTCATTAGGGATTTCATTGAATGCTAGGTTGATTAGTTATTTAGGGTTCATAATCTGAATTAGTTCTTCACCTTAGGTTGTTCTCAAAGCTAATTCTAGATTGATCACCTAGAACTTAGACCTTAGGATAATTGGTTAGGCACGACAGTGCGATTAATTACCTGATAGAACCTAGGTGAGCAAATTGATTATTCGCAAAGAAATTTGATTTAATTGATTTGTGAACATATCAAACTTGAAATTAAGGCTGATTTATTCTTAGGGATTTTCAAAGAAATTTGGGATTCTGAAGTTTAGATTTAGATAGTTTTCGCAACGACAGTTGGTTAATTATACTTTAGTGATTTGAGTTCTAGAACCGTCCTTAACCTGAACCCTGATTAGTTAGTTTATTTGCATTCATTGATCTCCTGAGAAATATCCATGAACCTATCTTTTTCCCATTGAATTACAACTCGTTTATTGCTTCATGTTTTCTGTTTAAACTAAATTGCTTAGCTTAGCTTGATACTTTATAATTTATTGAGTGATTTCTGTGGATCCTTGTGTTCGACCCCTAGCTAGACTACAACTACTGCTTTAGTACTGTTAGGGTATTAAATTGAGCATATCAATTTTGGCGCTGTTGCCGGGGATTCAATTTCACCATTAAATTGTAGCTGTCGAGTTTCGACTAAGCCCGTCAGTATCGATCGATACTACCTAGTATCGGTCGATACCGAGGTGATTTTCTTTGTTAGTGTCGATCGATACCATCAGTATCGGTCGATACTCATCGTGACTTTGGTTACTAACGTTCTTGATCTTAGTGTTTCAGGTGCATTCATGTTCGTGAAACCAGAAGAAACAAGAGCACTCCGCTGGTCAATCTTTCGTTAGAGAAGCTAGCACGTTTAGAACGCACAAACAGAAAGACCAAGCAAACATCAGGGATGAACAACCCAGTGGTTTTAAGAGCTGATGAAGCTGGAATTCTGAGAGACCAACAGGGTCATGTGTGCAATGAAGGAGGGCAGCGACTTGATGAGGCTGGAAACGTCGTTGCCCCTGCTGCTGTAGTTGAGATTGTCGCGCCAGCTGGGCGCGCCAACCTTGGGAATGCTGCAGGTGATCGAGCTAGAACACTTGGCGAGCATAACAGGCCTGATCAGTTCTTTGCCAATCGAGCTGCGATTCGCATACCGACTTTTCAGAGGAATGACTTCGAGCTGAAGCCTGCATACTACGCTCTCGTAAGTCAGAACCCATTCCATGGTCTACCTCATGAGCATCCCATGGATCACATCGAAAGGTTCGAGGACTTGGTCACTAGCATGAAGTACAATGGAGTGCCCAATGAGTTCCTTTTCTGCAAACTCTTCCCGTACTCTCTTGGTGGGGATGTTGCTTATTGGCTGAAGTAGCTAGCCCGTGATTCTATAACTACATGGGATGAGACAAAGAACGCGTTTCTGGTTAATTTCTATGATGATGCAAGATCCGAGGAGCTCAGGAACAAGATCTCTCAGTTCGCTCAGGGTCCGACAGAAGCATACAAGGCTTCATGGGTTCGTTTCAAGTCCTATCAGAAAGACTGTCCGCACCATGGGTTCACTCAGGTGCAGCTGCTGGGCACTTTCTACAGAGGGGTTGATTGGAGATACCAGATGGCAATGGACTCTGCAAGCAATGGGAACTTCTTCACCAGGTATCCGGATGATGCAGTTGTGCTGATAGAGAACTTGGCGTCTAGTAATAGCACCAAGAATGCTGATTTCGAAAGGAAAAAGCAAGCTGGAGGAACAGAGGGATCGCAGATTGCTGACATGCAGGCCAAACTAGATTTCCTGTTTGGAAAGTCGAAGAAATCTGTGCACTTTGCTGATGAAGTAGCGAATGTGGAAGAAGAAGAAGAGGATGTTAACTACGTTGGTGGTTCTGGTTTCCGGGGTCAGCGATTTGGGTATAACAACAACAGGAACTTCAACAACAACAATCAGCAAGGTGGGTACAAGTTAGAGGGGAATCAATCTGGTTTCGGAGCGAAGCAATTCATTCAGAAACCACTTCAGAGCAGCGATTTCACTCGCAACTATGGGAACTCTTCGTACCAACCAGCATCTCCCTAATCCACAGATAACAAGATGGAATCCATGATGGAACAGATTCTTCTGGGACAACAGAAATTGCAAGTGGATTTCAATGGGAAGCTTGACCATCTGTACTCTGATCTGAATGGGAAAATCGAAACCATAAATATTTCCTATAAGAAGCTGGAAACTCAGGTGGCTCAAACCGCATCAGCTGTGCAGAGGCAGGAAGGTTTTCTTCCAGGAAGAACTGAAAATCCAAGAGCACACATTAATGCCATCATCTCGAGTGCAGAAAATTTCGATGAGCATCCTGAAATCGCCAGGGCATCGATCGATACCCACAAGTGTCGATCGATGCCGGTTACAATTCTGAAACGGGATACTTCAAAAACCCGTGTATCGATCGATACCCCACTGGTATCGGTCGATACTGAGGCGATTTCTGAGGAGACAACTGAGACTTCGACTGTGGCGCCTAAGGTAGTTGCAGAACGAGTGCATATACCCAAGATGCCTTATCCTATAGTTCCTAAGCTGACAAGGAAGGAATGGGAGATTGCTAGATTAAGGTATTTGCTGGATAACCCGAACGTGAAGCTTCTTTCTGATGACGATGTATCTGCCAAGAACGATTCAAAAGCGGCAGTATCGATCGATACCCTACCTCGTGTCGATCGATACCCCTCGCAGAAAGAGTGATATGTGCATATTCTACATGTATTTAGAACGCATTTCATATAGATTTAAGATCATTTACTTGGATCTTCATTGCATTGCATATCATACTTGTTTTGTCTCATTTAGAGTTTTAGGGTTCTCATACTAGGTCCTAGAGTGTCTTGCATGTTTTGGAGTCCTTTTCAGGTGTTAAACGAGGAGAATTCGTCACCCGAGGAAAGGAGACATAGACCACGAATAGCATCGACCGATACCAGGTGTGACACCGAGTATCGATCGATGCCAAAGCTTCAGGGGATTACACTGATGCCACTGCTCGGTGTCAAAGCTCGGTATTGCCACAGGACGATCCCGGGGGAAATGGCCCTTAATACGGAGCTGTGATACCGAGGAGTGACCTCGGTATCCACTGAAGAAGCATCGGTCGATACCAGGTGTTATACCGAGTATCGACCGATACTGAGGCCACTGCTCGGTATTGGCTCATCGGTGTAAAAACCCAGGCTTAATACCAAGGTGTTACACCGAGGTGTGTCCTCGGTATTGATCGATACCGAGCAGTGATACCGAGGTGTGTCTTCAGTATCGATCGATACCAAACGTTTTATCCATTTAAACCGGGTCGGTACCCGGTTTGTCCCGGGTCGACCC
Organism: Eutrema yunnanense; assembly: GCA_002933935.1. NCBI lineage: Eukaryota > Viridiplantae > Streptophyta > Magnoliopsida > Brassicales > Brassicaceae > Eutrema > Eutrema yunnanense. Next base: position 250,594 of record PKML01063595.1, on the reverse strand, counting down.
GGTTCGTCACTATTCATTATTTAAGCCCAAAAACCTAATTTGGAAGCGCTAAGTTTTTTTCTAAGCAAAAACCCTCTCTAAGAGTTATTTGTAAGAGATTGATCCTTTTAATTTATGCAATTTGAGTATTGTTTTCTTGATTTAATCCATCTATCTTCTACTTTCTAATCATTCAATCATCTTGATCATGAGCTTTAACACTTCTTCCCTTGGATTTGTTAAACCCATGATGATTAGTGAGTAGTCTTAAGGATCTTGGGATGAGGTAGATTAGGGGGATCTAGGGTTTGATTAGTGGTGTTTAGGATTAGATAATCTTATATTCCTTCTTGTCTAGAGTCTCTAATGCTAGATCTAGCTTGAAAGAGTGGGTCTAGATCACAAGACAATTCATGAACACCAAGTGTTTGATGAAATGCCAAGACCAAACTAGACAAGAGATTTATGTTCCTAACCTAAGACATTAGTTGTTTAGGGTATATCTTTGGTTGATCTTGTTATGATTCTTAATGCTTGCTAATTGATAATCCACAAATGATGAATTGCTAATGGGTTTGATAATTAGCATAGTGATTAGTTGCTTGAAAGAGAACTAATCTAGATTAGAGATCTATTACCTAGGAATTAGCTTCTTCAGTAAATGAACACCACTAGTTGAACTTGGATCATCCTATATCATTAACCTTATCTCTTGTTCCGCTTTTATTATTTGGATTACATCTTGCTTAGTTGTTTTACTTGTTTAA